>CM034307.1:58576562-59176562 GCA_019925795.1 Dendrobium chrysotoxum
TTGCAAGCCTTGCCTTGAACCTCATGAAGGCCAAGCTCGCACAAGAGAGTTGAATATCCTTAGCTAAGGAAAAAACACATACAATCTCAATTGAAACAGTGATGTACACAGGTTGCGACACTGATATGTTAATGGCGCTCCATCAGGACCTACTAGCTAGTGAATACCCTCGTACTAGACCAGCAACCGCCTTCGGGTATATAAAATTGTCCCCAAAGGGGTGGAGTGGGTGGTTATTCTCATTTCTCCTACCTTCTCTTTGGACTTGGCTTTCTTCAGGTCTTCACCTTTCTTTTGATTGTGCTTTACATGTCTTGATTCATGAAGAAAAACTGCTCAATTTGCACACCAATTTACTAGATGAGTAATTGATAGACCAATCCCTCCTGGACTGATCATAGAAGGACCGGTCCACCCTGGACTGACCAGGGTATATGCCAGGCAGACGGGGAATTCAGCCCCTTTGAAGTGGGCCCAAGGAGCATATTTTCAATTTGGAGGAAGGGCAGTTAGGAGGGAAAAACAAGGGTTTGTTCTGGAATTTTGCTATTGTATGCTTTAAATATATTTTTCCCTAGGGTTCAGTTTTTTTTCTTTATGCTTGTGTTTGCAGAAATTAGGGTTTCTTAGGTTGTGAGGGCTCTAGCCGGCGGATAGGGATTTGGGAAAGTCAGATCTTCCTCTCCAATTGATGTTTTCTTTCATATTTCCTGCAATAAAAAGACTCTTGGTGTGATTTTCTTCTCAACTTCCCATTCCGATTTGTTGATTTGGTTGAAAGTGCTTATACTTTATAACAAATTGGCATTAGAGCGGTGTCCTGGGCTGAAATATAGGACTTTCTTGCTGATTTCTACAGTGTTTTTCTCTCCGATCTTGTTGTTTTTTGCTATTTGAAGACCAAATCCGTTGTTTTTTTACCATTTTTTGTTGTTTTGAGCCTTGATCTGGATACCTATGGCAGGAAAGAAGGTAAAAGTGTTGGAAGGGGAGATCGAATAATTGAAATCTGAAATTTCAAATTTCCAAAGTCAAATTTCAACTGTCCATGAGAAGATCGATGAAAAATTTTCCATCATGGAGGAAACAATGAAGAAGTTGCTCAATGGCCAAACCAAAACGGCATCGTCGGAGGCGAGGGAAGCTGTCGACAGCCAAGGGAGTAGGACAAGTCTAATCTGATAAGGAGAGGGGAAGAACAAGAGGTAGAGATCGTGGAGGGAGAAGAGAGAAGATCTCCTCTAGAGCTCATTCCTAGGGAGGTGATAGGTGGAAGGTATGGGGAGAGGTGAGGTGTGAGGAGGCTGGGTATGAACGAAGTGGGGTTGATTATGACCGGCAAGGTGCTAATTTTGAAAGGAGGAGGGGGGATTTTGATGAAGGGTTTGGGTACGAGCATAGAAGGGATGATCGGGACACTTTTTTTTTGGGGGGGGGGGGGGGGGGGGACTACCCACTTGAGAAATGAGAGGTTGTGGAGGAAACAGGGAGAACGGAAGGGATCCGAGGATGAGGAAGTTGAAGATGTTTATTTTTTAGGAAGAGGATGCACATGGATGGATCTACAAGATGGAAAATTATTTTTCCATCAATGGGTTGACAAAGGATGAGAGATTAACAATAGCTGGCCTGTGCTTGGAGGGAAGGTATTGGCATGATACCAGCGGAGAGACATGAGGTAGCCCATACAGAGATGGAAGAAGTTTAAGGACTGGCTGTTAGAACATTTCCGAACCAGCTGGGGAGGGGACCTTTATGAGCAGTTCTTCGCTCTGACACAGGAGTGATTGGTGGTGTACTGTGAGAGGTTTGAGTACCTTGCCAACCAATTGGATCGACTATCGGAGACTGTACTGAAGGGGAACTTTATGAGGGGGTCAAACCAGAGATTCATGCGACAGTTAGAGTGATGATGCCTCATGATTTGGGAGAAGCTATAGAGCTAGCCCTGTTAGTGGAGGATCAGAAGCACCTGGAGAGAGGGGCTAGATGAAGCAATTTAGGAGGTTCGTACAGGATAACCATCACATTTTTGGCACCCAAGGGGCCAACACTGCGTATTCCTCTGGAGATCCTGAAGGAGAAGACCGTAGGAGGGGGAACCGTGGAAAACTTCAAGAAGCTCACTGAGAAGGAGCTACAGGAGAAGAAGGAGAATGGGTTGTGCTTTAGATGTGATGAGAGATATACCCCAGGGCACAGACATAAGCACCAAACTCTTCAGATTCTCATCGTCTATGATGACGAGTAAGCTGGGGGGGAGGTGGGAGTGAGGCAGTGGTGGAGGAGGAAGAGCTGCATTTAGATGTGATAGAGTTCTCCTTGAATTCAATGATGGAATTCACTCCAAATCACACCATAAAAGTGAAAGGAGAGATAACAGACATAGAGGTAGTGGTGCTGATAGACAGTGGGGCTACCCACAATTTCATCTCCAACTAAGTTGTGGATCAATTAGGGGTGAAACTGGTGGACACAAGATGCTAGGGTGATATAGGCATAAGGAAAGTGGAGACAGGCAGAGGAGTGTGCCGGGGGGGGGGGGGTTCTGACCATACAGGGGGTCTAGTTAAGCGAGGACTTTCATCTTTTGGAGTTAGGAAGCACTGATGTCATCATAGGGATGAAATGACTACAGACCTTAGGAGATACCAAGGTCAATTAGGGAGCCCTGCCGATGGAGATGATGGTGGAGGGAGAGAAGGTGGTGATATAGGGGAGATGCAGGATTATCCAAAGATTTTGTTTCTCTCAAAACCATGGTGAGGATCGTATAGGAGGTGGGGGGAGGATTTCTGGTGGAGTTGTATAGCTTGGAAGGGATTGGGTTGGAGGAGGGGGGAGACATCTCACTTTCAGTACAGCCGCTTACAGTGAGGTCTTTCAACCACCTCAAGGATTGCCACTACCTAGGGAGCAGAGCAAACCATCACCTTGAGGGAGGGGGTGTCATCAATCAGTGTCAGGACTTACCGATACTCTCAGATCCAGAAGGATGATTAGAAAAGCTGATCCGGGAGATATTGGAGGCAGGGATCATCAGGTCGAGCGTGAGTCATTTTTTTAATCCAGTCCCACTGGTCAAGAAGAAGGATGGAAGCTGGAGATTCAGTGTGGACTACCGTACCCTGAATAAGGAGACTGTGCCAGATAGCTTTCCTATTCTGGTGAGAGACGAGTTTATGGATGAGCTATATGGGGCGATGGTGTTCTCAAAGATGAATATGAAGTCTGGGTACCATTAGATCAAGATGAGAGAGGATGATGTCCCAAAAATTACTTTCTGAACACATGAGGGACATTACAAGTTCATGGTGATGTCGTTTGGTCTCATTAGGGGTGCAAATGAGTCAAGTCAACTAGCAAGCCGACTCGGACTCGACTCATTAATGAGCTCGCAAGTCGAGCTTGTCAAGTTTCGAATTTGAGTTTGAGCAGATTTTCGAGCTCACTGGAATTTCAAGACCGAGTTCGATCCAGACAAAACTCGACTCTAATACTCGACGAGCCGCTCGAAATGTGAGTATGCAGAGTTGTGGAAGGCGGAAATCAGACCACAGCCCGCTATTCCGAGGCGAGCATGAGAGGTGAGACCATGAAACGGTCTAAGTCTCTAAGCGTACTTTTATTTTATTTCGAACCAAACCTCCATTTGCGTTTAGGTTTTCTTCTGCTCTTACAAACTGCTACGGGGTGCAACTATTCTAGGGTTTCTGGCTTTCTACTGTAGTTCATGAGCGTGAGAAGGGGCAGCGATGACGAGAAGTTGGGCAACCAGAAAATTTCTCCTGGTATTTCATCTCTTTCTTGTATCTCAAGAACTTCATTCATTTTGCAGAGGTATAAAATGATTTTGCAAGTTTTCTTTTGGTTCTCCTTCGTGAGAAAGATGATTTTGCAATTTTTTTCTCTGTTTTATTCGTGAGAAAGATGATGGTGTGGAACGGGAATAGAGCTTATGCCTCATGAGCTGCTTGCGAGCTTGCATCGGTCGCCTCGAACCGAGTTTGAGCAGGTCATTTGAGCTCGAGTCAAGCTCGAGTACGAGCTCACGATCTGACTAATGAGCCAAGCTCGAGTTATTTGAGCTCGACTCGGCTCGAGTGCACCCCTAGGTCTTACCAACAACCCTGCTAAATTCCAATCCCTCATGAACAGGGTGTTCCAACCATACCTCAGGAGATTTGTACTAGTTTTCTTTGATGACATCCTGGTGTATAAACGATTGGATAAGGAGCATTTGAGGGTGGTACTGGAGTTGTTGCAGGAGCATCAGTTGCAGGCCAACTTGAAGAAATATTACTTTGCACAACTCAGTATGGAGTGCTTGGGACACATGGTATCTCAGGAGGGGGTGGTCGCTGATTAGACCAAGATTGAGGCTATGCTGAAATAACCGATACCTAGGACTCTGAAGGAAGTGAGGGGTTTCCTAGGGTTGACTGGGTACTATAGGAGGTTTGTGAGGGAATACAGTATTATAGCTTGGCCACTGACGAAGCAACTGTAGAAGGATAGTTTTATATGGGTAGAGGTAGCTACCCAGACCTTCGAGAAACTGAAGAAGGCCATAATCATGGTACCAGTCCTGGCCCTACCAACCAGGTTTTTTTGGTGGAGACTGATGCATCAGGTTATGGATTAGGGGCGGTGCTTATGCAGAATCACATGCCCATCACCTACTTCAACTAAGTGTTGACATCCAGGGTAAGGTTGAAGTCAATCTATGAGATGGAGTTGATAGCCATAGTGTTGGCCATTCAAAAGTGACAGCCTTACTTGCTGGGCCGACATTTCATTGTCAGGACGAACCAGAGGAGCTTGAAGTACTTGTTAGAGCAAAGGATGGTGACCGAGGAGCATCAGAGGTGGTTGTCAAAGTTGTTGGGATATGATTTCGTGATCCATTATAGGCCCAAGTTAGAGAATAAGATGGTTGATACCTTGTCCAGATGCATAGGGGAGCTCCGGGAGTTGGCCATTTTGGTACCTTAGATGTTGAATTGGTGAGCTATTAAGGAGGAGAGTGTTCAAGATGAGAAGCCAAGGAGGATTAGGGCAGATCTGCTGAGGGATGAGAGTAGCCACCCTGGCTATTCCTTAGAGGGGGATAGACTGATGTACCAGGGGAGATTTGTGTTGCCATGGACCTCAATCCATATTCCTCACATTCTGCAGGAGTTTCACAGAAGCGCGGTTGGGGGTCATTCAAGGGTGCAAAAGATATATAGGAGGTTGGCGGCAGAGTTGTATTGGAAGGGGATGCATAAGGATGTGGAGGAGATGATGGCTAGATGTGAGGTGTGCCAAAGGAGAAAATACATGGTCATGGCTCCGAGAGGGTTACTGCAACCTCTAGCTCTTCCAGACAGAGTGTAGGAAGAGGTCATCATGAATTTTATAGATGGGCTACCCAGATCTTAGGGGTTTATTGTGATTTTGGTGGTGGTGGATCGAGAAAGTATGCTCATTTCCCTATGACATCCATACATGACAGTGACAGTAGCAGCGATATTCATCAGAGAGATGGTCAAATTGAATGGGATACCGAAGTCATAGTGTTTGATCGAGATAAGGTGTTCCTTAGACATTTTTTGAGAGAGTTGTTCAGGCTGCACGAGATAGTTCTGAAGATGAGCACTACTTATCAAACACAAACGGACGGGCAAACAGAGGTGGTAAACAAGAGCCTTGAGACGTACCTACAATATTTTACTTCAGAAACATGTCGGTTGTGGGCCAAGTGGGTGGCATGGGCGGAGTACTGGTACAAAACTTCATATCATTCAGCTTCAGAGATGACTCCTTTCAAAGTATTATACAAAAGGGACCCACCTCACTTGGGGCACTTCAGGCAGAGTAACACATCAGTCTCGTTGGTAAAGCAGTACTTTGAGGAGAGGGATAGGGTGTTGGATAACTTTAAAAGGCATTTATTGAGGGCTCAGCGATCATGAAGAAGCAGGCGAATGAACGTGGGAAGGACATCCAATTTGAGATAAGGGATAAGGTATACTTAAAGCTTCGTCCCTACAAACAAAGGACGGTAGCTAACAGAAGGAATGAGAAGTTGGCCCTGAGGTATTTTGATCCTTATAAGATATTGGAGAGGATTGGAGAAGTGGCTTGTCGATTGAGGTTACCTATGACTGCCACTATACATCCAGTGTTTCACGTGTCACAGTTAAGGAGAGCTATCAGGGATCATGCATCCAGTTCAAAGTTGCCTATGACATTGACAGAGAATTTGGAGGTGGTGTCGGAACCATTGGAGTAAAAAGGGGTTCGACAGGGAAAGGGAGGGATCAAGGAAGTGTTGATAAAATAGAAGAACTGTTGGCTCAAGAAAAACGACACAAAGGCATGAATCCCGCATTGCAGATATAGGATTCCATTTCTCTTAACTCAGATTGCAATTAATCAGATTTCCCCTAAGGGTGATGTCAGGGTTTAATTAGATCTGGGGTCCTTATTTCCCATGAGTGCAAGCACTCATAGTTAATTACCCCTCTTAACACGTAAGAGAGAACTCTTTATTAAGGATGAATAAATTTTAGGTGATTTTAGTCTCAATTATGAGAAAAATGGAGGTAAACCCAATCAAGATCCCATGGTTCCGTCGTCCCGGGTATACCATAAATTTCAGTCTACCAACACTAACAATCATAGACCGTAGTATCCAAGAAATCTGATTAGCAGCCATGGGTTGCCTCCTCTCAAGGATCCTGAGTAGACTGAGGTGGTTAGATTTGAATTTTAATTTTATTTAGGTTTTAGGGTTTACATCTATTAGAATACCTAGAAGTAAATTTAGTTTAGGAATTTATAACTTCATTTAGAAGTTACATAGAAGTTTAATTTGAAGAGGGTCTTACGACTTCTTTTGGAAGTAGCCCAGATGTTTTGCATTTGGGTCGGGAATTATGGCTTTCATAGAAAGTAGCCCGTAAGTTTAATTTGAAGTGGGGCTTACAGCTCTATTTATGAATTGCCCAAAGATGGGTCTTACAACCTAACTCTACAGCAAGGCTGCCCGAAGATTTAATATGGATTTGGGGTAGGTCTTATAACTTCCTTTAGGAAGGTGCCTGAAAAGAATGTCTTACAACTTAATCCCTTTAAATTAAGATGCCCAGTAATTTAAATTTGATTGTTTGGGTTTTAGAATTATTACAATTTATTTAACAATTTTCCTAAAATGTGAGTCCTACGACTTCATTTAGAAGTTGCCCGATAGCAAGTCTTACAACCTAATCCTATAGACTAAGATGTCCAATGCTTTTGCTATTTTGCAGAGGTAGGAATTCCACATGCTTTCAACATAGGATCAGTATCGTAATTACTATATTTCAAAGCATTATTAAAAGATGAAATTCTCTCCTATGGCTTTTGCCTTGATTTTTCAACAAGAGATGTCCGTGTGATTAGATTTGGATATGGACTTATGGCTTTCATTAGAAAGTAGCTCAATTAGTGGGACTTACAGCCTCTACTAAAGGTAGCCCTAAGATTTTGATTGGGTAGGTCTTATTGCTTCCTTAGAAGTTGCCTAAGGATGGGTCTTACGACCTAACCCTATAAGCTAAGTGGCCCGAGTTGTGGGTCTTAAAACCAAGCCCTATAAACTAGGATGCTCGGGTGAGGAGTCTAAGGTTGTGTTATCACCTAAGCATTTCCCTCAGAGATCGGACTTACGGCTTCTATTAGAAGTTGCCAGTGTTTTAATTAGGGGTTAGGGGTTAGGTTAATTTTACCTAAAACTTTTCCCTAAGGTCGGGCTTACGGCTTTCCTTTTGAAACTTGCTGTGTAGTGAGTCTTACAACCTAGTTCTTATAAACAAGGCTGCCCAGGTTTGAATTTGATCATATGTTTGTTGAGTTGACACTATTTGTTTGACACCAGACTTTGGTTTTGACACTTGCTAGTGATTTTAGTTGTTGTGACGCTAGTGTTTTGCTACTGTACTTTGCTACACTAGTGTTTTTACTACAGTATTTTTTTTCCTGTTGTTTGATAGTTTCTTTTCAGTACCAGTAGTTTACTGCAACATTTTTTGTTTTAGCATTTATTTGAATATTAAACTATTTCAATGCTTAATGAGTTTCATTTATTTGTTGCGGGAGCTCGTACAGGAGGACTTTGGAGAGTTTGGAGATTATGTTGTACTATTGGAGAGTTTCAGTTTATGTTGTGGGGAGTTTTGCACAGGAATTTGTAGAGTTTTGTTTGAGTTGTGGTTGTTAGTTGTTGCTGAGTTGAAGTGTTGTTTGGAGAGTTTGCGTTTGTTGCTTGGAGAGTCGTAAGAGTTGAGCTGTTTGTACAGGGTTGGGTAGTATATGTCAAATAGTGGAAAATATTCTTCACCCCTCCATTTTATTTATTGCATTTTTTTTATTTAATAAAGAACTCAATTTTGATTAATTAATTTAATTAACCAAAAGTCTTAAATTTTTTAAATAACAGCTCTCGTATTTTAAGACTCTCAGAATTTAAAATTCTCGTATTTAAAATTTTCATTTAAAATACTCTCGTATTTTAAAACTTTCGGATTTCAAATGCTCTTGTATTTTTAGATTAACCAATTAATTTTGAATTGATTTGTTATAGTCTTTGCTACCTCATTAGCTAGAGGAAGAGAGGTGATATTTTAACAATCAGAGACCTCTAAACTTTCAAAGGGGAATAGTATTTGAAATGCCACAACAATTTAAAGCCTTTGGACAACAATTCAAAGGGGAATAGTATTTGAAATACTACAACAATTCAAAATATTCTATCCAACATTACCTATGTTGAAATCTTTTAAAGAGAGATCTCATTTAGAGATATTCAAAACAATCTCATTTAGAGATATTCGAGGCACCTCAAAAATAATTTTTTGATTGAAATGATATCTAGCAAGCTCTTACTCATGTTGAATGGCATTTGGGAGAACGATGAGAAGTGGGATAAAAGCGAATAGAAGAACATGCTCGCTCCTCTGGCTGAAAGGTCAAGTGAGCCACTCTTGTAAGCTTTTAGTAGAATATTTTCTTATCATCTATTATTATTTTCTTATCTTTCAAAATTTTTTGAATCCCATTGATTGATAAGTGCAATAAGTAGACATTTACAAATTTCAACTCCTTGATTTTGAATTGTTTGCGGATTTGAATTGCTTATGGATAACCAATTTAATTGAATTTGCCAATCAATTGATTTAAATTAACAAATTTTAATTAGTTTTAATTTAATTAGTTTTTATCAATTAATTCTTTCAATTAATTGATTTTCATTGATTAATTATAATTGAGATTCACTAATTAAAATTCACTTGCTCTCCAATTATTTCAAAGAAAATTTTCAAAAAATTTTCGCAACCTCCCGGCATCCCCTCCTCACCGAGGGAGAAATTGAGCGGCATTTGCCATAATTTCTTCCTACCCGGACCTAAGGTCGATGGCGTAGGATCTTCAAATTAAAACCATCCCGGCCGGATCTAAGATACGACGGCCCGAGGTCTTCAAATTTAAAAACCATCTGCCCGGATAAAAAATCAACGGCCCTGGTCTTCAATTTAAGCATTCTTGGCCGGACCTAAGGTCAACGATGCAGATCTTCAACACCTATTTTAAAATCTTCTTTTTTTATTATCTCTCTCTTTTTTATTACAACATTATATATATATATATATATATATATATATATATATATATATAAACAAAGAGAGAACAGACGGATCGGGTCGGAGCAATGACCTTCACTGCGAGCAAACTACAATGTTGCTTTCGATTGTTATGTTGTAACGTCCGATTCGATAGGAAGGGAAAGTCGTCAAAGGAGCCAAGGCGAACGGTCACGAAGGAGCCAAAGAAGCGAGGCGGGCGATCTCTGCGCCTCCTGTGAAATAACAAAGCCGAACAATAATGAAGGAGCCGAAGAAGCAACTTGCGAAATCTCTGCGCCTCCTGTGAAGGAGCGTTGGACAGGTGGCTTCGAGATCGGAGGCTCGATCGGACGTGGGCAATTACCGGAGCGTCGAGACAGGCGGAGCATGCGAAGGTCTGCCGACGGTTTGACGTCGGATAGAGGCGGAGGTTGGGGCTGGGGCGTCAGACGAAGGCGTCGGGCTAGTTCGGCAGTACAAAAGCGAAGAGAAGGATTTAGAGAAATTGTCTACGAGTTTTCCTTTGTTCCCATTTTTCTTCCTTTTATCATTGGAATCGTGAAATGGGAGTTGCAATGCGAAGCAATGCGTTGTTTAAGCATAACTGTGTGTGGGACCGGACTGGAAGAGGCATCGTAAGAAATGTATCTATTCGATTATTTCTTTTTCTTTTTTTAGTCAATAAATTGCCTGCCAACGAATTTGTTGTGTGATTTTCACACAATAAATTCATCGTAATATCTCTGGACATGTTTAGCATTCATATTCGTCGTTACCCACTTTCCTTTCTTCCATGATTCGATCTTTAGACTTGTTGAACCTATGGATTTTAGTTCGATCCTTAGGTTTATGAGCATAAAAGAGCTTGAAGGTTCAATCCTTAGACTTATTGAAGTTGATTTTATTCTTCAACCAGTTAAACAGGTTGATAAAAAAAATAGTTCAACCCTTAGGTTTGTGAGCATGATAGATTTAGAGGTTCGGTCCTTAAACTTATTGGACCTATGAGATTTTAGCTCGACCCTTAGGTTTATGAGCATAAAAGATTTAGAAAGGTTCGGCCATTAGGCTTGTTGAACATAATGTATTTTAACTCGACCCTTAGGTTTATGAGCATAGAAGATTTTAAAGGTTCGGCCCTTAGGCTTATTGAACCTATATTCATTTCACCATTTAGGTTGATGAAAACAGGTCAACCTTTAAGTTTGAGTCATGCAATTTCATAATTCACTTACTTTATTTGGCGAAGTGGTATTTTATAAAAATTATCTCCTATCTTTATAGGAGGAGATTAAAAAGTTATTTTTTTGCATTACAGGTATATATATATAGCACACATCTCCTACTTTGTAGGAGCTATAAAAATTGCCTCCTATCTTTCATGAGGGAATTTAATTTATCTCCCGCCTTGTAAGAGAATATAAAAATTATCTCATGTCTTTCAGGAGGGGATTGAATTTATCTCCCGCCTTGTAGGAGAATATAAAATTGTCTCCTATCTTTTAGGAGGGGTTAAAATTTATTTCTTATATTGTAGGCAAATTTGCACACATAATATCTTTACGTGTGATATTTTTTTAAATATTGATCATTTATTGGTGGCATGGGCCTTTAACCTTTTAGGTCTATGAGTTAATAGGCTCCTCCTTCATACACTATTTCAATGATGAAGGTTCCTTCCCAAATTAGGTCAAATTTACCGCCGAGGCGACGATGAGGCATTATAGGTCTTCGACGAACCAGAACAAGTTCACCTTCTTTAAAGCTTCTAAGACGAACCATTCGATCATAGGCCCTAGTCATTTTTGCTTTGTAGAATTCTAGACTTTGTTGTGCTTGAAGTCGAACTTCATCGAGAGCTTCAAGTTCTTCGAGTCGCAGAAGATCATTTTCTTCGCTGGTTAATTCGTATTGAACAACAATACGAAGAGATGGCAACTCAATCTCGAGAGGTAATATTGCCTCGATTCCGAAAACCAGCGAGTACGGGGTGGCTTGTATTGCAGTCTTATAAGTGGTACGATATACCCAGAGAGCTCGTTGAAGGGATGCGGCAGGAGAAGGGGTCTTTAAGTCCCGATCAATTGGCTGTGAAGGGCTTACGGGTGAAGATATTCGGACAGGGAAGGCAGAGGCTCAAAGCTTTAGCACGGAAATAGACGAAAAAAATGAACAAAGTTCCACTTCGCTCTCGTTTTAACAGCGAGCGGACTGATTGCCGAGGCGGGATTTGAGCAGGGTTTACGGGAGAAGCGACTTGAGCGGCGTTGGATGCAGTGATTTCAGCGAGATTTTGGGGACGACTACATATGAGCTATGCGGGATTTGATAAAAATTTCTAGCTCACATCGAGGTCAACAAAAGGTTTACCAAACATAGAACTTGAGTAGATTAATTGGAAAAATGTAATCGAAACTAAGGAAAGGCAACCCAAACAGTTGAGATAGGTGGTTCCATAAATGCATTAGATTGGGGAGACCACTCAAGCATACGTATTACAAAACCACAAACATAATAGGTATGTCTAGATAAGAGTTTGTTGTAGTTTGCATAAAAGGATAGTCTAATAAATATGTGATGATGATCAATAAGCCAGAATTAATATTTACCCACCAAACATAAATGTTATAAGAAGTTGTGAATGACATCGACTCTTGGATGGCTCGAAGAGCATTGCCAATAATTAACGAAGAGAGTGTCCTAACAAGCTCAAAGATCTCATCCTAAAAGAAAATGAGTGCACAATTTGCCTTGACGAGATGATGGTTTCATATGTTTACAGGGAATTGATTTTTGTTGAAAATGATAAGGAAAGTGGTCGAAAAAAAAAAGCGAGTGATGATCTGCCCACAACTTTTACTGAAGAATAAAAGTTGTGAGCAATAGAAGGCATAGGGTATGATAAAATGTGAGCAACTTAAGAAGCCTCTAAGATAGTCAGCACATGAGGCAGAGAAGGTGACCAAATAAGAGATGCGCCTGAGGCCCAAGGAGCATCCAAGAAGGGAAGAGAATGTGATGGAATAAGGACCATGGGGATGGAAAGTTGTCAAGTGTTGATGGTCATTCATTTTTAGATGGTATTCCACCACACTAGGGCTTGATGACTTAATTTCACGAGAATGAAAGCAGCATTGTCATGGTTGTTATAAGTAAGCATCAACCATCCCAAAACATGTAGTTATTTCAACAATTACTTCTACTTTGAATGGGCACATCCTTCCTCATGTGTAGTATTTGTATCCTCATCGTCCTCCTCTCTAATCATGTTTACATTTAACATGAAAGTAGGAGGAATTCAGGTTGACTTGCTAGCCACAAAAATAGTTATTTGCATCCTACCCGCTCCATTATGTTGGTCATTTGCACCAGAAAAAATTCCATGGAGTAATCATATCATTATAGCTTCAATAAACACAATCTCCTTTAATCTTTCCATGATTTGATGCACAAATCATGAGAAAACTTCTTCTTATAAACACCTTTAAAGCGGACAGTCAGATTAGTATCCCCTTCATGATTAGATCTGCAAATCAAAAGGCCCACAAATCTTCTTGCTTCATAACCTTACAGACGAACTGTAAGCAAGAAGAAAAGTTGATGATGGTATGGGGGAGGATTCTCAACCCTTCGGCCAACCATGGCATGGTCATTTGCTTTCAAGTAATCACATGGAGGCCTCACTCTAAAGGATCGATCAAGAGGAATCTAGCAACATCGACCTTACTTCTCTTGGTCATGCCTTTGGAGATGCTGAAACTGTTTTTCCAAAAGAAGAAGATCAACTATATGGTTGTAGAAAATCGACTATATTGTGGTATTAAGGAAAGGAAGGTAGCCAACCATTGTTAAGAATTTGAACTTCTAATCCAAAAATTGGAGATAGAACTCATCTGAAAGCAATTGATAGAGGAGAAGACGGCTCTAGAACAAATTTAGAGCCCAAGGTAAGTCAATAAAAAAGAACAAGTGAAAACCTAAAATGTCAACGAGAGGATAAGGATTCGAGATAGAAGCAAAGAAGTTGATCATGCTCATCTGATTGTTTGCTAGAAACTTGGAGGCACTGGGAAAAGTATCATGAGACTAGCATGAGGCCAAGATAGAATAGAATGGCTCTTACCTAATGCCCTAGATGTCAGATAAGAAAAGAAGGTGAGAAAACCCAGTTGTGAGATGTCTATAAGGGTAAAGAAACCATGTCTCACCTCTAATGAGATGTTCAAGTTTATGAACCTAGAAGAAAATGCAAAATGTTTTTTGACTCTTCAGAGTTCACAGAAATGTTTGATAGACTATTTTTCTAGAGAGACATCTAATGGATGTCAGCCATATACATGAATTTTCTTGCAATTATGAATCATTCCTTCTGAATCGATTGAGGACCAGCATGCAAAATTTATGATGATTTCCTCGAATGTGTCCTAGTTCGCTCTCTCTGGAAAAAAAGCTTAGAATAACCAATGTCATAACCATAATTCAAGTAAAATTACAAACCCTTCTTATATTAGAAATATTGAAGGCAGTTACAGAAGATTCATGGTCCTTTCAATCCCCCAAAAAGCATGTTCCCAAAATACATTTTGAACTCTTAATAGAGATTCATTGCAATCTTCAGTTGGTAAAATGCTTACTCTGCTGGATACATAGCAAAAAGGTCAATAAATCAATGCACAGGTATTAGATAGATATCAGCTTTCAGAGATCCAAAGCAAGTAAGGGCTCATTTAGTTACATGCACATAAAAATACATATTTCAGAAATTAAAGATTTGTTTTCATTCATTTTTGTGTGAAATGAAATCATTGCATTGGATGAGCTTTGGAGAAGGATTGTGGAATTTAGAAGTAATGTGGGCTTCTAACAACATTCAACCAAACAAAGAATTTAGAAAAATCCACCATTTTTAAACTCATGTTTACATAAGCAGCCATCGCCAACCACAAAAGGTTAGTATAATGCCAATGATGATGATTTACATAAGCAGCCATTTGAACCCTAAATTACTGAAAATAAACTCCAAGTAGATCTCTTATGAGCCCATTTCACTAAAATAGAACTGACTCCCAACAAAAAAGGATGAATTCAAAGAATTCCCAAAGACAGCATAAGGATTCTTAAATCGACAAAGCTAATTCATTCAAATAACCCATCCGCAGCAATATAATGAAATAATCACCCCCTCATTTACCTCGTGAAAACAAACAAGATAAAAGGAGGGCAAAATACTCCAATTCGCTCCGACGCAAAGTCGCCCCATCAAACCCCATCAAAAGATTGTTGGAGTGTAACATAAAACATAAATTTCCAGCAATGACGAACAAAACAGAAAATAAATCATCGACAAGACAAATATACGAATGAATGAGAAACCTAACATGAATCTCCTCCGAGCAAAAGAAATAAAAGATGAACAATAAAAGATCGAGAAATGTTTAATACTCATGATAAGATATCTCAAATTGCTGATTAGAACAAGAACCGAAGATTCTTACCGGTCTCATTTTTAAGCCTTCTCGAGGAGAAGTTCGTCATTGCTCTAAATCAATTTCCTAGGTCAGAGAGAAAGAGGTAGAGATAGAGAGAGAAAAGAAAGGTCTCAAAGAGCGAAAGCCAAAGCGGAAGCCGGACGGGGGTTTGACGTCTTGGATTCTAGGTGTAGAGTATATATAGGAACCGGTGGGTCCGACAAAATCTCTTGGCGGGGACATATATTCCAGCATGCATATGGCTGGTTAAAATATTTTAATAATAAGATATAAAATAAAATTTAAAAATTAATTATGAGTTTATTTTTTCAGAATATTTAGATCAATTAAGATAAATTTACACACACATCACATATATAAGACTCGAACTCAAGACCTCTTAGTTGATAGTCAAAACTCCCAACCAACAGATCAAGAAGAGCTGCGTAATTTTTTAATATTTAATATAAAATTTATAGTCATTAATATTTAATATAAAATTAGGAGTTTATAGTCATTAATATTTAATATAAAATTTATTGAAAGATGATGAAGGCTTTATTTGGAATAATTTTTTTATTATTTTTAATATCAATTTTTAAAATTGAAATTTTTTGAACTAAAAAGTTACTTTTGAAAGCAGTAAGATTTGAAAGAGAACTATAATATATTTTTTTCGAAAAAAAAATATAATATATTTGAGTAATATTCAAATAATTTGATTTATAATAAATATAAAGCAAGTAGTTTGATATTGAAGCTAAACTAACTAATTTAAAGGATTCTAAATCTAATTCATAAGGGAATGAGTTTAGAAGAAGGTGAGGTTAGAGCTTTAATAATTCTTAAATAAGATAAATTAAGATGTATATTTTTTTAAATATATATTTTAAGCAATTAAAATATTCACACAAAAAAAATATGTGGAAGTGAAATAATATTATATGAAAATACCCAAATTAAATTCATAATTTATGTGTATGATATAAGAGAAATGATATTTTGAATGTGAACATACTATTACAATGAGTGTAAATATTTTAATCATTATTTTTAATAAATAATCATTAGAGTTGTAAGTGATTTTTTTCATGTGAATTGAATATTGTGCTTCGCAATTTTAATTAACTCGCTATAAAAAACACATACATTAGTGGAGACAGGAGGAAAAATGGTTCAAAAAATGATTTATATTAAAAGTCAAAGAATGAGAGTATAATAGCACAAAAAAAAAAAAAAATCTCCACACAAGTTTAGCACAATAATAAATATAATTGATACATCCTCAAAAAATTATCTTGATCGGGCACGAATCTCAAGGCAAAACCAAGTTGGAAACTTTCGAAATTAATTTTGGGACCATCCGAACTCCGATTTCAGCAAACTTATAGTTGAACTGAGCGTCTCGGAAATACGAACCCAACGACACCAAGTTCGACCCAAGTCCGAGCCCAAATGGGTCCAAATCAAGATTCTGAAGCGCTGTTGGAAGGTTCAAACCATAATTTGGATTACCAAACGGTCTTCAAATGTGACATGCTTATAATCGAATCGAGTGTTTCGACGGGACGAATCCAACGAGCCCAAGATCGCCAAATTCCGACATCATTAAGACCTTCAAATGTCCAGCGAACGGTCTATGATCAAGGGATTCAAGATCGGCCATCCATTCAAACCACTCCCTAACTACCCCTGATCTTCCACCTATTTACGGGCCATGCCACTCACGAAAATATATAAATAGAGACCCCATTTCTCATGAAAAGGGAACACCTATTCCTAAGGAGAAAAAGAAAGAGCTCTTGCCCCCTCGCTCCTCCTCGACCACCGCCGGAGTTCCGCCGTTGCTCCGCCGGACCACCACTTGACGCCGTTGCTCCGCCGGACCACTGCTTGACGCCGTTGCTCTGTCGGACCACCACCTAAGGCCCTGCTCTTCGCCGGACCACCACCTGAGGCCCTGCTCTTCGCCGAACCACCACCTGAGGCCCTGCACTTCGCCGGACCACCACCTGAGGCCCTGCACTTCTCCGGACCACCACCTGAGGCCCTGCACTTCGCCGGACCACCACCTGAGGCCCTACACTTCGCCGGACCACCACCTGAGGCCCTACTCTTCACCGGACCACCGCCTGAGGCCCTGCTCTTCTCCGGACCACCACCTGACGTCCTGAGTTCTGCCGGACCTCCACCTGAGGTCCGAACTTCCGCCGAAGCATCACCTGATGTTCAAAGTTATATCGGAACACCAACTAAGGTCCTCCTGACCTCTGACATCAGATTAAGGTCCTTCTGACCTCCAACGCCAGCCGACCACGGTCCTTCTAACCTCTGTCGCCCTACCAATTCAGGTCCTCCTGACCTCTGACATCATATTAAGGTCCTTCTGACCTCCAACGCCAGCCGACCACGGTCCTTCCGACCTCCGTCGCCCTACCAATTCAGGTCCTCATGACCTTTGCATCAGATTAAGGTCCTTCTGACCTCCAACGCCAGCTGACCACGGTCCTTCCGACCTCCGTCGCCCTACCAATTTAGGTCCTCCTGACCTCTAACATCAGATTAAGGTCCTTTTGACCTCCAACGCCAGCCGACCACGGTCCTTCCGACCTCCGTCGCCCTACTAATTCAGGTCCTCCTGACCTCTGACATCAGATTAAGGACCTTCTGACCTCCAACGCAAGCCGACCACGGTCCTTCCGACCTTCGTCGCCCTACCAATTCAGTTCCTCCTGACCTCTGACATCAGATTAAGGTCCTTCTGACCTCCAACGCCAGCCGACCATGGTCCTTCCAACCTCCGTCGTCCTACCAATTCAGGTCCTCCTGACCTCTGACATCAGATTAAGGTCATTCTGACCTCCAATGCCAGCCGACTACGGTCCTTCTGACCTCCGTCGCCCCACCAAATAAGGTCCTTCCGACCTCTGTCATCTGATTACGATTTTTATGACCAGCAACATCAGTCAACTATGGTCCTTCCGACCTCCGTCGCCTGACCAACAAAGGTCCTCCCGACCTTTATCCTCAGACTACGGTCTCCCTGACCTACAACGTCTGTCAACTACGGTCTTTCCGACTTCCATCACCAAACAACGGTCTTTCTAACCCCTGTCTCCCGCCAAGTACAGTCCTTCTGACCTCCGTTGTCTGCCAACTATGGTCAGCCGACCTAGCAAATGTGTATATATTAATTCTCACCATGTAATGCACTCTATATGATGTATATTCGCTATATCAAGCCAAGTCCTTCCCCAAAACGGAGGACCTCGTTTGTAAACAACTGCAAATACTAGTGGATTCATTCAAACTGGGCCAGACGCCGTGGTTTTTCCCCCTTTTAGGGGTTTCCACGTAAAAACTCTGGTGTCTCATATGAATATTACACCCTCTCTCTCTTTCATCTGATTGTGTGCTGGATTTTCGTACAATACTAAGACGCTAAGCTTTATATTTCTCTACCGCCGCGAATACTCCAGGACACAACAATAATAAAGATTGATCCATGAACTTTCTTAAAAAGGGCTTTTTTATTTTTCAGTTGGAGGATTTCTTCCTCATTTATAATAATAATAATAATAATAATAATAATAATGATGATGATGATGATGATGAGGAGGAGGAGGAGGAGGAGGAGAATGAAATCCTCTAATGGAGATATCAAGAAAAGGCCTTCTTTAAAAAAATTTATGGATTAATAGTTTCTTATAGTTAATATTATTATTAATTATAAGAATACATTGATATGTATTTTTTTTAAATATGTTATTTATTTTTATTAGTAATATAATAAGAATACACATTTTAGATATCTCGAATCTATTATTCCGAGTGATGGTGAAATAGATGTGGATATTATTAATAGAATTCAAGTTGGATGGTTGAAATGGAAGAATGCATTATGTCTGTTGTGTGACATAGTTCCCCTCAAACTTAAGGGAAAATTCTATAAGATGGTAGTGAGACCTGCAATGCTTTGAGGCACGGAATGTTAGCCATTAAAAGAGAAACATAAAATGTATTGTAGAGATGAGGATGCTCAGATAAATGAGTGGCTTTACTCTTAAAGATAAAATATGAAACGAGTATATACATGAAAATGTTGGAGTAGCTATAAAGGTAGATAAGATTAAAGAGAGTCGCCTTAAATGATTTGGACACATAAAACGTCGACCTTTTGATGACCCAGTTAGGTGAGTAGAAGTATTAGATTTGACCTACGTTAAGAAAGCTATAGGTAGACTTAAAAAGACTTGGTTAAAAAATATTAAAAATGATCTTTTTTTATTATATTTAAATGAGAATTTAACTCTTAACATAATACAATGGAGAAAAGGATTCATGTGCGTAGTTGACCGCAAGTAGTGGGGTAAAGGTTTAATGTTATTGTTGTTGTTTTCTTGTAATTAATAATTATATTAAGTCCTAGTCAAATTTATTCATGAACTTTAATATGATTATAAATGAATTGAGCAACAAGCTATTCAAGCTTGTTTATTTAATAAATAAAAATTTATAAAAGTATTCAATCTTGTTTGATTAGTTAGTAAAACAATCATGAACGAGCTCTAATAGAATCGAACCACGAGTAGCTTGTCGAACATTTAATTATTTTGCAACCTTAATAGCATAGATGAAAAATTAAAATTCTCCTACTAAACATAGAGTAAAATTTTCCTCAACTTCCATAGCCTCCCTTAACATATAACATATATTCTCAATGTTTCAAGGCCACAGAATTTACCCAAATAGACCTATTAATGTTTGTTTTCTTGGGGAGATATGCCCAAAAGTTTATTTTTGAACAAAATACACCCACTCTATTAAAGTAGAATTTAAAGAAACCCTCAAGCAAATAGTCATGCAAACTTTTTAGCAATAAGCAACCTGGCCCTTCCTCTTCCCACTGCCTTCCCTACCGTCTGTGATCGACTTGTACAAAGTTCTAAGAAAAAATTTGTGTCCCCATCTCCAGCTAGTTAGTGAAGATTAATTATATATATTGTACATTTGGAACAAGGTTTGAATAATATTTGTAGAAGGTTTGAATAAGCTTTCATCAAAGTTCAACCATGCTTCAATAAGTTCCAAACATGGTTTGAATTAAATTCGATCATGGATGGAATAAGGTTTGATGAAGGTTCAAGCAATGTTTGAATAATATTTGAATATTTTTCAATCATTGTTCGAACATTATTTGAATTTTATTATTTTGTTATTACTATATCTTTTAAAATTAACTCGTTTGGGTTATTTGTACTATATATGTAAATATTTACTCTAATAATACATGCAGAGAGACATTATATTTCTTGGGTCACATATAGAGTTAGGAGTGTGATGGAGAAAATTGTTAGAAATTTTGAGGCTAATGATCTCTTCGTGTTCAGTATTAAAAGTAATAACATAATATTTGATATTGTTGGATTTTGCACTTATCAGTATTTAACAAATGTGTTGCTAAAGATCAATGCAAAAGTGAGCCTTATTGTAACATGTTTTCCATCCCAAGCTGATGAACTCACTATCATATCGTGCTTATTAAGAATGATTTGAACCCTAGTGATCTTCAAAAGCATGTACATTACTTTTTTATGCGTAAGTTGTGCTAATTCACAGCGAGTATTATCATTTAAGAAAATTAGTTCTAATGTGTTCCTAAACTTGAATTTTTAATGACAATATCATGTCAAAATAGTACAAATACAATATCTTCTAAAAGTCATACACTACATACAATTTCAAAGGTGTCAAATTCTCAATTTACATGTTGCGTTACGAATATTGTGTTATATTTCTTGAATTGAACTCTTTATGTTATGGATGTTGTTTTATCTTTTGAATCATATAATTGCTTGTTAAATGTCTTGAATTGAACTTTATTATGTTATAGATGTTTGCTATCTCTTAAATTATACTATATTATATCCATTTATCATATTTGAACTTTGCTTGAACTTTATTCAAATAGGATTTCAACATTGTTCTAACCATGTTCAAATTGTGTTTAACCACATTCAAATAAGTTTCAAAAAGGGTTCGATTATAGACCCAACATTTCAAATCATGTTTAAATTATTATTGGTCTGGCAAACTTTAAAAATGTACTTTGCGGGTTAAAAATAGAGATATTTTGATATACATTAAACTTTCAATCATATTTTCACAATTTTGGATATAATAAGACATAAATCAATTTTTCCTTTTATATTTCCACAATTTTTGTTTTGTTTTTCATTCTCTTTGTTTTTATTAAATTTTTTTAAACTTAGAATAAGATTTTATTTGAATGTATATTCATATTTCTTATTTTGACAATAAATATTTTTGAAAACAAGTGAAAACAACTCATATGATAAATTCAAAAATTTTAAAAACACTAATTAAAAAAAAAACAAGTCAGAGTTGTTATTAACATAAATGGTTATTTTTTAAATTTTAGATAAAGGAAAAATAAAGAAACCCAAACAAGCCCTCATATTTTCAATTAAAATAAGCTAGCTTAGCATCACATGTAATTTGAAATCCTAATAAGAGCTACGATAACATTATGTTGAATTGTTGAGGCTTTCATTAGCCAAAAACAAGCCATGCATTAAAATTTTCCTCAGACACAAATACTACTAGAATTAAAAAAAAAAGTGCTATCCTATCCAAATTTTCATAAAAAACAGACACTTTCACATGAATAAAATGTTCTTAATATTCCTCAAAATAATAAGGCTATCACCATGCCTTATTTGAGCAATTGCACTAAAATATTACTATAAAAAAAAGGAGCGATCAGCAAAAGCAGCAGCACAACGCTGTCAGTATAGATTTATTATCTTGTGCGGAGTCCGAATGACGTCCGCAGACCAATAAAAATACACTACATCATCTCAAAAATATACCACGCTCGGTACCGCTCGATACCTAAGCATAACCGGATGAGAGAACCGTCCAGTATCCGCACAGAATAATAGCTCGTCAATACGATAGAGAAGCAGAAAACGTAAACAAAAATAACCCATGCAATCACCAGAGCTTCATAAAGTGATTTCAAAATTAAATATAATTCTCCATAATTTTTTTACTTGAATCAAGAATCTGAATTACAGTTTATACACAATTTGTTCACATACACAAGTATCACCAAACATCCAATGACAAATTATGATAATTTATTCATCAAAGATTGAAGTTAGAGAAGCTCATCAAGGAAGAGGACTAGGCTAAACAGTAGGATGAAATACAGATCTTTAATTTTAAATTTTGTTCATTGAATCTTATTTCAAAGCAAGTTTCTTAAGGTGCTGGAACATCCGCTGTTTAATCCACTGTCGATCGTAGGGAAGAAAAGCATGAATAGAGTGATCATAGCTGCAATTTAGACAGAATAAGATGTATCAGTTTATCAAAAAATAGAATTTGAGTATATGATCCGACAAGAAAGATGCATCAGCTTATCAATTATAGAATATGAAGTATATGATCCTGGACATGGATATTGCTACTGGAAACTTACACCAATGCACTTAAGTCTGTGAAACCATCGATGAAGTTATATAGATCAGCAATATCATAGGTGATGTTTAAGATGGTTGGATCGATCTCCTTCAGTTTTCTCTCATAGAGTCCGCAGATTCCTGCAAATGACAGAAGCAGTCGCTTCAGAAGTCAAGAGGGAAAAGAGGAGCTATATTATAATTTATCATTATGCAGTTTTTCAGATGCATTGCATTTTAATAATCGTCATGTTATAATTAAGTTTTCAAGCAAAACCTCCTTATAAAATCGTGCTCGTTTAGATTATAGAATCGGCAGTTTGTCGTAACAATCTTATCTGTGTATGTAAAACTGCATCCGGAGAACTTTTCAAAGGTCAAACCGTAAGGGTATGTTTGTTTCTTGCTACAATATCCAAATACAGTCATCCAAGTTGCAAGCAATTAATAGGCTTTATTAAAAGTTGGTGATGGAAATTTGAAAATGTGTGCGCGCCTTAAGCATATAAAAGGAGCATTGGGATGAATATTATGAGCCCTCTTGTTGTTTTTTCTTATTTTATAGCTTATTTATTAGATGTTGCACGCCTATGATGATGATTTCTATAAGAATAGGAATTGTTCTCTGATATCTTGATTACCTCATTAGATTTAATTTAGTGCTGCAAGTTGTTTCAATTCAGCTCATGAGCTCGCATTCAGTTGTATTTGATTCACTGTTTTGGCATGAATCCATTACTCTGTTTGGCGCATACCAGTACTCTCTTTTTGTCCATCCACTGGTAAGAAAGTTCGTTTGTTATTGTTGCTGATTCAGTTATTGTTGCCATCAATGGCTCGTGCTGGATTTCTTTCTTAAAATGGCTTTGTTGATTTGCTCTTTGAGGCAAATCACTGCAACAAATATCAGGTCGTTGGGTAGTGTTGAGTTTCTTCTTTAATGGCTGTTTTGGAATGCTCTTTTGAGGAAAAAAAACTGTAGCTATATTCGTTGGTTTGTGGCTATGAATCAGACACTATATATGTATGCGGCTTTCCCTTATTTGGCACTATAGTATGTGCTCGGCTGGTTGTTTTTCTTCGATTTCTCAGGTATTAAATTGTAGCAACTTCCATAATTGCAGGGAAATGCTATAACAAGATTTTTAAAGTTTAAAATTCACTGTTTTACTAATATTAAGGTTGAAAACTTAATGATATTATAGGATTTCAAGTGTTGTATTGAAATTTGCAATATTAGGTCAGAGCTTAGGGACTTTTGATAAGTTACTTAGGTCATTTGGGGTTATAAATAGAATCTGTGAGGCATATAAAATTTATTAAATGTTTGAACAAAATTTATATTTCTTTTCAGTTCTTCTGTTTGCTATTGCATGTAGATTCTTTGAGCATTGTGTGTCTTGACTTCAACATATCTTTAGCGAATGGTTCTCCTTGTATTTATGTGGGGCTTGGACCTTTCAATCACTGATTTCTTTCCTTATTCTTTCTTCTAAATGTTATTTTTAAGTATGCAACTGAACATATGAATTTGTAGGATGAGCTAGGCCCACATCTGTGGGCTCCGAAAATTCGGCCCCGGCCTCCACCCGATTTTGCTTTTTGAGGGGGGAGTTTTAACGAACTAAGTTCCAGGGTAAATTTTGGAAGGCAGATGAGATAGTAGATAAGACACTACCCAGAGATTTCGCCCTCATTTTACGAGGACTTTATGATCTGAGTTCTGGTTTCCTATAGGCGCAAGCCCCTATAGTTAATTACCCCTCCCAATAATGAGAGAGAACTTTCGATTAAGGCTAGTCGTCAATCAGATACGTTAAAATACATGCATCTGGCATATAGTAGCAGCAATGGGTTGAAGGTTTGAAAGTTTGAAGATTTGATATTTAAAATAGAAATTTCACCATCTCAGACTTAAAACGGATGGTGGGGGAATGGATGATGGGCCCGATCAAGATCCCATGGTTCCGTCATCCCGGGTCATCGTGGTCCCTGGTCTACTTAGTCAGAGGAGGTAGTCGACCCAACCTAACAAAAGGATCCTTGTCGGCAGCCATGGGTTGCTTCGTCCAAGGGTACCTTGTAGACCTGGGGGGAATATTTGCCTAAGGGGACAAATTTGAATCCACCTTAGCTAACAGAGGGCTTTGTGCCCTATCGATCATATCCTATTGATTCATATCTCAAGGATTTGATGCCATTGGGGAGCATACGGGCTCTGGCCATAACCATAATATAATGGTGTCATTTGGCGGCGACCACCTGGTTCAGAGGGCCCCGAGTCATAACCGTTTATCCTGCAGTGCCATTTGGCGGCGAAACTGCCGGTTAGAGGACTCGTACCACGTCCTTGCTGGCAGGAGATTGTTTGAGAATGGATCCTAGTGATATTTTCGACCAGACGTTAGCTCTTTGTGAGCTGCAGTTATTTTCAGATTTGTCCACCTCGGCAAACTGTTGCTGAGGGTGGATGGGTTTTGCTTTAAGTGATTTGATGGATGAGTTTCAAATTTTAAATATTTTTTGGAATTTTTAGATTTTGAGAATTTTTCTGGAGTTTTGGAATTTTTTTGTGGAGTTTTGGGTGGTATTTGAAATGATTTGTGATGGACCCCTCCGGTTGAGATTAGCATTCGACACGGCCATCATCGGGGTGTTTTGAGGTCACTGAAAAAACATTTATATTTTTGTGGAGGTTTGAGAGCATTTGAAAAAGGTAGGATCCCCTCCGGTTGAGATAAACATTCAACACGACCATCATCGGGGTGATTGGGATTATTGATGTTTGTGGATTGAACCTTGTCAATTCTGTTTACCTGCTAATAGAGGATCAGGTTTTCATAGGCTTCATGCCCTTGTTAGTGAATTCTCTTGATTATAGGCCTTGAAGGCCTAATATGAACGTATAAAACAAATATCTCGGTCGACCTCGCGACCGTATATTTATTTAATAGTTTGAGCCGTGTCAACTCCTATCTACCTGAATAGAAGGATCGGGCTCGAACTTGAATTCACTTATTGACCCGCGCAGCATCCCTAGACGTCACGTGTGTACCAATAACACGCTCGCGGGGCCCATGCGGGTTATGATTATATTTTCCCCTTTTAGTGTACCTATGTGTATACAAATTAAAGTGCACACGTGCAGGGGTATTCTTGGAATATTTGTACACGCCTTCTGTCCGCTCGCATGAAAGTTGCGGATCCGGTGGCGTGGCGTCGTACGATCTCCACAACTGTTGCTGGTAGGCAGGTAGATGTTTTCATTCATAGATTGGAATTGACTTCAGGATACTGCATTTACTGAAGTCTTTCTGCATCTACCCACGAGTGACATGTTTTACATACATCTGTACTCGTAGAGAGATTGTATGTATTGCAGATCTTCTGTTATCACTTCGGTAGGAAAAATCATAGAGGATGTAGACCTTCTAATATTATTTGCAAGCAAAGATATTTGATGCGACTCTTCCACATCTTCTCGTAGGCAAGTTACTATATGCTCATTGCAATTCTCCTGATGTCACATATGGAATAACACCCAGTGGCAGCGTCAGTACTTTCATCAAAACCTGTTCTCCTTATCCTTCCATGATCTACAATGTTCAGACTACAAATTTTCTCCTTCTGCCTATAGATGAAGGATTGTGTATATGATGGATTATGGATTCGCATTAGTTGTATGACTCTTATTAATATTCATGAGCAGTTCACTACTGTAGGTGGATTGTTGTATAAACGAGGAGTCTTCTACAGTGACTCGTAGGAACTCCCACATCTGCTAGTAAGCTTGCCTCGTGAAGTGTTATCATTTGTTGGCATTGGTGAGCCAGTATTTTGTTTGTATGTTCATTGTAGGACGCGTTCTCAATCATTGTATATCCATTGTCATTGAATCAGGTTAATGCTTTATTTGCAATCAATTGATATGGACTATGGATGGTTTGTATTCTTAATAGCTCCTTCGAGTATGTCAAATGTGTTCGTAGAGAATTCCTTGTATTTGCAATTTCTCTATTGTTGTTGCTTGTATGCGAGCTGTATTTGTCATACTCCCCTTCATACTACGCTTGCAAATAGTAGACCTTCGTAGTGGCTCGTATGCTTTGCAATCATACTACTCTTACATGTTTGGGTATATGAGCTTATTTGAATGATTGTTACATATATTTAGAGGTCCCTCGTTACTGTCTTTATAAGATTTGCAACATTTTTCTATCTTTAATCATGATCAAACTGCATATGACTTTATTGGGGATAAGTTAAATCCAACGATATTAGTCCGTCATCATGCTACAAAGAGTACGTGCTACGACTTTGTGACCAAAATCATATCCTTTGCAATCCTTTCTTTGTTTGCAAACAGGTTCCACTTGCAATCTTCTATCCTCCAAAGAGGATTCTCCATATGCATGAGTTTTGATACTATACTTCTCAATGCTTTCATCCCTATAGAGATGATTGTTACAAGTACCTCATTTGTGAGTTCAAGTCTTTTACAACGCATTTAGGTCCCTTGTAATGATTCAAGTTACACTTGATGCGGTTCAGTTCTAGCACAATGTCCTCTGTAGTCTTGTTCAATCCGAGTTCGAGTTCAATTTGAGTTCATATGATCTTCCTGAGTTCAAACTCAAGTCAAGTTCAAGTCAAAGTTCAAAGTCTTCTGAGGTCCCACTCAAATTCTTTGTATCCAAAGTTTTGTTCAAGTCTTGTATGTCAAGTTCCTTGTTATTACATTGAATTCCAAGTTCTTAATACATTTGGTTCAAGTTTGTATTTAATTCATTTGAGTTCATATCATTGTTCAAATGGAGCCAGGTTTGAGTACAAGTGCACGTCCTTTGAGTCCAAATAAGGTCCGAGTATAGTCATATGATCACCCGAAATTTCGGCAGCCTCCCGGCGTCTCCCCCGTTTAGGGGAAAAAACGACAAGAGTCTGGGCCTTCCCACCACGCGCAATAAAGCGCGTGCATGGTAGGTGTCCTTAGACACCTCGACCGTGGTCTTCATTCCCACCACGCGCAATAAAGCGCGTGCATGGGGTCTTCGACGGTACCTGTTTCAAAAGACAGTTTGCTTTCCCCTCGCTCGAGGGTACTTATAGATAACCCCGCCTCGTCGTAGGCGCCGCACTGGGGTCGCAACCCACCACGCGCAATAAAGTGCGTGCATAGGTGTTTTCCCGGTCCGCCGCAAACGACGAAAGCAAGTTCTCGGAGATTACCCCTCTTGTCGTAGGCGCCGCACCGAGGTCCCAACCCACCATGCGCAATAAAGCGCGTGCATAGGTGTTTTCCCGGTCCGCCGCGAACGACGAAAGCAAGTTATCGGAGTTTTTTTTAGAGTTTTTGGGATCATACCTTGGCGAGCATCGGGGTAAAGGTGTTGGCTCGTGGACCGAGGTGAGGGAGAGAAGCATTTGCATTTTTTTTTTCTTTTTTTTTTTTGGCGACCTCCTTTTTGTATTTTTCATTTCTCTTTTAAATTAATTAAAAGAAGATTAATTATGATTAAATATTTAATTTTAACTAATTATTACCTTAATTAATTATACTTAAAAAATATTTAATCTATAATCAATTTGATTAATTATATTTAATCGCTAATAATTATTAATTAATTAAAGACAAAAATAATTATTTATAATTGAACTTAATCAATTATAAATGATTATGATTGTGATTAATCAACTATAATTAAAATAATTAACATATAATTAATTAATTTGTTATAATTAAATATAATTAATAGTAATTAATTAAAATTAAGATAATTAATTAAAATTAAATCAAATTAATCATAACTAATATTATTTTTAATCAATTTAAAATTATTATAACTAAATACCTAAACCCTCTATTCGACGAATTTACGGGATTTGGCCGAGAGAGCACGCGAAAGGTAGAAAGTTACCTTCACAGCCGCAAGCTCCAGTTGTTTAAGATCAAAATGCCGTAACTTCCGATCCTATACGAAGGGAACGTCGTTCGAAGGAGTGGAGTCGGACAACAGCAAGGGAGGCAGGTCTAGGGCAAGGTATGGGGAAGAAGCTCTCTCTCTCTCTCTCTCTCTCTCTCTCTCTCTCACTCACTCTCTCTCTGAACCGAAGAAGAAAGGTGGTCGGGTGGGGTTCGGAAGAGGTAGAGGATGCGAATAGGACTCGGCTAAGGGTTGGGGTTCGTGAGAAAGGGAGGCGACGGGCTTCGGTTCGGTCGGAGGTGGAAGCTAGGCATCGGAGATTCCGGTTATGGGAGAGCTGGGAGGAGTCGCGTAAGGCTTGCGAGAGGAAGAGATCGTAGAGAGCGAAGTTGTGCCGAATGCTTCGTTCGAGCGGGTATTTAACGACACTTCTGAGGTTCGGTCGAGGAGGGCTACGCACGCGGGAGAAGCGACATTTCGGCGCCGTTGCAGACTGCGACACTGTAGCTGCGGCGGGATTCGACGGGATTTGGGTATGGGCCGTGACAGGTAATCATTTTCAAGCATTTTTTATTCTCTTTTTTTTGTTTACACGGCAGAGGTCAACAACATCCTAACCAAATAACTTGGGTGGACAAACTCGGATTTTTGTTTTGATGTGACACTTTACTTATAGATGTTGAACAAGTTGCCATAGTTGAATCATTTAGATTTGGCACACTTTGGAAAGCTCAATACCTATGTATTAAGATCAATGGGTGGAAGTTATTTTTGAAACCTACTAAAACTAAGAGTTCTTACATCAAAAGAATCAAGTTCTCCTAATGAACTGAAGAAACATTTGCATATCTTCAACCAAAATGCTTTTGAAAAAGAAAGTAGAGACCAGAGAGTTATTTATACCTTGATACCTGTTGAATTGAACAAGTATGTGATTGAGTATGTCTGTGCTTCCTAAATTTAAGGAATTACATTTCACCAAGCCTCCTATTGAATACCTCCACTTAGAGATGTTCAAAATGCTATTGAATTGATTCTTGTGTTGTCATTACTTATTTTGCCACATTATTGGATGAATCATACTGAATATGATAAGCTTAAAGGGTAAGTAGATGAATTACTTAGAAATTGATTTATTAGGGAGGGAATGAGTCCTCTACAACTCCTATATTATTTACAACTAACAAGTCCAGTAGTTGGAAAAGCTATGTCGATAGTTGAGCAATTAATAAGAACGCCATCAAATATCAACTTCCCACACCTAGGTTAAATGATATGTTTCCCACACCTAGGTTAAATGATATGTTAATAATGATGATTGGAGCTGTTACTTTCTTAAAGATTGATCAAAAGAGTGATTAACACCAAGTGAAATCGAGAAAAAGTGATGAATGTAAACCTGCCATAAGACACGTGATAACTTATATGAATGATTAGTAATGTCTTTTGGACTAACTAATACACCAATTACTTCTATAAGAGTCATGAACCATATTCTTCAACCTTTTATAAGAAAATTTTTGGCTGTGTACTTAGACGTTATTTTGATTTACAACAAAAGTAGATAGGAGCATTTAATACATCTTAGGAATATCTTTGAAATGTGGCAATCTAAAAAGATGAATTTAACTTCAAAGAAGTGTTGCTTTATTACACCATCTATCATATTCTTACCATTAATTATGCATGCCACTAGATTTTTTGTTGATCTAGATATAAGTTAAAGCTATTAAAGACCGACAAACACCTACTAGCCTTCATGATAATCAAAATTTTCATGGTCTGGCTATTTTTTACTAAAGGATTTGGTACTATCATAACATCAATTATAAATTCTCTTCAAAACAGAGAATTTAAATGGACAAAATAAGTTAAACTTGCAATCAATGGCATTAAAGGGTGGCTTACGAAAGCACCCATGCTTAAACTACCTAATTTAAGAAGTTTTGGAGGTTTTCAACAATGCATTTCGCGTAATTAATGGAGGAATTTTGAATTAATATAGGCATCTGATTGCTTATTTGTCTTATACTCTAATAATCAAGCCTTAAAATATCTAAAATCTCAACAAAACAAAAATATAACATCAGCATGATAAATGAATTAAATTCCTACAAGAATACATATTTGCTCTACAACATTATGCTAGAATAAAAATAAAATCATTGATGCTTTACGTAGCGTTTCTGCTATTTTACACACCATACAAGTTAAAGTTGCTAACAATAATCACAAAAAAATGCCATTTTTAAAGGATTTCAATGAGATGTATCTTAACCTAACTGTTGACTCACTTACGCTTAGTTAAGAATGACTTTATTTTTAAGAGAATTCGACTTTGCATTCTTGACTTGTTTTTGAGAGAATTTCTAGTTTCAGAGTTACATGCTAGTAATCCAAGAAATTTTGGTCGTGATAAATTTCTAGATATGACTCATGATATTTATTACTAGCCAAACTTGCAAGGAAATATAGCATACATAGTTTCACAATATAGAACTCGCCAAGCAGCTAAAGGAAAGAAACACAATAAAGAGCTTTACATCAAATGCCTATTCCATATAAGCCTTGGAACAATGTTGCTATGCGCTTTGTTATAGAATCATCATGAACTCTAAGGAAAGATTTATTTTTTAGTGCTATATCACTTTCAAAGGTGGTCCTTCTTATTACATATTTTAAAACTGTTTATGCATCTCATATAGCAAAATTGCATATTAACAAAGTGGCTAAATTGCATGGATTACCAAAAAATTTGAAAGAGATATAAATCCGTGAGTTGTTTTTGGAACATTTTTTGGGAAAAAAAAAAAACAATGATAGCCCAACTAAAATTTTCAATTGCTTATGACCTAAATCTAATGGACAAAGCGAGGCAGTTAATAGTAGTCTGGGTGATATGTCATATGTCCATCTGATTAAGTAGAATACATCTGGTTAGAATTCAATACTGCTCATTGTTGAGCTCGCATACAATTCATCTATTAGCAAGTTTAAGAGTACAAGTCAATTTGAAATTGCTAGATGCTATCAAACTATAAAATATATAAATCTTATTGAAATTCTTATTGGGTTTGGACCAAATGAATTTTGCATTATATATGTATGATTTGAATGAGTATATTCACAAAAAATTATTCAATCTTCAATATATCTAATTTAACTTTACTCCATGAATATATTGTCAATTTTGTTTACTCTCCCCCTTTCCATCTCTACTTTGTTGATCCATGTCCAACAACTTAAATACAAAACTACACATCTCATTCCTAAAAATAATGTAAAAGATGAGATTGTGTCCAATGCTGATTGTGCGTATCAGGGTAACTTATACATTAGTGTGATAAATGCACTTATGATGTTCGTATATTATCTTCCAAGAAGCACATCTACAATAGCCAAACTTGATAAATATCAAATGCTCAGAGCTGAAAATTTTCGAATAAGAAGATTTGATAACAATTTGAAAGTGCATGCTCATATAAAGCACAAAGCGGATGCATTAGGATGAATATTGTAAATCTTAGTGTTGTATGTTTAATGGATGCAGCATGTCTATGATGATTGTTCCAATAAGAACAGTATATGTTCTATAGTATTTTGATTATCTTATTATATTTGATTTACTACTATAAGTTACTTTAATTAATTTAGCTCTATGACCCCTTAGTTCAGCTTAATCCGATTCCTATTTTACTAGTAATCTAATTGATGAGGACATCAGCAGGAGATTCAGGCACGTCTATCAGAGGAGGCATCATAGATCGACGGCTACAATTAGGAGTCTTTATTTGTGATGTAATTTTTTTTATATTTCTTTTATTTATGTTTTAGTCTTTACCTTTTTACCCCTGCGAGGGATTAGTTTGTGTTGTAGCCCTGAGGGCATTTTAGTCTGAGTCTCTTTTTATTTTTAGGCCTATATATGGAGGCCCATGCTATTGTATTAGATGATGATTGATTAATGAAATTCTTCGTTTCTTTGTGAGCTCTTGAGAGAGGAGAGAACCCTAAGAGAGGGCCAAGCAATTCCCATCAGCCGTCGGTAGAGTCTGGGCTTGCGGTCTGTATCTTTTCTTTTTTCCTTATTCCCCCTTTCCTCTTCCCCATACTGTTGGCTACCCACTTCCCCCACCCCAACCGCCGGCCAACCCTCACCGGATCTCCCCACCCGCCAGCCCTACTCCACCAAAACCCAAACTGACCCCCCCTCCTCGGCCGTCGGCCCTCCCTAGCCGCCGGCCAAGTCAGTCCCAAATCCCCTTGACTTCAATTCAATTTCCCTCTTTAAATACTAATTTAGCCTATTACTAGTTGGGAAAGTATCTTAATTTAAATTCAAATGAATTTGAATTTCAAACTCTTTCCTAACTAGCCTAAATCTATTTTGGAAACTCCCCTCATTACTCTCAATCTGAAATTAATTTGGATTTAATTCCAAATCCCACATTCATTGCATGTAAACACATTCGTTGAATGTGGACACCCTTCCCCTACCTCCTTTGGCCGGCCCCCTCCCCTATCTCTCTCTTAATTAATTCGTCCCATTAATGCTCTCAATCAAAGCCCATCTAATCTAGGTATGCCGCCCACCCTAGCCCAATTAGAGGAAATTCAAATTTTGAATTACTCCTCCCTTCCCTCCTTGAAATCTGAAATTAAATTTCAAATTTTAATTTGTTTTCCCCCCACCCACACAAACTTAAATTCGGAAATTAAAGTGGCCCCTCTCCTAGCCTTGGCTGACCACCCTAGCCAACCCTCCTCCTTCATTTCTCTTTTCCCTTACTTCAATCAACATCTAAAAGAGAGGACACACAATTTCCCTGGCCTCCTACCATGTATGGCCGACCCCGAGCAAGATCATAAATTCGTCTACAATAATCAATGACTAGTGGATGTTCTTCACTCCCAATTCTTTGACATCAATTGGGAGATCGACCAATCCGTCGACGACTACTTCAACCGGATCTTCTTTTCATTGACTATCGCTTTCGACGAACATCGGCATCCCTTCTAATGGCAAGTCCTCCATCCTCCACCAACCTCCTCCTTCCCGGTTAGCTTTTCCTTGGGCAAAACTATAACCGCCTTCTATACTTTGATAGCATCATTATTGTTGCACAAATTCTTCTTCCGCTAAGCCCTCAAGAGTGGGAGTAAGGGAAACTCAAGGTGATTGCTCTATTTGTTAACCAGAGGATTTTGTTATTTGTACATTTAACTTTACTGTAACTTTTGATGTTATTTTAATTGCCCCTCTAATCTCTTGTGTAACCGCATGCCAAAACAAAACAACTAAGAAATCCTATAATCCAATTTCGTGACACATTAAGTTTAAAATTGGCAAGCTTAACTAATTTTATTAAATTACTGCAATTCCTGTTATGTTTCACATCACTAATCCTCTATATTGTCACATCCACTAATTTATAAATTCACTATTATAGCCATTAATTTGGTTATTATTGATGTCGTTAGGTTGAGTCAAATTTTTTCTGTAACATGGCTTTTGTTGATCTGCTCTATACAACAAATCACCGCAAAAAATATCGAGGCGTTGGGTTGCCCTAGATTTCTTCCTTAACAGCTTTGTCAGTTTGCTCTTTTGTAAAAAAACATTGCAGTTGTATTCAATATTTTATGTATTTGGCACTATATCTATTGGTGGCACTATAGCTATAGGTGACTTTTCATTTTTAGCCTTGTATATTGCGCTTGGCTGATTGTTTTACATCAATTTCAGGGGTATCGCATCGTAGAACCTTCCAAAATTCATAGAGACTTGCTGAAACAAGAGTTTTAAAGTTGAAGGTTTATTGTTTGCTGAAATTGAGATTTGTTGTTCTTGTTAGAGTTCAAAATAAAATTGAAACTTGCAGTATTAGGCTAGATTGTAGGTAATTTTGAAAAGCAGCTTATTTTAGAGCTTTGTAGGTTATAAATAACATCCCTTATGCTTTCCTGTTAATTATTATGTGTGTTGTTGCATATAAATTCATCAAGTCCTTCCAAGTCTTGATAAAAAACCAAAGAATGATTCTCCTTATATTAATGCAGAGCTTTGACTTCCGATTGATGATTTCTATCAATATTTTTTTATCTAAATTATTTAGTGGTTGGTTTGTGTGTATGTTTTAGATTTTGGCAGGTTTGATACTATAAAGAGTAAGAAATCAATAAGAGATTCATATCGGTTCAAATGAGAGCTTGATGAAAGCTTTCAAGTCAGCTTACTTCATTATAGGAATGTTTTTTATTTACAAGGAGTAAAAGAAATATAAACCACTAGAATCACGAGAGAAGTAGGCCAAATTTAAAATTTCGACCGTGATGGCCTACATTCACTATAGGGGGTGAAAAGTAGGACTAGTAGGAAGAAGAAAAAGGAAGTGACAAAGCTCTTTATCTCACTCTCCCTCTCCTTATCATAGAGTTCAATTCTCAAAGCCCAATAGTTTAATAATTTAATAATCAAAAGTCCCTTTAGCTAATGTGAGAAGTACAAATAATGGCTTCGATCATGGATACTGAGGTGGAAGGATTAGTCGACCATTGGGGATATCAACTCTAACATGATGGTTGTCTACGTGACGGTTCTATAGTACCTTGATGTGTGAATATTATGTCAAAAAAATGATTTTATTAAATCAAATATGAAATATAGATCATTATAATGGATACATTAAATCGCATAAAACCAATAGAATGAATCAAATAGAGCAAATAAATGAATAAAAGATATTAACTATTAAGGGCAAATTACAACAGTCATTAACTATTTGAAATGCATGTGTATCTCATATACAGTGTAAATTAAATACAATGTCATTGAAATACTCCAGGCTGTTTGATCCATTGTAAAATAAATTCACAAAATCGTTGTAATATACATATTTTTAAATGGATTAGAACATAGAACACGAACACGAGAGCATTACAGTTGATTATGCGGAGGGGCTTGCGACGATGTGAGGATGGGGAGAGTTAAGGGGAGGGAAGAGTGGAAAGTAATGTATGTAAGTTTGAAATGATGATGAATTTGTGAGGCGGCGGGGGTCGTAAGGTAGTGAGATTAAGAGGACAAATGGTCGCCCGAGTCAACATAAGGATGGTGAGTTAGTGCGCATGGGGACATTTGAGGTGTGGGGATGCTAGGATGGTGACTTCATGAGCATAGGATACAATGTGTTCGCAAGCGTGAGTGACATGTGAGATCACAATATATGCAACAATAACGACATCAAACATTTATCCTACTATGTGCGGTCGGCTACATGAATCCTCTTTCTCCATTATGTCATGTTAAAAGTTAAATTCTCATTTAAATCTAATAAAGAAAGGCCATTTTTAATATTTTCTAACCAAGTCCTTTTAGGTCTACCTCTACCTTTTTTAACATAAGTCAAATCTAATACATCTACTTTCCTAACCGGGTCATCGGAAGGCCGTCGTTTTATGTGACCAAACCATCTATGGCGACTCTCTCTAATCTTATCTTCCACTGGAGCTACTCCAACCTTTTCACGTATATGCTCAATTCGTATTTTGTCTCTTAGAGTAAAGCCACTCATCCACCTGAGCATCGTCATCTCTGCGACACTTAACTTAATATTATGCTTCTCATAAGGTCACAATACATGATGAATTCAAAATTCACCTAACGTGGCCTTTTGGAGGCATTCAAAACTACTTACTGAATGCTTTGAATTTTCTTTTTTTTGCTCTCAATCAAACACTTATAATTTAAAACCCCTACATTTTACACTTAAAATATTTGCAATCAAACAAGTCCTAAGTCACATGTTAATTAAGGGTGGTAAAATATCACATATACTGCTAGAATAATATTTTCCCTCTCTTCTCCTCACTCCTATTGACCCAACAAAGTTTAGGGGTTGAGATGAGAGAGGGTGGAAGTTTCCATCTATACCCTCAACGCCCACCTTACCAAACTTGACCAACAACCCATCCAATTATCTACTCTAGTTCATCTAATCAGATATTTGTTTCCATTATTAAATGAAACATCAAGGGTAAAATATCACATCAACCTTGGATAAATTCTCTAATAAACCCTATCAAGTTTAGGGTTGGGATGAGTAGAGAGTGATAGATGGCAACCATACCCTAATGCCCACCTTACCAAGCTTGACCACAAGCTCATCGTTTTCCACATCTCATTTATGACCTTGGTTTGTCCGATCAAATTTATATTGCCATCCACCTTTCACGCCTTCATAATGCACATTCCCTTTGTCTCTACCTTTGACTATGAATAATTTTTCATGCTAATCTCCACTTTTGCATTCATCCCACTCCATCGCTCCTCCCTCCCACCCCACATCATTCTATCCTCCCCTCTATATCTATCACCCCCTCTCCATCTTGCAGATATTGCATTACTCGAACAACCCTCAGCAAACCATTAAAAAATTATTTAAAATAGAAAACAACTCCATTCTTTCTTTCATACATCCCCCCAATCTACTAACTTCCATTTTTTGGCTATGCTTGAGGAGAATATTTTTATTTTCTAATATGCTAATGGAGAGTCCCAAAATTACGAATCTAGCTATTCTAGCTAAATAGCTATTCATTTATGGTCATGCTAGTCATTTCATTAATTTCAATCACTTGTTTTTAAGAATAATAGAATGCAACTTAAATGAATTTAGTTGCCCATATACACATATATGAAAGTAATTTGCTAAAAACAACTTTTAAATTTGATCACTAATTTTAAACATACCAATTGTATAAAGACGTTCTCTTAAAAACTAATTCAAGTAAGATTATAGGGACCTTATTACAAGGTAATTGATTATAATTTAGTTTTCCTTTGTTATTAGTTAGTCAGAATTGTTTACAAGTAACATATATTTTCAAGTCCACAACTACCTAATACTAATTTTGTTTAGATAACAAACTACTTGTATAAGGAGCTACTATTAATAAATGATTAGTTATTTAATCTAAATTAGTTATGCTACAAGAATTATTGTTGTCAATAAGAGGCCATTGCAAAGTAAAAAATGAATATTTTTTTGCATAACAAGTTATTTGTTGTTTTGTAATGGCCTCTTGTTATTTATATAAATAGTTCTGGTTGTCGAACAATTAGTTATTACTTTGAAATATAATATAATCATACTATGGGAGTATATGGGTGAACAATAGAAAATATTTTCACCAAATAAAAAAATGCCATAAGGATGTAGGCAAAAGAATAGATCTCGATCAGAATCTAAGACTTAAGCATATGCCTTCCAACCACAAATGAATTGTCGAGAAAACTTCTTTTTCCATCTTATTAATAGTCTCAGGCATATTTGCACGCCCCATGAGTGTCGTCACAAGCCCCTATTGGATTATAGCACCACGCATCCTGATTTTCAAATGCTCGAAACATATAGTAATCAAACTTCTCATTCTCAATCTTCATGGTTATTATGATCCTTATAATAACACTCACTAGCCACTCAACAATGACATAATTAGTCTTCCCAAGGCACACTAACAATTTTACAGGCCCTTAGGATGTTTCCACTTCACTAGTTCTTCAAGCACCAAACAAAGAGAATTGAGCCATGGATTTCCTGTTGAATGAGCACACCTACAACCGCAAGTTGGCATGGGTTTTTATAGGTAAAGAGGGCGATGGATGATTAGGATAAAAGAATAAAGCTTGTTATTCAAAAGGATATGGGAACTAAATTTATTAAACCCTAAATTATTGATTAAATCTAAGTAGTCAAAACTAAACCAATTTTTGTTAGCAAAATATGTTCAAAATTGATTTTAAAAGTTAAAATCATACAGTAAGAAATTCCGCATTTTAGGGATGAGGTTCAATAAACTCCCAATTGAAAACTAGATTGCTAATGTACTATGAAGATATGATCAACTTTACACCCAAAGCCCAACCAAAGGTCAGAATATCGCACAACCTCACTAAGCCCAAGTGATTTCTGATCTTAACACTCATGTGAGAATCACAGAATGCTTGTTACACACCAAGAAGAATTCATTGACCCTAGAAGTGCGCTTGGCACTGAATTATTGAAACCTCAAAGTGATTATCTCCTCACTCTAAACAATGTAATTGTATGATTTGGCATTGAAACATACTGTATAATATAATACTAATTAATCTGATTGTCTTGAAAAGCAACTCCCTCAACATGTTACTATCTTGTTTAAAAACCTAAACAACCAAACATAAGCCTTCTAAAAAAAGATGTTGAATATTATAACTACTCTATTATTATCTTCCTTCACTAGCTTTATTTCTTTATTACTGAAGCCATACATTATCTAACCATAGCTTCTTCTTGTTAAGATATCTTAATCACAACATACAAATTACCTAACATACTTCACATAGCCACCAAGAATGTCAACTATCAAAATCCAACCAATGGTAATTGATTGTCGAACTATGCCATCCATTGCTCATTAGACTTTCTCTCTACAATAGTTGTTAAACTTAGAAAAAAACCGCTAATTGATGCCATCATAGTCACATGCTCACTACAATAGCTCTAACAAACCACCAAAAAATGATGTTTTCAGCCTTCTCAAGGCCCATTGACCATCTTGTCAAACTACCATTTATCTTTTATTTAACAAGTTTCTCCAGTAGAACCACCGACTAAAGAGAAACTAGAGATGGACTCCCTCCTAATCTATCATGTATATAACCATATGTTTCATGGCCTTTTTTTTATAGAAAAGAGGAGTGATGATTCATTAATATAATAACAAATAGAATTATCATCAATAGGAATTTAGGAAATTATAAAATGAGTTTATTAAACTATAGAAATTATATTGAACCAATCAAAGAAGAAAAAAATGAACCCAATTTAATTTGCCACAAATCAGTTCAAAATTGATTTTAAACTCAAAATCTTGCATAAAGAAACTCCATGATTTTCGGGATGAGGGAATTATCTACAAAACCTGATAACATGAATTCCGGATTGATGCTAAAATTTTCCTAACTAAAGACTATTGTTAAAATTTCCTACGTCATGTATTGTTGATTAAGTTGCTCAAAACAAAAGCATCATTTTTATCAACCCAACATAAATGCTTTTTGTTTAGCAATCATCATAGTTGTGGAGTGACCTAAAAATTCACAATCATTGAATCTATTACACTATAGAATAAGGATATGACTTCTAAAGTTAAAAATGAATGATTAAATTGAAAAAAGTCTTAGGAGTACAATGTCATATGAGAATATTATGGAGATTTAAATGTAAATATTATAAAACAACAATTTGGCTAGTTATATTGTATGAATCTAAGCATGAGATAGTAAACAAATCATTCATATATAAGTCGAGAGTGACATAATTGAATATTAAAATGAATGTGGCGGTAAAACTAGGAAAGATATATTAAAAAATAATTATAGTACAGATACCAAGCATCTATTAATGATAAGATAGCCAAAAAAGACTTGGATAGTCAATATTTGACACGACACGAAAACTCGACTCGAATCCGACCCGAAAATTTCGGGTTTGACCCGACCCGATTTCAAAATGGGTTGGGTTCGGGTTGACCCGTCGGGTTGCCGGGTCAACCCGAAAACCCGTTTAAACTGAGCAGCCCGCGCCCTGCCCGCCCTGCCCTTGCCTGCCCGCTTGGCAGCCCGCGCCCTGCCTGTGCGTGCCTGCGCCCGCACCTGCCTCGCCTGCGAGCCCTAGCCCGCGCGCTTGCACCCGGGTGCTCTCCCGCGCGCCCTACCCGGGTCGGGTCGGGTCAACCTGACAACCCGACTGGTCGGGTCCGGGTCCGCATTTCTGACCCGTTTGCATGCCCGGGTCGGGTTAGGGTTGACCCATTTGAACCCGGGTCAATTCCGGGTTCGACTCGAACCCGACCCGTGACCCGAAATTGACACCCCTAAGTAAAAGAATTATGAAGAAAAATAGATTGATTTAAGTTCACTTGAATAGAAGTTGTGCAAAAATATTTATGTAAAATAGTTTTAACATCACGTGCAACAATCAATAGAAATGCATGGAGAATAAAGATTCATATAGTTGGTATAAGGCTAATGATGATGATGATGATGATGATGATATCCACCTATATTCCTATTCTTTGCATAAAAGGATAAGATATCTAAACCTGTCACATAACTATAACTGAGCCAAACACCATAGTATCCTAAGACAAACTAATAATATTTGAAAAAAGTTGACCTATGCATATTGTTAAACAAGTGAAGAGCAAACCAAGATTCTTAATAAGTTAGATGATCTAATTATAAAAATCCATTTGTAGGTTTGGGCAAGTAAACAAATATCTAAGAAGGCCCTTACAATGAAGCAATGTGTGCTTATTACCTATAAATCTACACAATCCTCCTGAGAATGTTGAGCCTCAAAAAATTTTCTGCATTAAAGAGTCAAATATGCACATTTTTTTATCTTTCAACTCCCTAGTATAGAGAAACTCTACTTGTGCCTCAATTATTATCACACTTTCTACCAAAGATGATAAAAACTAAGACCATGTTTTAGTTTATAGACTAAAACTTGCAATAGAACAAGAATTTTGTTTGGGGTTGATCCAGACCATAAGAGAACTCTAAAACTTTAAGCTGTACTCTTCAAATGCATGTTAATATTCTCAAAAATGCTATTCATGTGTACCGTCCATGGCTTGGCTGAGTGAATCAAAATCCATAAATGTTCTAGATGCCCTGTTCTGAGATGCTTGCATCAATACAATGGTGTGCCTGTTAGCCTGCACGAGAGAAACAATCAGCACTAAAAAAATATTTTTTAAGTTAACAAAGACAAATTCCAATGAAGAAAGATGAGTCAAATTCATGTCACTTGTTACAGGAGGCTTTGAGCTGATTGTGGAGAAGTTTGCTATAGCCCTTAGGCTTTGGCATCCTTCTAAATTTTTTCACCTAAAGTAGGAGCCTCTATAATGTATCAAGTCTGGCTATGCATGGGCATGGGGCTTTAAGGTCATCAATTTACCCATAAGTAGCTAAACAAATTGTTTTTTTGTGAGGTGCATGATAACATTCTAATCCTAATAATATAATTGGAGAATTTCTAGTTGTTCCTTCTTTTTGTACGAAGCGAAAATCGTCTACCTTTTTTAGGCATTATAATACCTCTTAATGAGCATGCCTTCTAACTTGATGAAAGTATTGACAAAATCATCAATAAACTCAAACACCACTAAAAAGAACTGCTGATCAAACTAATAATAAATTAGCATAGAAGTTGGTCATCATTACTTGAAGTGTTTCCACAAGTGGCATTAAATTAAGTCAATTGTTTAATGGGATTCCTCTTGCTGCTGAAGGTAAAGAATTTGGTATGGTATAATTTTTAGTATATTATAACCGAACATATTTGACCATATACAATGGTCCTTGGAATAAAATTTAGGGAAAAAATGGGTTTTTATTCTGATTAGAATGAGCTTTAGTCATCAAATTTGCTTTAAAATAAGCGCAATATAAGTGTTTTTTGATTAATTCATCTCAAAGCAAATATGATCATATAAAGTCCATTGTCATCAAATTTGGGTCCACTATCCTGTTCCAAATTATCTCCTAAATCTACAACTACTACACCCAAGCAAAATAAATAAATAAATACTAGAATCTACTCATAATGTACCTTCCTCTTCCTCCCGGCAGAATAAATCTAAATAAGCAACTAACTTCCCAAAAAAATAGAATCGAAACGTCGGGAAAAAAAAACCGCTAAGAGCGCAACGATCAAATGAGAACTGATGCAGAAAACAGAAAAAAAAAATAGAGGAAAAAAAGAGAGGGGAAGCTACCATCGATCTCGTCTACGATGAGCGAGAGCCGCAGCGAGGCGGAGGTATGCTGATTAGATTGCTAGCGCGAACCTTTAGTCGACCGAGCTATGTGGATGAAGAAGGCGAGGGCAACCAGGCAAAAAACTTAGTTCTTCTTGCCGGAAAAATAATGTGGTAAGCTACAAAACTAGATTAATATAATAAAGATGGAATAAATTAAAAATTAAAAAATTAAAAAAAATTATTTTGACACATTTTATATTATAATATTCTAACATCAATATTTTTTATCTTAATTATTTTACAATTGGTAAGATTAAGATTAATTTAATCATTTGTGTATATTATATATGAAAATATTATTTTTTAATATAAAGAATTTAGAATAAATTTTAAGAAGGAGCACTATTAATGTTTAAATTAGCTATAGGAATATAATAAAAAAATAATTTAGAAAAGAGCAAACTAGCCAAACTGTCTGGTGCATTCCAAATAGTTTTGTGCATTTTAAAAATGGCTACAGTTGAAAATTCCATTAGAGTTCGGGCAAAATTTTACACTAAGTATCATTAGCGTCGTAATTAGTTGATTAAGCACGCGCAATAAACGTATTTCAAACTAGGAAAAATCGTCCGTTTAGGGGAACGGGCGAGTTGCGCATTTATCTTTTTTTTTAATTATATATATTATGAATTTGTAAATTCATATATATTTATTTAGAATTAGTATTATATTATAATTTATGTTATTTGTAAAAATTTAAATATTATTTCCTTCGATTTAAAAAAATAGTAAAAATTTAAATATAAGAAAAGAAGTAAATTTAAGATGAACCAACAATTCAACAAGAATAAGAATATTGACAAATAAACTAATTATATTAAAACAATAAATAATTTGTAATCAATAATATTTAAATAAATTAACACTTATATTCAATTTAATGTATACACTTTTAAATTGTTTCATTTTCATTTTTAAAAAAAATTAAATGCATAAATTTATAATATTTCAGAAATAAAAAAAAATAAAAAAATAAGCACTTTCAAATTTTATGTCAAGATATAAGTTCAAAATTCTTACATCTAATTAAATTACTAATTTATGTAAATTTTATAAATATCCCAAAATAGAAAAAAAGACAGCAATGACATTTTGATTGTCACAAAAAATTCGTCAAATCTATAAATATATATGAATTTACAAATTCAGAATATATATAATTAAAAAAAAAGATTAATGAGCAACTCGCTCGTTTCCCTAAACGAACGATTTTGCCTAGTTTGAAATACATTTATTGCGCGTGCTTAATCATTTAATTACGATGCTAATGATGCTTAGTGTAAAATTTTGCCCGAACTCTAATGGAATTTTGCAACTGTAGTAGTCTTTAGAATGTATTAAACGGTTTGATGCATTCAACAAAATGCACCAACCAGTTTGGCGTTATCAGAATGCATCAAACTATTTGGTGCATTCTATGAAATGCATCAAACAGCTTGGTGCATTCTGAAACGTCAAATTATTTGGTGCATTCAATTGAATGCACCAAACAGTTTGATTAGTTTGCTCCTTTCTAAATTATTTTTATATTATGCTCCTACAACGAAGTTAAACATTTATAGTGCTCCTTAAAATTTGTTGAATAATTTATATCGAATGTTATCTCTAAAAAATGATCAGAATAACTTTAAAGTTATTTACTGCTCTTTAATGAGCATATAATATAAATATTTTATATTATATTAATCTTAAAATATATTTAAAAAATTATTTAATTTTTTTCTTTTTAAATAAATTGCAAGGAGGTTTGTAAATGGATTAAACAACATCGAGCAATCAAATGAGCTTTTTCAGAAAATGAAAAATCATGTTTTGTTAACTATTTACATTTCTATTTTAGTTGGCTATGAATAAGAAAATTATTTCAATGTCATAATATTGATTTTTTCAAATTGTCACCCTATAATTTAACGGAATTTGAAGATTAGAAATGAATTCGAATTATGGAATTCTTATTTAATTATTTAATTGCCCATTTAATGCTTAGTTAATATTTATTACGTGCTAGAAAACTTGTGATTGTTAAGTATGCATTTTATGAATTAATTTTTGACAAAACATTAGCACGCACAAAAAAGTTATTGGTGCTAAAAAAATATTTTGCGTGAAAAATTCAAAAATATTCTAGGATTAGATGTGGGCATTTAAGGAATACTAATAATAATATTTTTGATAGTAAGATTTTAGATCTTAAGATTTTGTCTGTGTATGAGGATGCTAATGTTATGTGGGAAAAAGTAGCTAGTGATATTAAGAATATTACAAAAGATATGCTTAGAGTATCAAAAGAAAAATCTCCTAATAATAAAAATAGTTTGTGGTGAAATCCAAATGTGCAATAAAAGATAAAAAAATAAGAAGATTTGTTATAAAAATTGATTTAAATATAAAAATTCTGATAATTAGAAAAGATATAAAGAGGCACGTAAGGAATCTAAGAAAGTAATATGGGATGCAAATATCTTAGCTTTTAATGATTTATATCATAGATTAGATACTAAGGAGGAAAAATTATATATGTATAAGTTAGTCAAACAAAGAGATATGAGTAGTAAGAATTTAGTTCAAGTGAAGTGCATTAAGGATTGATACGTCATCAAAAAATTATCTTGATCTGGCACGAATCTCGAGGCAAAATCAAGTTGGAAACTTCCAAAAAATTAAAATTGGGACCATCCGAACTCCGATTTCAACAAAATTATAGTCGAACTGAACGTCTCAGAAATACGAACCCAACGACACCAAATTCAATCCGATCCGAGTCCAAATGGGTCCAGATCAAGGGTCTGAAGCGTTGTTTGAAGATTCAAACCATAATTTGGGTTACCAAACAGTCTCCAAATGAGACATGCTTATAGTCAAATCGAGCGTCTCGACGAGACGAATCCAACGAGCCCAAGATCGTCAAATTCCAACATCATTAAGACCTTTACATGTCCAATAAACAATCCACGATCAAGGGATTCAATATCGGCCGTCCATTAAAGCCATTCCCTAACTACCCCTGATCTTCCACCTATTTACGGACCATGCTACTCGCAAAAATTTATAAATAGAGCTCCCTCTCAACTTGAAAAAGGGACCTAATCCTAAGAGAGAAAGAGAGAGCTCTTGCCTCCTTGCTCCTCCTCGACCACCGTCGGAGTTCCGTCGGACCACCGCTTGACGCCGTTGCTCCGCTGGACCACCACCTGAGGCCCTGCACTTCGCCGGACCACCACCTGAGGCCCTACACTTCGTCGGACCACCACCTGAGGCCCTGCACTTCGCCGGACCACCACCTGAGGCCCTGCACTTCGCCGGACCACCACCTGAGGCCCTGCACTTTGCCGGACCACCACCTGAGTCCCTGCACTTTGCCGGACCACCACCTGAGGCCCTGCTCTTCGCTGGACCACCACCTGAGGCCCTGCACTTTGCCGGACCACCACCTGAGGCCATGCACTTCGTCGGACCACCACCTGAGGCCCTGCTCTTCACCGGACCACCACATGAGGCCCTATTCTTCGCCGGACCACCACCTGAGGCCCTGCACTTCGCCGGACCACCACTTGAGGCCATGCACTTCATCGGACCACCACCTGAGGCCCTACACTCCCCCGGACCACCACCTGATGTCCTCAACTCCGCCGGACAACCACGTGAGGCACTGAGTTCTGCCAGACAATCATCTAACGTCCTCAACTCTGCTCGTCAACTACCTAGGGCCCGACATTCTACCAGACGGCCGGGAGACCCCGAAGTTCTGCCAGCGCGACCTTAGGCCTTTAAAAGCCTCTAACTTCCACCCTACGGGTGATACTTGTAATCTGATCGCTCTTGGAGGCGAGTCAGTCCCCCTGTAATTAACTCAAGTTCTAGTGGAATCGTTTCAACTGGGCTAGGCCCCGTGGTTTTTCCCCTTTTCAGGGTTTTTCACGTAAAAATCTTGTGTTTTCTGTGTGTGAGCTGAATATTCGTGCAATGCTAAGACGTAAAGTTCAATCTCTATCGCCACATATATTCTAACCCGCAACAGTTTGGCGCCGTCTGTGGGAAACAAATCCCACTATCCTAAGCACCACTTTGATGGCCAACAGGCGTAGCAATCGCATCTTGGGAGCCTCCCGCTCCAATTCACATCAATCTCGGGATCAGTCTATGAATCATAGACGCCAAGTGTCCGCCTCCTTTCATGCTGGGGGGCAAGATGCTATTGGAGAAGGAATTTCAGGACCATCCATTGAAGATCGCATCAGGAAGATGGAGGAGTCTCAGGATGAGATCATTCAACTCCTGTGAGAGACCCGACAGCCGGCACTAGCTCCCCAAGAAGAGATCCTTCTCCCTCGAGATCCACCCCGGGTCGGAGAGGTTCCACCAGAACATCTTCATGTTGAGATTCCTTTCCCTCCGCCGATGGTGCATCCTCCGACGCATCAAGATAATGAAATTGCTGACACATCAAGCTCTACACATCCTTCACACGCAGGGCAGCAACCTCGTATTCCTCCAGACGTCCCTGAGGACTTTGCCCCACCACATGTTGCTGGACTCCCTCGCAATGTCCTACGACATGAACTACAAAGATTGGTTCGGGAAGAGTTCCCCGCGGGAGGTGCAAGACAATCTCTTCATCAGCGGGACTTCCAGGAGTCATCACCCCTGACTGAAGTCATCCTTCAACATCCCATTCCAGCAAGATTCAAACTACCGAACATCGATCTCTACGACGGGACAACTGACCCGTATGAGCATATCGATCACTATAGAACCATCATGCATAGCGAGCCTCAGACGCGCTCCTCTGTCAGGTCTTTCCTGCCACCCTCAAAGGGCAAGCTCAAACATGGTTCTATTCACTTCCAGCCGGAACCATTCCAATGTTCGTCAAATTAGCCAAAGTGTTTGTCGAACAATTTGTCGCCAATTGAAAAATTACTAAGGACTCTTCTCACCTCTCGGGGATCCGCCATAATGAAAGTGAGTCCCTCAAGGAATACTTCCAGAGATTTTCTACTGAAGCTTGTCAAATTTCGGGAGTAGATCCCGAGTTACTTAGAGGCATTTTCCTCGGAGGGCTTCATCCGGGCCCCTTCTACTCAGCACTTATGCGAGACACAGTCCCTTCATATGCCGACCTGATCCATCGTGTGGAAGCACAAATATCAGCGGATGAAGCTATTAGTGCCCAAGAAAGCAATTTGAACAAATTCCTGAAAAGCGCAAAGCCCCTACAATGGAGGACTCATCCTCACAACGAAAGAAAAATTCTCTCCTAGACCCCCAGTACCACGACATGAGTTTCGACAGAATGAGGAGTATACACCACTCAATACCTCTCGATCAAATGTGTTGATGGCCATCCGAGATCAGGAAAATATTAAGTGGTCTAATCCTTTGAAGCCGAACGTAAGAAATCAAGATCAATACTGTCATTTCTACAGGAGTCGTGGACACACTACTGAAGCTTGCAAATAACTCAAGGATGAGATTGAGAGGCTGATGCGATAAGGATATCTCCGTCAATTCATCCAAAGCCCACCGACTCAAGATGATACTGGGGGAAAAAGCAACAAAAACAAAAACAACCATTGAATAACATTTAAATGGTTGGTGAGATCAAATGATCACACAGTGTATGCATTTGTGTTAGTAATAGTAATCGTCTTGTTTTATTGTGCCTCTTTCAAGAAGTATGTTGCTCTGATATCTCTAGTATTTTCCTTGTACGTATATCTTATGTGTTTAAAATGGTGTAACACTTATATCCCTAGGTTGTACTAGGAAGTTGTTATATTGTTCTACATAATATAGTGGTGTGTTGTAACTCCAATTTGATATTGTCTACTTCTTTAAAAAGAATATAAAATGATGACTACTAACGAGTATAGTCTCTTTATCCTTGATTCGAGAAATACACAATTTTTATTGTGTCTCAATCATTGAATGATCAATCCCAGAGGGATTCGATCTGACCTCTTCCACACAGGTTAACGTCATCGAGCAGGGCTCTGACATACAACCTCGGATAGGTCATACATCCTTAGTGGATTCTCTCGACCTCTTCCACACAAGTTAACGTCATCGAGCAGGGCTCTGACATACAACCTCGGATAGGTCATACATCCTTGGTGGATTCTCTCAACCCCTTCCACATAGGTTAACATCATCGAGCAAGGCTCTGATATACAACCTCGAAAAGGTCATATATTCTTGGTGGATTCTCTCGACCTCTTCCACACAGGTTAATGTCATCGAGCAGGGCTTTGACATACAACCTCGGATAGGTCATACATCATTGGTGGATTCCCTCGAACTCTCCTGCATAAGTTAATATCATCGAAAAGGACTATGACATACAACCTCAGCTTTGGTGGATACTATTGACCTACGCTCTTCTACCAGTCATCAGGGTTTTGCTAGTCGGCGGACTCTCATCAGATTTCTACCCGATGATGTACTTCTGCCCGACGCCAAGCTTCCCCTCGTTGCTGAAGTTCTGCCCGTTTTAGGACTTCTGTCAGACTTTTACCCGACGTCGAGCTTCCTTCCATTGCTGGACTTCTTCCCGGGACTTTCGTCTGACTTCTGCCCGAAGTCGAGCTTCCTCCCATTATTGGATTTCTGCCCATCGCGGGATATTCGTCAGACTTCTGCCCGACGCCGAGCTTCCTCCTATTGAAGGACTTTTGCCCGTCGCTGAACTTTCGTCAGACTTTTGCCCGATGTCGAGCTTCCTCCCGTTGAAGGACTTCTGCCAGTCGCGGGACATTCATTGGACTGCTGCCCGACACCGAACTTCCTCCCGTTGAAGGACTTCTGCCCGTCATCGGACCCTCTTCGGACTTCTACCCGACGCTAGACTTCCGCTTGTCGTCGGACCCTCATCAGACTTCTACCCGACGATGAACTTCTACCCGGCACCGGACTTCTACTCATCGCCGGACTTTCGTTGGGTTTCCACCCGACACTAAATTTTTACCAGTTGTCGGACTTCTACCCGTCAACGAACTTTCGTCAGACTCCTACGCGACACTGTACTTCTGCCCGACGTCGGACCTCCACAAGATCTCTAGAAGAAGAAAAGGAAGGCTCATGCTCAGTGAGGGGCCCTAGACCGCGCAGGGGATACCACCTGAAGTGGCCAAGGGGAATGCCTCAGCGTGAGGAAGAAATGAAGAGAAAGGGAGAGAACCTCCTTCTTGCAGAGAGGGGCCCTGGCCTGGACAGGGGATACCGCCTGTGCAGGGCCAGGGGAAGGCCTCAAATAAAAGAAGAGAGGGCAGAAGGGAAGAAGGGCAAAGAGGGAGGAACCTCCTTCTTGCAGAGAGGGGCCCTGGCCTGGATAGGGGATACTGACTGTGTAGGACCAAGGGAAGGCCTCACGTGAAAGAGGAGGGGGAGAAGAGAAGAGAGGGGCAAAAAACTCATACCCCCTATGGGGCTATTTATAGTAGGAGGGGGAAGTTGGGGGAGTTAAGGTGGTTATGAAAAATAAATAAAATTTGGCACGGTTACTATAGCAACCATTACTGTAGCGAACGGTACTGTAGCAACCGCTACTGTAGGTAACGGTTGCTGTAGCAACCGCTAGTGGTTAATGGGGGAAACTGTTACGGCAGATGGCGGCACTGTAGCAAACAGTCACTGTAGCTATGGGCACTGTAGCAGAGTTACTGTAGCAAAAATTATGGGCTCGATTTTCATGCCCAACAGTCCAAATTGAACGTTTTTTGGGTCTCCAAACACGTTTTTCGGTGTTCCGGACTCAATTTCGGTACTTTCGAAGCTCATTGGGGCCTCTATGACTAAGTTTGAGCAAATTTATATATTTTGGAACGTAATTTTTCGACACTTTTTACGATTTGACTAATTTTAAATGTTCTAAAACGTATTTTCAGACTTATGGAGCTTCGACGTCCGAAAATAGGGGGAAACTGATACGTCATCAAAAAATTATCTTGATCGGGCACGAATCTCAAGGCAAAATCAAGTTGGAAACTTCCAAAAAATTAAAATTGGGACCATCCGAACTCCGATTTCAACAAAATTATAGTCGAACTGAACGTCTCAGAAATACGAACCCAACGACACCAAATTCAACCCAATCCGAGCCCAAATGGGTCCAAATCAAGGGTCTGAAGCGCTATTTGAAGGTTCAAACCATAAGTTGGGTTACCAAACAGTCTCCAAATGCGACATGCTTATAGTCGAATCGAGCGTCTCGACGAGACGAATCCAACGAGCCCAAGATCATCAAATTCCAACATTATTAAGACCTTTACATGTCCAGTAAACGATCCATAATCAAGGGATTCAACATCGGCCGTCCATTAAAGCCACTCCCTAACTACCCCAGATCTTCCACCTATTTACGGACCATGCCACTCACGAAAATCTATAAGTAGAGCCCCCTCTCCACTTGAAAAAGGGACCTAATCCTAAGAGAGAAAGAGAGAGCTCTTGCCTCCTTACTCCTCCTCGACCACCGCCGGAGTTCCGCCGGACCACCGCTTGACGCCGTTGCTCCGCCGGACCACCACCTGAGGCCCTGCACTTTACCGGACCACCACCTGAGGCCCTGCTCTTCGCCGGACCACCACCTGAGGCCCTGCTCTTCGCCGGACCACCACCTGAGGCCCTGCACTTCGTTGGACCACCACCTGAGGCCCTGCACTTCATCGGACCACCACCTGAGGCCCTGCACTTCACCGGACCACCACCTGAGGCCCTGCACTTTGCCGGACCACCACCTGAGGCCCTGCACTTCGCCGGACCACTACCTGAGGCCCTGCACTTTGCCGGACCACCACCTGAGGCCCTGCTCTTCGCCGGACCACCACCTGAGGCCCTGCACTTTGCCGGATCACCACCTGAGGCCCTGCACTTCGTCGGACCACCACCTGAGGCCCTGCTCTTCGCCGGACCACCACCTGAGGCCCTATTCTTCGCCGGACCACCACCTGAGGCTCTGCACTCCGTCGGACCACCACCTGAGGCCCTGCACTTCGCTGGACCACCACCTGAGGCCCTACACTCCACCGGACCACCACCTGATGTCCTCAACTCCGCCGGACAACCACGTGACGCACTGAGTTCTGCCAGACAATCACCTAACGTCCTCAACTCTACCCGATAACTACCTAGGGCCCGACATTCTACCAGACCGCCGGGAGACCCCGAAGTTCTGCTAGCGCAACCTTAGGCCTTTAAAAGCCTCTAACTTCCACCCTACGGGTGATACTTGTAATCTGATCGCTCTTGGAGGCGAGTCAGCCCCCCTATAATTAACTCAAGTTCTAGTGGAATCGTTTCAACTAGGCCAGGCCTTGTGGTTTTTCCCCTTTTCAGGGTTTTCCACGTAAAAATCTTGTGTTTTCTGTGTGTGAGCTGAATATTCGTGCAACGCTTAGACGTAAAGTTCAATCTCTATCGCCGCGTATATTCTATTGACTTTAGTGACCTTAGCACCCTAAATGAAAATAAAGATATTTGTTTTTATCGACGTATTAGTAAAACTGAAGTTAGAGAGGCTTTAAAGAAAATGAAGGGTGGAAAAGTTGTTGGACCTGATGATATTCCAATAGAGGTGTGGAAATGCTTAGGAGATAAATGAATTTCTTGGCTTACTAAACTTTTTGATGCTACTTTGAAGACTAAAAAGATGACAGATGAGTGGAGAATGAGTGTGTTAATTCCTATTTTTTAAGAATAAAGGTGGCGCACAAGATTGTACAAATTATAGAGGAATTAAGTTAATGTGTTATACTTTAAAACTATGGGAGGAGTTATGGAGCGTAGGTTGCAGCATAATACTAATGTTTCTCAAAATCAATTTGGATTCATGTCGGGTAGGTCTACTATGGAAGCCATACATTTATTGAGAGACTTGATGGAGAAATATAGAGAGAATAAGGATGATCAACATATGCTATTTATTGATTTAGAGAAAACATATGATAAAATTCCAAGAGAAGTGCTATGGAGAGTTCTTGAAAAGAAAGAAGTTAATAACATTTATATTTAAATCATTAAAGATATGTATACAGGAGCTATTACTTGTGTTCAAACACAAGGTGGTTTGACAAAGTATTTTCCTATTTCGATTGGTTTACATCAAGGATCGGCTTAAGCCCTTATCTTTTTGCTTTAGTCATGTATGTTCTCAGTAGACATTTGCAAGAGGGTGTATCTTGGTGTATGCTTTTTGTTGATGATATTTTTTTTGTTGATAAGACTAGAGAGGGAGTTGAAGGTAAACTTGAATTATGGAGGTCAACCTTAGAGTCTAAAGGTTTTCGCTTGAGTAAATCTAAAACAGAATATATGGAGTATAATTTTAGTAGTAATAGACCTAGTGAGGGGATTGTGACTTTGGGCGATCAAGTTATTAGTAAGAGTACACGTTTTAGATATCTTGGATCTATTGTTCAAAGTGATGGGGATATTATCAGCATAATTCAAGTTAGATGGTTGAAGTGGAGGAATGCATTGGGCTTGTTGTGTGATAGAAAAGTCCCCCTCAAACTTAAGGGAAAATTCTATAAGACGGTGGTAAGACCTGCAATGCTTTATGGTGTCGAATGTTGGCCATTAAAAGAGAAGCATAATACTAAGTTAAGTGTTACAGAGATGAGGATGCTCAGGTGGATGAGTGGCTTTACTCTTAGAGACAGGATACGAAATGAGCATATACGTGAAAAGGTTGGAGTTGCTCCAGTGGAAGATAAGATTAGAGAGAGTCGCCTTAGATGGTTTGGTCACATAACACGGCGCCCTTCCAATGACCCGGTTAGGAAAGTAGTGGTATTAGATTTGACTCATGTTAAGAAAGGTAGAGGTAGACCTAAAAAGACTTGGTTAGAAAATATTAAAAATGATATTTCTTTATTCGATTTAAACTAGAATATGACTTTTAACAGGACACAATGGAGAAAAAGGATTCATGTAGCCGACCCCACATAGTGGGACAAAGGCTTGATGTTGTTGTTGCTGTATGAAAAATCCAGAAAGGGAAAGGCAGCAAGGTCTGACCCAATTGCAATAATCCAATCTCAAATAAAAGATATAAGAATATTTCATTCTTCACAAATACAATTCAATTGCTTGATTTGAGTTATGTGGAGTCAAATGGGTCATTTGTAGCATTGATACATTCGTCTCATTGAGATGTTCAATTCAGTTATAAGTTTACTGAAATAAAGTTCATATGATGTTAAATTTAATTCAAAAGTTTTTAATTTGAATATTGCCCATTGCCCTTAGATTCATGCCGATCATGCAAAATGTTTTTTATAGACATATCAGTTTAATTTCATCACTTAGTTTTTATTCGGTTTATTAACTATTAGCTTAATTAGTCATTAATAAGATACTACATATAGAAACACTAATTGACATAAAAATTTTAGAATAAGATGTGTTTAATTAGAATTTTAAGGCTTATTATTCTTTATTTTCATGGATCTAGCTGTTTAAACTTTAATTAGAGTTTAATAACAATAATATTAATAATTTACATTAAGGTATTCGGTTTATTAACTATTAGCTTAATTAGTCATTAATAAGATACTACATATAGAAACACTAATTGACATAAAAATTTTAGAATAAGATGTGTTTAATTAGAATTTTAAGGCTTATTATTCTTTATTTTCATGGATCTAGCTGTTTAAACTTTAATTAGAGTTTAATAACAATAATATTAATAATTTACATTAAGATATTAATTAGATATTAAGATTAAATTAATTAGGAATCAGTTCAACAAGAATTAGGCTTAATTAGTATTTAATTGGGATTAGATAAGTTCAGAATCACACTAGATATGTCAAAGATTGCATGCCCTCAATCATAATTTTTAAGTTTGGCTTAAAACAAGAAAATTGATTTTTATGGCATCAGCAAAACGTTCTTCAGATTCTACTAAGGTTTCGTTTGGGATGGCTTTTATACTGCTTCTTAAAGCAACTTTATAGTACAAAAATTAAAAATTTTGCATTAAAAAGCTGTTTTAAAAAGCAGAAAAAAACAATCCCAAACGAAACCTAAGTTTATAAACAAACAAACAAAAAAACTCTATTCCTTCAAGCTAAGACACAGAATACTTTTTAATGAGGAAAACAACCATTTTCTTTACATAGCTTCTCTTACTGCAGTACTGCACCAATTACAAGCATTACCAAAAAACAACACATACTATCTGGAAATTGCAGAGTGAAGCAGCAACATTTCTTTTCAAGGGGAAAAAAAAAGGATAGATGACATTGCTTAGCACCTCACTTCCTCAATCTTGGATAAGAATCATTCCAGTGGCCTATTGCTATCCACAGTCACACTAATAAGCGGGGGAAAAGCCTATGGAGCCTCCACTTATGGTTTCATATAAAATCAATCATAGCCTGTTTGAAAATTATGATTGCGCAATATCCATATCCACCACCTAGTTTCATCCATCAAAAACTAACAACATCACTCACCTTAAATTCAAAGATGGCAATTTCATATGCGTATATTCCCTTAAAAGTATCATTTTATGTTTATGCAACCAAATGATAATCATTTCAGTTTCACTTTTGAATTTTCATTTAGAACATAAAATGGTTAAAAGTGCCACTAAGCACTAATTTGTCATGTCAAGGTTATATGCAAATGCATAGCAGAGATACCATGAGCAAAAGAAAACACCTAGGCCTATTCCACTATATTTCCAGTTTGCATTATTAAGAATGAAAACTTCTAATGAGTTTAAACGCATCATTCTTACTCGAGTAAGTCTCCTCTTCTTCCATATCTGCATGGTCTCACCAAGCTATGCTTGCAATCCACCTCTTCTCATCAATCACCGAGGAGCAATTAGCATAGAAAAAGCAGCACTCTTGGAATTCAAAAGCTCTATAAGGTCAGATCCTAACTTAGTTCTTTCAAACTGGAACAGGTCTACCAATGTATGTGACTTCAATGGAGTTGAATGCGACCGGTGGAGGGCTCATGTCATCTGCATAACACTCAACCAAACTAGCATCGGAGGCACAATCACACCTGCACTTGCCAACCTCACTGCGCTCTATGAGCTTGACTTATCAGACAATCAACTGACTGGCCACATTCCACCTGAATTCTCCGAACTGAGGATGCTGCAAATTCTTGATCTCTCAGGAAATGGACTCAATGGCATGATACCGGAAGCTCTCTCGCACCTTAATCACCTTGGTTTTCTCAACATTCGTAGCAATTTACTTGTTGGTTCAATACCTGCTTCTATCTTCAGCAACTGCACTAGCTTAATTGTTGTGGATCTCTCAAACAACTCACTTTCGGGTAACGTTCCAGCTGAAGTGGGAATCAGCCTTCCTCAGCTGTACACACTCGATCTTTATCTGAATAATCTGACAGGGAAGATACCTTCATGGCTTTCAAATTCATCCATATTAAATGAGCTTGATGTTGAGAACAATGATCTTTCTGGTGAATTGCCTTCAGAGATGATAGGAAAGTGGAAGATTATTGAATTCCTTCACCTGTCATATACACATCTTACAAGCCACAGCAACAACACGGACTTAGATCCATTCTTCAGTGCTCTTTCTAATTGCTCCAGGCTGAAAGAGCTGGAATTGGCAGGGATAGATCTCGGCGGGCAACTTCCTCGTGGACTTGGATTAAACATCTCAAGCTTGTCAATTTTGAATCTTGATAGCAACAAAATTTATGGCTCTATCCCTCCCAACATTGAGGAACTTCGAAACCTGACATTGCTGAATTTGTCAAGCAATCTAATAGATGGAGTGATTCCAAAAGAGATCAGCCATTTGACAAGTTTACAGAGGCTTATATTGTCTAATAACTTTTTGGGTGGAGCAATCCCTCAAGTGATGGGTAATATGAGCTCAGTTGGCTTACTTGATTTATCAAACAATAGATTCACCGGTGAGATACCTGAAAGTATTGGAAATTTGGTAGAAATCAGTGAGCTCTATATACAAAAGAATCGCCTCTCAGGGCACATCCCTTCTTCACTTGGAAATTGCATTAGCCTTACCAGATTGGACTTATCATACAATAGTTTGTCGGGTATCATACCTACAACAATAGCAGGATTATTGAAGATATTTCTTAATCTTTCAAACAACCAGCTTCATGGTCCTTTGCCTATGGAGCTCAGTAAGATGGAGCAAGTTGAAGAAATCGACATTTCATCAAACAAAATCAGTGGCCCTGTGATTCCTCAGCTCTCTCTATGCGTCGCAGTGAAGTTGATCAATCTCTCACATAATTTACTCCAAGGGCCACTCCCCAAATCAATTGGCGTCCTTCATGACCTCGAAGTCTTTGATCTGTCCAACAATTCTTTATCTGGAGAGATCCCACAGAGCCTTAACAACTGCACCAGCCTCAAACTATTGAATTTATCCTACAATGATTTCAGTGGATTGATACCAAGTGCAGGAATTATTAGCCTGTTCTCTGATCTCTCCTTTCTTGGGAACCCAAATTTGTACCGCAATTTTAGCAAAAAAAAAGGCAAACAGTTCCATTCAAAAAGAATTTTAATCACAGTTTGTGTTGTTGCTTCAGTACTGGCTTTCACAATAACCATATTATTTGTGATTAAAATAAGACAGATTAGAAAAAATATTTTAAACAGAAGAGATGATGATTTGGCAGGCGTGACACTGCCTTCTTTGAGGTCGAGCTACCCAAGAATCACTTACAGACAGCTTTCAGAAGCAACCAGAGGATTTGCAGAGGAAATGCTTATTGGTTCTGGAAGCTATGGGAGTGTTTACAGAGGAATTTTAAGGGATGAAACAGTTGTAGCAGTCAAAGTACTTCGCCTTCAAACTGGGAACTCCACCAAGAGCTTCAAAAGAGAATGTGAAGTCTTAAAAAGAATCAGGCATCGAAATCTAATTAGAATAATCACGGCTTGCAGCCTGCCAGAATTCAAGGCCCTTGTTCTTCCATTTATGTCAAATGGTAGTCTTGATTCTAGGTTGTACTCAAATGATCATCATCTGGATTTGGAGCAGAGAATCAGCATTCTAAGTGACATAGCTGAGGGGATGGCATACTTACACCACCACTCTCCAGTGAAGGTCATTCACTGTGATTTAAAGCCTAGCAATGTATTGCTCAATGAAGATATGGCTGCACTGGTTTCTGATTTTGGAATTTCAAGACTTGTGATCAGTGTGGGTGCAGGAGTTACTATAGCTGGACCAGATATTGCAGGCAGCTCCACTGCCAATATGTTATTTGGGTCTATAGGGTATATAGCTCCAGGTACATTCACCTTTCTTCTATTTAATATTGTTTACTTCAAGCACTCATGTTTTGCAAGTATTATTCTTTGGCAAGATTGTTCTATGGCTTCCGGGTTGTTTCGTTCGTTGATATCTGCTTTACAATGACATATAATTAGTAAATGCAAGCTATTTAATTTACTGACATATTTAAAGAAGAAATATGTAGGACATAATAGAGAAAAATGATTCATGTAACCCACCTCATATAATGGGATAAAGAATTGTTGTTGTTGTTGTTGTTGTTATTGTTTAAAGAAAAAATATGTAAATAGTGTTTTAGACTTTAATCCTATTTTTTTATATCTAGATTTTGCTCAACTAGATCAGTATCTAAATGTTGAACCAAATGCGAAACATTCAAAATGTAATACTGAGTACTGACATCTAAATAATACTGAATCAAATAAATATTAGTAGATTGAACTCTAGCTTTCATTGTCATATACTCATCCTCTGTATGTGAACATTAACCAAACTTAACCATACCTTTGCATGATGTTTAATCAATCTTGTAGAATATGGATTTGGCTCAAAAGCAACCACAAAAGGAGATGTCTACAGCTTTGGTGTACTAGTCCTTGAACTATTAACAAGGAAGAGACCAACAGAAGAAATGTTTGAAGGCGAGCTAAGCCTTCAGAAATGGGTGAAAAATCACTACCATGGAAGATCGGTTGAGATGGTGATTGATTCAAGTTTAATGAGAACTGCAGGGAGCCAAGCAGCTGAAGTGAGGAGAATGTGGGAGGCAGCAATATCAGAGTTGGTAGAGCTTGGTCTCTTGTGCACACAGGAGAATCCATTTATGAGGCCAACGATGCTTGATGCTGCTGATGATTTGGATCGATTGAAAAGGTATCTCGCAGGTGACACCACGGCTACATTTGCATCATCGATGGGGATGTCTTCAACTATTGCAGAGGATATCATGTGATGCTTAAATTGTATTATAAACATGTGTTTGGTATGCACATTGAATGTATTGGGTAGAAAAGTTTGGTTGCAATTAGAATCATTGTGCATTTATAGAATGCATGGCTCATACTGAGTCAAATTCAGGCAAAATTGTCGCAATTTGAAAGGAAACTTTGGGATTCATAATCAACTAGAACTTTGAGTTGAAATTGAATTTGAATTTCAAGCAACTCTATGCATGAGCGTTGCACGAGCTTATATATATATATATATATATATATATTACATAAATGTAATAAATAGCAAACCTTCAGCAAATTTTAAAAGGTTAGAAGCTACGATTATTTTTAAAAGCTTTGCAGGTATGTTTTTTGGCCAATTAGGAATTCTTTCTGGGTTCTTTTTTATGCTAGCTGTCTTATTATTGTACATTGAAAAGTTTCAAAAACAGTGGGTGTCATAGCAGTATCGTTTCTTTGGCAGTTCTCATCAATTTAGTCAATGCTCCTGTAGTCCTGTGCCTTTTTTTTAAACACAGAAAAAATTTTCACTGGCAAGTAAAGAGCTTTAATGGTTTTATGAACGTAACAAAGTCCTGCTTGATAAAAAAGAAACTGCTAACACGTGGAAGATAAATCCTCTTAACAACTAGAGAATAATTCCCTCAATTCAGACATTTTGACAAATGGATCATTTGTTTACTAATGAAAGCATTTGGCTTTATTTGATATTGTAGTGCTGTGGACCTAAGTAAATATTTGATTAAATTAATGTCTAGAGTGTAATAAGTGTTTAATTAAAATAATTAATTTAATTATTAATCAAATAAAATAATTAAATTTCAAAACTATTTTTTGGGGAAGAAATCTAAACTTGGTTTAGATGTAAAAATTCTGAAACTTTAAAAAGATATAAAGAGGCACATAAGTAGTCTAAGAAAGTAATATGCGATGCAAAGATTTTAGCCTTTAATGTTCTATATAATAGATTAGATACTACGGAGGACTATACATATATATATAATTTAGTCAAACAAAGAGATAAAAGTGGTAAAGATTTAGTTCAAGAGAAGTGTATTAAGGATGAAGATAAAAAAATGTTTTTATTAGAAGAGGATATTCAACAAAAGTGGTTGAGATATTTTGCTAAGCTTTTCAATTAAGATTGTGAGAATACGATTGACTTTAGTGACCTTAGATTTCTAAATGAAAATAGAGATTTTTGCTTTTATCGACGTATTAATAAAACCGAAGTTAGAGAGGGTTTAAAGAAAATAAAGAGTGGAAAAGTTGTTGGACCTTATGATATTCCAATAGAGGTGTGAAAATGCTTAGGAGATAAAAGAATTTCATGGCTTACTAAACTTTTTAATATTATTTTGAAGACTAAAAAGATGCCAGATAAGTGGAGAATGGTGTTGATTTCTAGTTTTAATAATAAAAGTGATGCACAAGATTGTGCGAATTATAGAAGAATTAAGATAAAACTTTGGGAGAGGGTTATTGAGCATAGGTTACGACATGATACGAATGTTTCTCAAAATCAATTTGGATTCATGTCGGATAGGTCTACTATGAAAGCTATACATTTATTGAGATGTTTGATGGAGAAGTATAAAGAGAATAAAGAGGATATACATATAGTATTTATTGATTAGCTCTCCAAGAGAAGTGTTATGGAGTGTTTTAGAAAAAAAAGAGGTTAATAGTATTTATACTCAAGTCATTAAGGATATGTATGTACGAGCTCGTACTTATATTCAAACACAAGGTGGTTTGATCAAGTATTTTTCTATTTTAGTTGGATTACATTAAGGATCAGCTTTAAGCCCATATCTTTTTGTTTTAGTCATGGATGTTCTTACTAGACATTTGCAAGAGGATGCAACATGGTGTATGCTTTTTGTTGATGATATTCTTCGTGTTGAGAGACTAGAGAGGGAGTTGAAGGTAAACTTGAATTATTGATGTCAAGCTTAGAGTCTAAAGGTTTCGATTGAGTAGATCTAAAACCGAATACATGGAGTATAATTTTAGTAATAATAGATCTAGTGGGGGGATTATGACTTTGGGCGATCAAGTCATTAATAAGAATATACGTTTTAGATATCTTGAGTCTATTGTTCAGAGTGATGGTGAAATAAATAGGGATATTATTAGTAGAATTCAAGTTGGATGGTTGAAGTGGAGGAATGCATCAGGCTTATTGTGTGATAGAAAAGTACCCATCAAACTTAAGGGAAAATTCTATAAGATGGTGGTGAGACTTGCAATATTTTATGGCGCAGAATGTTGGCCATTAAAAGAGAAGCATAATATTAAGTTAAGTGTTGCAGAGATGAGGATGCTCAGGTGGATGAGTGGCTTTACACTTAGAGATAGGATACGAAACGAGCATATACGTGAAAAGGTTGGAGTAGCTCTAGTGGCAAATAAGATTAGAAAGAGTCGCCTTAGATGGTTTGGTCACATAACATGGCGGCCTTCGAATGACCTAGTTAGGAGAGTAGATGTATTAGATTTGGCTCATATTAAGAAAGATAGAGGTAGACCTAAAAAGACTTGGTTAGAAAATATTAAAATTGTCATTTCTTTATTAGATTTAAATGAGAATTTGTCTCTTAACATGACACGATAGAGCAAAAGGATTCATGTAGCTAATCCCACATAGTGGGATAAATGTTTGGTGTTGTTGTTGTTGTTGTTGTTGTTGGGAAGATATCTAAACTATCATCCTAAGAAGATTATTTTTCAGGTTTTATAGAATTAGAACTTTTTCAACAATAGTTAAAACAAACGTCTTGAAACTGATTCTACCGTCCAAGAGAGCATTATCAAAATAGACCTTCAGCTATCTTAAAGTCATGCCACGCTTCTTTTCACCTTCCAGAAAGATCCAAACAGAGAACCTAAAGCACCTATCATCTAAAATCATATTGAATGCACAAAATTATTGACACAGTACAAAGAAAACAAGCTCCATGATTTGTTTCTCTGATACATAGGATCTGAAGCGGTCATAAAGATTGATATCAACGTGTAGCCTAGAGTATTACCCTTAAGCACAACAATAATGACTACTTTGGTTACTCCTCGGTTCATGATCAAGTCGTCAATGTTGCCTACCATGGACGCATCCCTCATCTTTGCTCATGGGCGTGTTGGCTCATGATCAATTCAACAATTTTGCCTAACATCTACACATCTTATTTTATCAATCTATATCATTAATGATGGCGCTAATATAATGAATCAAATTTATCTCAACTAAATTCTTATTTTGGGTTAAAGTCATCCAATATTCATGGTAACTACCTAATCATAATCAACAACTTACCAAAATTAATCAAGCTAACAAACTAAAAATAATTTTAACTAACATTAATTATGAAAATAAGAGATTGAGTTGAGACTTGGAGGCCTTGAGATTAAAGACAAATTTGATTGTTGTCCATGATAAGAGTCAACGTCTAAGAGGATTGAATGTCGCAAGTTCAAAAAGGAGAATGGCAAGAGGAAGATCAGACAGTAGCAGAGACGAGAAGATATAAGGAGGGATCAGATAGTAGACAAAGGTAGGAGGGGGAAATTTACACCTAAAAGAAAGACTGAGCAAGAAAAATGTCAAAATGATATGAAGAGAAGGAAGTCATATTGAGAAAGTAGGAGTAGGAGTTCGAAAATGGAGGAGGATGTCAAGGCCGAAAAAAAAAAGAATGAGAAGACCGTCGGATTAAAGAGAGAGGAGAGAGATCAATTTTGTAACAAAATCATCACATAACATAAATAAGTAAGGGTGAGCAATAAAGTTAATGTAGATTTGAAACCGTATTTAATGGTTCCAAATCAGTTCGCAAAGTCTAGCTATTGCGAACAACTCCAATAGCCGATCTAATATCTGTCACAAATTAAAAGGAACCTTGTAGTAGTTCCTTACATTGTTACGACCATCATTTACATGAATAGTATAATAAGTTGATCTCCATTAGAGATCTCCAAAAATCATAAACTACTACTTATTAGATGGAGAATGCTAGGCTTTACATGAATCATTAGAGAACTTCTCTCTTATGGGCACACACATTAGCTAATAACAATCATTACTGTACTGTTGCAATATTGCTAACTAGTTTGCATCAACAAGAAATACAGAAAACTGTATGGAAGCATATTTATTATTCTGGTTGAAAAACGGTTCTCAATAATACATGTGAAATCGGCATGTTGGTGTATATTCTCATGCGTGTTGATACATTTTGAAATAACCAAACCAACAAGTCATTTTTGACATTCTCTGCATCAACAGTTTCAAAATCGTTTGAGGCACACACGTCAAAGCGCGCCTCAAATTGAGGTGCTCAATTATTGCCTCGAGGCTTAAGCGTCATTAGCGCGAGTGAGGCTTATGTCTTTTTAAAATGAGGTGTATTCCTGGAGGCTAAAGCCTCAAGGCATTTTGAGGCGGCGCCTCATTCTGATTAAATTTTATAAACTTTTTATTATTTATTATTATTATTATAAATTTTATTCTATTATAGAAAAAGAATAAACCGATTGGCCATAAGACGAATGAACAAGTTGGTTGTGTTATGTTTAATAAAAAAATTGAAAGAAATACATCACAAATTATAATGTCAAAAAACTCGTGATGATGAAATGGACCATTTAGTTGTTGATGATATACTATCCAATGATAAATGTATAATACCAAAAATAGTAAAATATTTGAAGTTGAAGATGGAGGAACGGCCTTTTGATGTGGAGAATGAAGATATCAATGCTAACATTAAAATGTTTATTGAATTGGCAGTAGTTTCTACTTCACAATCGTTTGAAAGAAAAAAATAAAGTGGGGTTGAAGCTTCAAAAAAAAAATTAAATGGTAATTTAAATATAATGAATTACGTCATTGTGATGTTAATTTGTTATTTTACTTTATATTATATTAAATCCAACATAATTGATACAGAGAGTAAAAAAATGTTGTAATTGAGAAAAGTTTTGAAAATGACAAAGAGCAGAATATGACGATGATATAATTATTACATATCAAATCTATTCAGAAGAATGTGAGAGTAACGATGAGGTTGTCATGGATTATGATCTTCATGAAGTATTTAAATTTTAAGTGAGTGTTTACCTTGAATCTCATTTTAAACTTCCTTTTATCAAAACATTTAATATTTAGATTTATAATTTGTATCTATGATGATAAATCACGTAAATATATTAATGATTTATTTTATTTTTATCATTTTTATAAATTATTTTTAATTTTATGATTTTTTTTATTTTTCCATTTTGAGGATTACGCCTCGCCTCGCATTGATAAGGCAAAACACCTCAATTCCCTATTTCGCCTTTTTAAACTATGCATTAAACTATCTAGTTTTAATATTTTCCAAAATTTGAATACATAATTAAGACTAACTTAATGGTTAGATTATTCAAGTAGTATCTTGTATGAAAATCTCTCCAACTACTCGTAGGTGGCCTTACCTTGTATAAAATGTTTACAAAAAAATGAAACTCTGCAACAAAGTCATGCCCCCAATTTTTCCCTCTAGAGGTTGTACACATAAAAAAAGTATTCTCATTTTCTACTTAATTGATCATGGGCATGATACCAAAAATAATTCAAAAGAGATGCCTTGCATGTATGAGATATTATATTATTAAATTAAATTAATCAAAATGCTATGCCTTGATATCAAGGGGAAATGGGAATTAATTGTTTTTTCGGATGGGGCATTGCACTGTACATAGTGTTTTGAAGCGTCCACAACCCATATAAGTTAATTGGAGGTTGAGACTTGAGATAGATGATGCCACACCACTTAACATGAGTAAAAAATTTACTCCACTAGTTTGAAATGACCTCATTAATCCATGCATCGGAAATAAACAAAAAATTTGGAATATTTCTTGGTTGAATTTGGGCCTTTTCAGCATTGGGATCATTAGTGTGAAAATGTGGAGCTTAACCTAAGATGTTTGATAGTTGAGAACTTAGTAATTGATTGGATGCTAAAAGTTATGATAGAGTTATCTTTACTGGAAAAATAGTTTAATTTCCACCTTCATAGTTTTTTTTGTACGTTGTAACTCTTCTCCATTCCCCTTTTACTAGGAATGTTGTTCTTCTTTAGTTGTTGAATTACGTATGTTAAACAAGAAACTTGATTATCTGTTTTGATGGACACAAAACCCTTCTTAATACTATATCTTAGTGCAAAACTTATAAGCATTAAAAAGCACAACAAATTTTGTTAGATAATCGCATAGGGAGAAATTTTTTTTCTGTGTTATTTCTTAAGGGTAATATATTTTAGTTAAACATTTATACTACTTTTTACAGTGAATTTATTTGAGACAAATAAGTTCAAAAACATACAAAAAAGATATTGAAGTTAAAGATAGCGATGTCATTTCCTAACTAAAATATAAAAAGAAATGTTCATGATAAAGTGGTGAGCTGCGTAAGAAATAAAGTAAAAATAATAAGAACAGCTTAATGGAGTCCCAAATTACACAGGAATGAGCATAAGCAAATACAATACAGTTTCGTAAAAATGACAGCGCTAATGAACTCACTTTCTCAATCATAGGACAAAGAATTATTCCAATGATCAATCGCTTTCCAGTTATTTGACCTTTAACCAACCTACTGAGTGGGTAAAAGCCTATAGAGCCTCCACTAATGGTCACGTATCAGAACAATCATAGCCTTTTTGGAAAATATGTTTTCTCTCCACTACCAAGTATCATGTCATCTTCATGTTTATCTAAGAAATTTGTCATACATGTAATAAATAATATTAATATTCAAGACTCAAGGCCATCCAATGATAACTGTTAAACTCAATTCTGCAGCCATGTTCATTTTGGCAAGTTGGCATATGCCCAGGACTAACAAGTTTATAACAAATGATTAGTATTTTTATGTAGAATACATCAAAGTTAAAGGACCACTCAGAACTTGTTGGCAGATTTAGAAGGGCTTTTCGTTATTGATGTGGATTGTGGAGTAAAATCAAACAATACGGAGAAGCTGGCTGCATGGGCTGCCTGAAATCTGGTTAGAAGAAAAGAATATATAGCAGTCCTTCCCAGTTTTTTCCTCTATGATCTCAGTCGTCATTCCTTATCTCCACCAATAGCTGTTACTGCGCCTTCCTATTTCTAGTTTCAGCAATGGAAGAAGTCATTTTTTGTTTCATCAGTATGGAAGGCTATTACCAGACATTATTCTGTTTATTAAGATTGATTGTATTTTATTTCTTTCATAATTTTCCGATACGTTTTTTTCTTTTAATATGAAATATGGATATAAATTTGATTGTGAATGAGAAAATAGTTCATTTCTTCTCTCTGCTTTTGTTCATGGTATTAAATCATCAAATCCTGATGCCAGCTCTTCTTCACGAAGGAGCATGGTCAATGGTTCATCCACAACGGAATCAGCACCACAAAGTCACAAAAGCAATAGCACTCGCTGATACAGTAACCACTCCCAGCCACAAAGATCAATCTCTTCAAATAACTCAATGCGAGTTTAATAGAGTCAACTTCCATGATCAATTTTGTTGCGTCCTAGAATATTCGCGGCGGTAGAGAGTGATATAGTTAAGCGTTTTAAGTCTGTAAGATATCTAGCGCACATACAGATAAATAAATAGGAGTGCATAGCTCACAAGACACACCATAGTTTTTACGTGAAAACCCCTAAAAAAGGTGAAAAACCACAGGGCCTTGTCCAGTTTGAATGAATCCACTAGTGTTTGGAGTTGATTACAAATGAGACCCTTCCTTAGGAGGAAGGTCTTGGCTCGATGTAGCAAATATACATCATATAGAGTGCATTATATGGTGAGAGTTGGAAGAATCAGTGCTGATATGTTCGTTTGGTCGGCAGGACCATAGTCGGCGAGTGATGTAGGTTGGAAGGACCGTAGTCGGATGACGATGGTCGGAAAGACCGTAGTTGGGTGACGGAGGTCGAAAAGACCGTATTCAGGCAACGGTGATCAGAATGACCGTAGTCGGCGGACAACGATGGTCGGAAGGACCGTAGTTTGCGAGCGACGGAGGTCAGAAGGACCGTAGTTGGCGATTGTGGTTGGAAGAACCATAGTCAGCGGGTGACGGAGGTTGGGAGGACCGTAGTTGGCAGATGACAGAGGTCAGAAAGACCATAATCTGGCAACAGAGGTCGAAAGGACCTTAGTTGACGGGCGATGGAGGTCAGAAAGATCGTAGTCGGCAGGCAACGAAGGTCGGAAGGACCATAGTCGGCGAGCGATGTAGGTTGGAGATGTCATAGTTGGCGACGATCAATGGTCGGGCGGGAGTCCGGCAAAATCCGGTGACAGTTGGCGGTCGGGCGGAAGTCTGGTGAAAATCTGACGAAGGTCGGTGGCTGGGCATAAGTCCGGCGACAGTTGGTGGTCGGGAATAGATCTGACGGTGGCTGACGAACGGGCAAAAATCCGACTGTGTTCGACGAACGAGCAGAGGTTTGGCGGTGGTTGACGAAAGGGTGGAAGTCTAGCGGTAGTCAGGAAGAACTCCGGCGGTGGTTGAAAAACAAGCGGAAGTCTGACGGTCGTCGGGAAGAACTCTGACAGTGGTAAACAAATGGGCGGAAGTCCGGCGATAGTCGGGAATAACTCCGACGGTGGTCGGTAGCAAAAGAGCTCCCCAAATTCTCTCCTTTCCTCCTCCCCACATGTGAAGAATGAGGGCTTATTTATAGTTTTTTTGGAGTAGCATGGCTTGTAAATATGGAATGATCAAGGTCAAAATGGGAGTGATTTGAATGAACAGCCGACATTGATCCCTTTGATTGTGGACCATTTACTGGTCATTTGAATGTCTTAATGATATCAGAATTCGACGATCTTAGGCTCGTTGGATTCGACTCGTCAAGCCGCTCGATTCGACTATAAGCATGTCACGTTTAGAATTTGTTTGGTAATCCAAATTATGCTTTGAACCCTCTAAATATATTTTGGACCCTTGATTTGGGCTCATTTGGGCTCGGATTAGACTGATTTAGGTGTTGTTGGGCTCGTTTTTTCGAGACGTTCAGTTCGACTATAGGTTTGCTGAAATCGGAATTTAGATGGTCCCATATTTAATTTCGGAAGCTTTCAATTTAATTTTGCCTCGAGATTCGTGCCCGATCAAGACAAATTTTTTATGTACCAGTTACCCCCCTATTTTTAAACGTTGAAGCTTGCAAAGTTCAAAAATATGCATTGAAGCTTTTGAGAAATTTATATTTTAATACTTAAATATAGGGACTAATTACTTATATTAAATTTAAATATATTTTTATGATTACTGTTAAAAAGAATGGTATTAACTTTATTAATCATTATCACATTTGTTTGTAAGGAATATAATGTTGACTGACTACTTATGATAAAATATTTAACAGAATATAAGCTTTAGCCATATATTAGAATATGAGATTAAGAGTCTTAAAGAATATTTCACGTCTAATGTACTCTTTAATGAAAATAAAATTTTGGACTTATTCATCATTAGCCTATTAATTCCTCAAATTTCTCCAAGGAATAAGCTTATTAATCTCCAAGGAATGACTTTTGCCCTTTTGCTTTTACCCGAGGTGGCATAGTGCCGCCTCAAAAATTTCGTCTCCCTTTTTTTTTTAATTCATTTTTTATTATTTTTTGAAATTATTTTCTATTTTTAAATAGAAGTAATTAATTAGGGGCTTTTTAAATTCCCAAAAAATTATAAAAAAATTCAAAATGTTTTAAAAAAAATCTAGAATGTCTTTTTAAATTCTCCTTTTATATATATTAAATGAAAATAACTAATTTTTGTTTATAAAAATTCCAAAAAAATTATAATTCTTTTTAAATTATAGAAAATTCTATAAAAACTTTTCAGCTTTCCCCTTATGCAACTACAAATATTCCCTTGGGGGCTTAGGAAAGTAAGAAAATTTTAGTTGGTCCAAAATTTTTCTCAAAAATTGAGAAAAACGGACCGACAAAAATAAAATTTTTTAGGTTACTATCATCGGAAAAGGCTCGATCCTCCGCTGTGGGCTCCGATCTTCATCTGAAGACTGTCTTGAAGAAGTCGCAAGACCGTCAATATTTGGTACATGCCCGGTCCTCCGTCGCAGGCTCCTATCTTCCTCTAAAGATTGTCCTGTAGGAGTCGCAAGACCATCAATATTCGGTAAAGGCCTGGTCCTCCGTCACAGGCTCCTATCTTTCTTTTAAGATTGTCCTGTAGGAGTCGCAAAACCGTCATTCTTCGTTAAAGGCCCGGTCCTTCGTCGCAGGCTCCCATCTTCCTTTGAAGATTGTCCTGTAGGAGTCGCAAGACCTTTAATCTTCGTTAAAGGCCTGGTGCTCCGTCACAGTCTCCCATCATCCTGTGAAGATTGTTCTATAGGAGACGCAAGACAGTCAATATTTGTTAAAGGCCCAGTCCTCCGTCGCAGGCTCCTATCTTTCTCTGAAGATTATCTTGTAGGAGTTGCAAGACCGTCAATTTTCGTTAAAGGCCCGGCCCTCCATCGCAGGCTCCGATCTTTCTCTAAAGATTGTCTTGTAGGAGTCGCAAGACCGTCAATATTCGATAAAAGCCCGGTCCTTCGTCGTAGGCTCCTATCTTCCTCTGAAGATTATCCTGTAGGAGTCGCAAGTTCGTCAATATTCAGTAAAGGCCCGGTCCTCCGTCGCAAGCTCCTATCTTCCTCTAAAGATTGTCCTGTAGGAGTCGTAAGATCGTCAATAACGATAAAGGCCTGGTTGATGTGGGCTCCAGTCTTCATCTGAAGACTGTTCTAAAGGAGTCGCAAGACCATCATTTTTTAGTAAATGTTTGGTCCTTTAGTACCAGATGAGTGTATTGGTGGACGTTGGTGGCGAACAAAGTATGATTTTCTTGTGCCAGTCCAAGCTTTCCCTTGAATTGGTAGCTTGAAGTTAACATTACTGTCGACGGCCGGACAGAGGTTTGATGACGGTGGGTAGTCAGGAAGACAGGAAGAGATCTGACGACGTTTAAAAAATTAGCAAAAGTCTGGCGATGGTTAGTGATCGATTGGGAAGAGATCCAATGATCAAAAGTCGACGCATGGAGTTAGGCAATATGCCAATGAAAGCCTATTGGAAGTGGTAAGGTGATATTTCGACATTGGTGATCAGGCAGTGAGCTAATGATAACACTTGGGCTGCATTTTGTTAAAGATAGACGGTATGCTTGCTGACGGGGGCGAACAACTGACAATTTGATGTAGGAGGTCAAACATTATGTTGACCGTAACGGTCTAGTGACACACTAATGATGCCAATATAGTGGAGGCCTGACAGGGATCCAATCCTTCTTTGAAGGAGCTGAGAAAGATGCTTCGAAATGCTTTGTAGAAGAGGTCGATGGGATCCATTAAAGACATTTAACCGAGAATATTTGAGCTATTAAAGATTATTTCTCAGAACGTTGCTTATTAATATTAACTTATATGAAGAAGGTCAAAAGAAATCCACCAAGGGTGTTTTACTTATCCGAGACTATTTTTTAAAATATTACTTGATGGCATTAGCCTGTGTGAAGATGTCCAGGGAAGCCACCAAGAATTTTTGACCTATCCAAGGTTGTTCGTCAGAGTGTTGCTCGATGATGTTAACCTGTATAGAGAAGGTCGAGGGAATTCACAAAGAATTTTTGACTTATCCGAGGTTATTTGTCAGAGCGTTGCTCGATGATGTTACCCTGTATGGAAGAGATCGAGAGAATCCACCAAAGATGTATGACCTATCCGAGGTTATTTATCAAAATGTTACTCGATGACGTTAACCTGTGTGGAAGAGGTAGAGGAAAACTATCAAGAATGTTTGACTTATCCGAAGTTAATTGTCAGAGCATTGCTCGATGACGTTAACTTGTGTGGAAGAGGTCGAATCGAATCTCCCAGAGATTGATTATAGCTTGATTGGGAGAGGGCGAATGCCACGTGTATCCCGAATCAGAGGCGAAGATTGGTCTGTCATTAAACCATTACTGCCTTTTTGAGGTCAAAATTAAGACCTTGCCCAAGGAATAAAAGTCCATATGGGGACTATATAGAGCTTGTAATTTATTTGAAGCACCCGTACATTTGTTGGGAGCTTTATAAAAACTGGGGCCAACAAAATTGTCTTAAACATTAAAAATATTGGAGGAAATTTTCTTGACTACGGCCGTATTGAAAGTTACAGTCAAGGTTTTCCCCCAGTCCAAATTTGCTTACACAAAATGGATATAACATTGGTTAATATTTGAGGGGTGATAAAAAATTGCATAGGTTTTCCCCCCAACTAAGAATCATTTTCCACAAACGGCACCAAACTATTGCGTCTTAGAATATTCACGGTGGTAGAGAGTATTATAGTTTAGCATTTTAACTTTGTACGATATCCAGCACATAGACAGATAAATAAGTAGCGGTACAGAACTCACAAAAGACACCAGAGTTTTTACGTGAAAACTCCTAAAAATGGGGAAAAACCACGGGGTCTTGCCTAGTTTAAATGAATCCATTAGTGTTTGCAGTTGATTACAAATGAGGCCCTTCCTTAGGAGGAAGGTCTTGGCTCGATGTAGCAAATATACATCATATAGAGCGCATTATATGATGGGAGTTGGAAGAATCAGTGTTGATATATTCGTTTGGTCGGCAAGACCATAGTTGGCGAGCGATGTAGGTTGGAAGTATCGTAGTTAGATGACGATGGTTGGAAGGACCGTAGTCCGGAGACGGAGGTTGAAAAGACTATAGTCAGGAGACGGTGATAGGAAGGATCGTAGTCGGCGGGCGACAGTGGTCAGAAGGATCGTAGTTAGATGACGGTGATCAGAAAAACTATAGTCGAGGGGCGACGGTGGTCGGAAGGATCGTAGCTTGCGGTCGATGGAGGTCAGAAAGACCGTAGTTGGCAATGGTGGTTGGAAGGACCACAGTCAGCGAGTAATGGAGGTTGGGAGGACCGTAGTTAGCAGATGACAGAGGTCAGAAAGACCGTAATCTAGCGACGGATGTCGGAAGGATCGTAATCGGCGGGTGACAGAGGTTAGAAGGACCATTAGTTGGCAACGAAGGTGAAAAGGACCGTAGTTGGCAGACGACGGAGGTCAAAATGACCGTTATTTGACAACGGAGGTCGAAAAGACCGTAGTTAGCAGGCAATGGAGGTTAGAAGGACCGTTATCTGGCAACAGAGGTCGGAAATATCATAGTCAGTGAGCAATATAGGTCGAAGAGGTCATAATTGGCGACGATCGATGGCTGGGCGGGAGTCCGGCAAAGTCCAGCGATAGTTGGTGGTCAAGTGAAAGTCCGGCGAAAGTCCGACAAAGGTCGGTGGCTAGGCATAAGTTTGACGACAGTTGGTGGTCGGGAAGAGATCTAGCGGTTGTCGACAAACAGGCGGAAGTCTGGCGGTGGTCGGAAAGAACTCCGACGGTGGTCAACAAATGGGCGGAAGTCCGACGGTGGTCGGGAAGAACTCCGACGGTGGTCAACGAATGGGCGGAAGTCCGACGGTGGTCGGGAAGAACTCCAGCGGTGGTCAGTAGAAAGAGAGCTCCCCAGATTTTCTCCTTCTTTCCTCCTCCCCACATGTGAATAATGGGGGCATATTTATAATTTTTTTGGAGTGACATGGCTTGCAAATATGGGGAGGACCAAGGTCAAAATTGGAGTGGTTTGAATTGATGGTTGATATTGATCCCTTTGATTATGGACAGTTTACTGGTCATTTGAATGTCTTAATGATATCAGAATTCGGTGATCATGGGCTCGTTAGATTCTTCTCATTTAGCCGCTCGATTCGACTATAAGCATGTCACGTTTAGAATTTGTTTGATAATCTAAATTATGCTTTGAACCTTCCTAATATACTTTGGACTCTTGATTTGGACTCATTTGGGCTCGGATTCATTGGGTTCATCTTTTCAAGACGTTCAGTTCGACAATAAGTTTGCACAAATCAAAATTTGGATGATCCAAGATTTAATTTTGAAAGCCTTCAATTCAATTTTGCCTCAAGATTCGTGCCCGATCAAGAAAATTTTTTGTGACATATCAAGTTCCAATAAGTCATGCTCGTGATTAAATGAATAGGGAAGGTCAGATACGGATACCTAACAGAACCAATTCAACCATCAAAAGATACACCGAATTACAATATTTGGGAAGCTAAAAACTCTATCATCATGGTGTGATTTATCTACTTCAGGGAACCCAAAATTGTGAAGACATTTCATTCTACAAAACTTCCGAGGAAATTTAGGAAGCTATCTAGGAGATATGTTAGGATGTTGAAAACACAGTCAAATGTTTTAATATTAGATAAAAATATGCACCACTCGACAAGGTAACAACATTGTAAGAGAATACTATAATATCCTAATGAAATTATGGTATAAAATGAATATACTCTACGAGATAGATTGGAGTTATCATGAAGATTATAGGCAAATGCTCAAAAAGAAGCATGTATTCGATTTTCTCCAAGGACTAAATCTTGCCCTTGATGAGGTCCGAGGTAGTTTGGTAGGGATGAAACAATTTCCCAACATCAGAGAATTAGTTTTTGAAGTTAGAAGAGAGGAAAGCAAAAAAAATGTGTGATGATGAACACATGAAACCCCATGTTTAGCTTTGCTGACTCTGAAAACTCTAGTCTTGTTATTTTCAAGGAGGGAAGAAACAAGTACCAAACCAAAGATAAAGTGAGGTGTGATCATTATCATAATCCTTACAAAACTCATTGCTAGGGTTGGGAGATTCACAAAAAAACCAGCGAATTGGAAAACAAATTTCAAAGGAATCAAAGCTGCAATGCTCAATTTTGTAAAACCGATCCAGGCAATACTCTGGAATTGTAACTCCTCAAAAAGCTACATCAACTTCTCAATCAGCAAGGGATCCAATAATAGAGTAAATTTCAACCCATCAACCCATAGTAGTTGTGATACATAAAGGTAATTTAATGCACTCTCTACTCTGACTCCATGAAAATACATCATTGGATTGCTGATATAGGAGCATCTGACTGTATGACAAGCCCATTAATTTTTTTTAAGACTTATAAGAAAATAGATTGTTTGATTGATGTGTGGGTTGTTGATAGAAAAAAAAAACTTCCATTGAAGGATAGGATTCTATTTGATTATTAAATATGTTTCTAAAATATCTCTTATATGTCCCTAACTTAATTTACAATCTGTTTTTTGTTAGTTAATACGAGACATGAATTGCAAAATAATTTTTTTTTTCTTCTCATTGTACATTTCAAGGGAAGATAATTTGTGTGTTGACATGAGAAATGGTCCTACCGTGTCTCCAACACCACCACTAAGAGTGGCATTATTAGCGTATAGGACTGATACCTAACAGCAACAGAAGAACAATCAGATAATGTTGAACTGATTTCTTCCATCCAAATATAATCTTTCCATCCATTGGCCTTCCATTTCTTTCAGAAAGTAAGATGGATATCTCCTTCTCTACCGTCTCCATTTCCGGTGATTGTCGCTGCTTCCGCCGTCACCCGACGCCCATGCCAGCCCTATAGAGGTGGTAGGTGGTTGTCGCGGGTAGGGCATCAAAGAAAAAGGAACCGCATAATTTGGTGAACCGGTTCAAATGGATAATTTAGCACCCTCTAATCTTGGGCAAATTATTCTGTGTGGATATTGGATGTATCCGAAGATCAATAAAAATATGATATATAACCCCAAAATATATCGAGCTCGATATCACGCTCGGCACCGCTCGGTATTTGAGCGGTATTGGACGGGAAGAACTGTCCGGTGTTCGCACAGAATAATCTCTCCTAATATTGCCTATATGATTAGTGCTCATAATAAAAAACCTGTGCAACGGCCCTTTCACACTCTTATTGAGACTTTAGTTTCGTTTAGAATAACTGTTTAATTATTTGTTTTTTATTTTTTTCATTTACTTTTTTTCCCCAAAAAATATATTAAAAATTACCATTGCACTAATAATTAAAAAAATGCCTTTAAATTCTTCATTCCCAAAATAACTCTCTAAAAATAAACAATTATAAATCATCTCAATACTATTAAGCATTCTCAAATTATAGTAAGATTTTATTTGGGATAATTTTTTGTTGCTTATTAAAACAGCTTTGTAGTACGAAAAGAAAAATTATTGTACTAAAAAGTTGCTATGAGAAGCAATAAAAAAAGTCATCACAAACAAAGCCTAAGATTTAGACTTCGTTTGGGATCGTTTTCTTATTGCTTCTTAAAGCAACTTTTTAGTAAAAAATTTTAAATTTTTGTACTAAAAAACTACTTTAAGAAGCCGTAAGAAAGCCGTCCCAAACAAAGTCTTTGTTTGGGACAACTTTCTTAATGCTTTCTAAAACCGCTTTTTAGTTAAAAATTTTCTTGAATAGTTAATTTTTTAACTAAAAATTTATTTTAGAAAGTAATGAAAAAATGATCCCAAATGAAGTCTAAGACTTGTTGCATTATAACTAATTGAAACGGTTCAACTATTACTATATAAAAATAAAAAATAATAAAAAGATAATGACCAAAAATAATCTATTAACTTTTTACAAAAGATCAAAATAGTCATCATATATTTAAAAGTCTCATTTTAGTCACTTAATTTTTAAAACTATTCGATCTTTTTCTCAGTAAATAAATAAATAAATCATTTTCATATTTTAATGCTAATAGTTTCAATATTACTTTAATTTGCAACAGTGTGTCAAGTTAATGTTAGTATTTCTAAATTTTGACAGAATAATTATATATTTTTTGTAGGTTCTCTGTTAAAATAGGATACATACTATATGAGGAAGTAATGCCATCAACAAGTTATTAGATAATTTTGCTTCACTCTTATAAGATATAGAAGATCATCTTACTAAAATATAAGATTTAAGTCCCAAATAGAGGGTTTAACTTTTAATCTGAGGATTAGAATTCATTCTAAAATTGAATCAACGAGCATGGCTCAAGTTAAATGAGTAGGGTCATGAGCTAAAATTTTTATTTGGCCTGACCTTTGAGCTGATTTCAAATTTTACATCAAGTGAAATAGACTCGAAATCGAATCCAAACATAAATGATATCTATATTTTATAAATTTAATAACTCGTCATAAAAACAATCATGATGATGCTTACAATTAAACTTGAAAAGTTGTACAAATAAAAGAGAGAGGTTAAATCTTTCTTTGCGGCAACTTTCTTATTGTTTTATGAAGAAAAAAAATTTTAGCACAAATATTTATTGAACTCTATGAGACCTCCCACTGCACCTCAACAACCCAATATCAAAAATTCCCTGACAGCCCATCAGCTTAACTCAACAATTGTGAACATCCCTCAACATCCGCTGTGGCAGAACTCAATATACCAATCATCCCAAATATGAACTCTCCTAATGAAGAAGCCACCTCCACATCCAACACCTCATATTCTCCAAGCCAGAAATCCCCTTCCAGGGTTCAATCACCAAACAAGTTTGACATTCTTCAACAGCAAGATAACTTATTAGATGATGCTTCTAACGATGGAAATTACGATCCTGCTAATGCTGCCAACCTACAGACTTTCTCTAATTTTTCATCGATGAAAAAACCTTCTAGGGGGGAGGGTCGAAAACCCCCTAATCTTCCAAAACATTAATGTTTATTACATCCATAGCGGCATGGAACATCAGGGGCTTTAATAACCCTGATAAGGTGGTCTGTTGTAAATAGCTGGTTGACTCGTACAAACTTGACATGTTGTGTATACTTGAGAATAGGATTCATGTTATTGCTCTCCAGGACACTTTTCCAACATCTCTCACTCTATTTTTGCTTCAGAGGTTAGTTGCAATAACTTTGGAAAATCAAAATATGGCCGAATATTGATCAAATGGAATCCTAATAAGTTGAATTTCACCCCTATCCTTATCACTGACCAAACCATATCAGGTTATGTTTCTTTTGGTAATTCAACCACTTTTTTTTATCTGTCATTTATGCATCTAACAGCCCTTTGGAAAGGGCGGCTCTTTGGGATCATATTAGGTAGTTAATGCCCTCTCAAAATTCTCATTGGATTCTCTTGGGAGACTTTAACTGTTGTCATTTTGCTCATGAAAAGGCAGGTGGCACTATGCTGACTCAAAACAATCTTTGGGAGATAAATCACTTGGTTTTTTATGCTAAACTGAACGATCTTCATTCGGTAGTCAGTCGTTATACTTGGTTTAATCAACGCTTGGACAATCCTATCCATATTAAATTGGATAGAGCTCTTGTGAATAAGGAATGGAGGACTGCTTTCCCTAGCTATTTATGTTCTTTTCAAAGTCCGTCCTGCACTGATCATTGCCCAATCATCGTTCACTCAGGTATATCTAACTCTTCAAAACACAGATTTTTATTTAAAAACTTTTGGATCATGTTGGATAGGTACTGGGATATTATGCTTGAGACTTTTTTGGCTCCCACTTTGGGCAATCCTATTCATGACCTATGCAGTATACTTAAGCTTCTCAAGGGTGATATTAAGAGCAAGGATTGGGCTAATTCCTCAATTATTCAATCTCACCTAGCTGGTTTACATCAAAAGCAATTTGAATGCCTTGATAGTCTCAACACATATCCTCTTAATACCTTGCTTAATGCTAATCTCAAGGATATAAATTCTAAAATTGCTGAGTTCACCAATATGTTAGCCTCTTGGGTCATTCAGAGAGCAAATGCTAAGTGGTTCTCTCAAAGTGAAGATGATTTGAAATTTTTTATACGCCAAAATTCGCACCAAACCATGCAGTAACAAAGACGTTCTGAACATGAGCTCCATCATTCAGCACTCCTCTAGATTTGAGACTATCACTTCTATTATTAATCATTTTGAATCCTTATACAACCCGCCTCAACCCACTTTCAATAACATGACTGTCTTCCCTATTGGGAATTGTATCACCCCCTCAATATATCAGTCCCTTATTCAGTATGTCACAGATGCAGAGATCAAATCTGTTATTTTTTCGGGGGCTTCTTCTTCTGCTCCAGGATCGGATGGCTTCAATTTCCATTTTTACAAATCGGGGTGGCACATTGTCATCCCGTTAGTGTGCAAGGCTGTTAGATCTTTTTTCTCCAATGGCCATCTTCCAAGTGGGGTAAAAGCCACGGCCTTAGCACTCATCCTAAAACTAAGCATGCTAACTCTTTTTTTGATTTTTGGCCAATTGCACTTTGTAATGTTTTATATAAGATCATAGCTAAATTTTTTGCTAACAAGCTCAAATCCATAATGCCTTTGATAGTTAAAGACAATCAAGCCGGTTTTATTAAATGTAGAGTTTCAACAGATAATATCATTCTTGTCAATGAGATCCTTTCTCTTCATAGACACAGGGGAGACCATATTTACTTTTGTGCCAAGTTGGATATCCGCAAAGCTTTTGACACGATTTCTAGGGGATTTCTTCTTGCTAGGCTTGAACAAAAATGTTTTCCTAGCACTTTCATTAAATGGGTTAAAACTTGTATTTTTGATGCCAATTTCTCTGTTCTAATAAATGGAGCTTTGGAAGGCTATTTATCCTCTTCGGCTAGTCTGAGGCAAGGCTACCCCCTCAGTTTCTACCTTTTTTGTATTGTCATGGATGTTTTTCTGCCCTTCTTAATGGAGGGGATTTTTAGGGTGTAAACATTGATGGTTTTAAACTGTCGCATCTCCTATACGCAGATGATCTTTTGGTTTTTGGAAAACCTGAGGTGGGCAATTGTAACAAACTTACTACTACCCTAAGCACCTTTGCTAATGTTGTTGGCCTATATGTTAATTTTGAGAAAAGTTCTGTAATGTTCCCTAAGAGTATCAACAAACTTGAGGCTATCTGTCATGCTCTCTCCATCCCAAACATTAGCACACACTTTTCTTACTTGGATATCCCTCTCTCCCTCAAAAGATAAGTTGTGGCTGATTTTATTCCTCTGATGGAAAACATTAATAAGAAATTGAATGGCTGGAAAGCAAATCTCCTTTAGACTATAATATCTGAAATTTACAATATAGAATACAATTACCTATTGGATTCGGGGCTCCATTCTACCCAAAATAGTCATTAAATACATTAGAAAGCACTCCTCCAGATTTTTGTTTTTTGGGGACACAACAGTTGTCAAGAAAATGAGATTGGTGTCATGGGATAAAGTTTGCAAGCCTAAAATATATGGAGGTTTGGGGTTGCCTTCCCTTTCTGCTCTGCAATTCGCCTTTAACTGCTCTGTCATTCGTAGAATGTATAATTGCACATTCCCCTTATCTTCTTGGTTCATTATGAGATACTATTCTCCTTGGCGCCCTGCTCCTTTATTTCTAACATTTGGAAATCCATTTGCTCAACTGCTACCATGGCTAGGAATTCCTTCAAGTTTAAGGTAAACCCAACCTCAAACATCTCTCTTCATTGGGACCACTGGTGTAATGACTCCTCTTTAATTACTGGAAGCCATTGGAGTTTGCCAAATTCTCTTCCCCAATCTGTTGTAAATGCTATAAATGCCATCACTATTTATGATTTCTCGTCAACCTCTTTAACTTGGGATAACTGTTCTGATGGGATATTTGGTCAGTATCTCATGAAGTTCTATAATGACTTACCTCTCTGCTCTTGGCACTTCATGATATGGCACAAAAAGCATGTGTTGAGATTCTCTTCATATGCTTGGCTTTCTCTTGTTGGTGGTCTTAAAACGGCTGATGTTTTGCTTCAGAGAAATATTCAGGTTGACCCTTGCTGTTCTCTATGCCACTCCTCTTACGAAAGTAACTCGCATATCTTCTTCGAATGTAATTACGCTTACTCTGTTTTGGTAAGCCTCATCTCGGGTGCCTCTGCACTGCTTCTTAGACCAACAATTTTGCAATTATTAGTTTGGATTAATGACCAAGAGCACCTTGGGGTCGCCACTAAAAATTTTTACTTTCTTATTATCTGCTACTCCATATACTATATTTGGAAAGAAAGAAATGAGAGGAGATTTGGGAATTCTATGCATGGTATTTCGACCACCTCTATGAGAATTAAAAAAGCTGTATTTTCTAAGATCTGTAAGTGGAAAAATTCTGAGCATTTTATGGCCCTTCTGTAAGGCTCCCTGGCTACATATTGGCTATTTGCTGTTACTTATAGTGCCTTATGTGGGTTTTTTTGGTTCTATATGATTCTTCCCTTCGATTTCGCCTGTTGGGACACTTTCTTAGCCATGGACGATGATGTGTCCCATACTTCAGGCTACCCCATGGATGTTATGCGGGCAAAAGGGGTTGTTGGACGCTTCTTTATGATTCTAATTGATCACTACAGACTGAGTCCTGGCTTTCATTGGTTTTTTTCCCTTTGCGGTCTCTCTTGCTGATGACTTAAACAGCTTTTGGCTGCTGCAAGGCTCTTCCTCCTGGTTTTTGCTATTGTTCAAGGTCTAATAGTTATGTTTTTCCTTTGATTTTTGGCTCTCTCAAGCTTGCTCCTCTTTTTTTCTGGAGCATTAGTTTTCTTTTACAGTTTATATTTCTGTTGTTTCATTAATACACTGCCCAACTTTTCCTAAAAAAAAACTTTTGTACTAGAAAGTTACTTTAGAAAGAAGTAAAAAAGCTATCCCAAATGAAGCCTAAAACTTTCATTTGGACAGATTTTTTATTATTTTATAAAGTAGATTTTTAATAAAAAACTTATTATACTTTAACTTTTAACCTTGACCAACAACACATTTCTATGACATAAGCAAAACAATGCTGACCTTGAAAATAATAGAAATAATAAAACTCATAAGAAATAACTAATTGGTTCGATCAATCATCTCCACCAACCTTATTGCCATCATTTATTTGAGTACCCCCACTAAAAGTAGATGTCTCACACAGCTCATCTTGATCTCTTGATTACGAGCTTATAGCTCACACAGCTTATCTTGATCTTTTAGTTACGAGCTTTGGCTATTAATCAAGAGGTTTTAAGTTTGAAGCTTACACATACACAGCTCACCTTGATCTGTTGGTTGAGAGCTAAAGCTATTAACTAAGAGGTCTTAGGTTCGAGTCTTGTGCATGCGATGCGTGTGTGAGTCTGTCTTAATTGACCTAATTGTCCAAAAAAAACTTACACATGTGATGTATAATTAATTTAAATGTCACAAAAAGAGAAGAAGTTGATGACTCTAAGCATCTCCTATCATGCAAAACAACTAAATAAGTACAAGAAGTGGAGCACAACTCAGGCTATCACTGGATGCAGATTAGCTCTTGCCCAGCGACAGGGATGAAAGATGATAATATTGCCTCATTTGATTTTTATGCAAATAAAAATTAATAAAATTGGTACTATTATGAGCTATATATTTTCATTTATATGAAGCGTGAACGGCAGGATTCGAACCTGCGCGGGCAAAGCCCACATGATTTCTAGTCATGCCCGATAACCACTCCGGCACGTCCACTGGAATTGCTCAAATTTTCTTATTATGTTTAATTTATAAGATGTAAGAATTAAATGTTGATATTTAAAAAAAGAGGATATTTATATTTTATTTTAGCTGAAGAAGCAAGGTTAAGGATTAATTTAAAAGGGAGCGGATGCGTAAAATAAAATTACGTATTATATAAAACGTAAAATGAATGCACGATTTTAAAGAAAATGGAAAATCAATTTTCCGATTTAATAGAATGCAAAACAATTTTTTGCATTCTATTGAATGCGAAAAATTGTTTTACACATTTTGTTGAACGTGAAAAAGCATTTACCGATTTTCCATATATCGTTTTTATTATTATTATTTCATGTTCTCTCCCCTCCTCTAGCCCAACAATCATTAGCATTAATTAAAATCTATAACTAACTTATATTATTATACTAAACATTTTAAATATATATATATATATATATAATATGTGCATTACAAATTATTACATATTTTGTAATTATGTAAAACATTTTTAATTAAGAAATTGAGTACATTTTTTCTAATATTATAAGTGAATATTTAAATTTGTATTATATCATCTGTTAGATATTTTATTAATTTTTAAAAATTACATGAACAAATTAAATTTCAATTGAAATCTTGAGTCATATATTACTTATATGAATGAATAATTATTATTTAAATTTAAATAATAAATAATCATATATAAAATTATAAATTTAAAAATTACATAAATTATATTATCATGCTAACTAATATACTAGCAGGTTAATTTTATATAATTTTATTTTATATAAACATTATTATCATGTAAAATTTATTATTTAAATTTAAACATTCACTGTTAATATTAGAAAAAAAAGTACTCAATTTCTTAATTAAAATTTTATTACATAATTACTAAAATATATAATAATCTGTAATACATATACTATATATATTCTTTAATACGTGAGTTTTTTATTGAATATAAAAATATCTGGACTTTAAAAAATAGTGTTGTAGTACGATAAAAATCTTACAACATTATTTTGCACAATTCTTGATAATTTGATTATTTTCTGAAAATGTTCATTTTTGCCTAGTAAGATTTTATGTTGCTTACTATTATGAAAAACTGTGCAATTTTGACACATACTTAATTACTCTTTAACTGTTATAATGTGATAATATATATACATATGTGATTAAATTATATATGATAGGAGTCATAAGGGGTCAGAATCCTCTAAGATTCTATCTGTGTAAGGGAACAACTGGGAGCTATAAGAGGCCAGAATCCTTTGAGATTCTGTTTGAACAGAGATATGTGATATGTTCTGGAGCTATAAGCACAAAAAATGGAGTCAAAAGGGGTCATAATCCTTTGAGATTCTGTCTGGATCTGAGAAACATGATATGAACTGCTTTATGATATGCATTGCAAATATCTGCTCAATATTCTTATTTAAATAATTAGATAACTGCTATGCTCTTATTATATTTCTTAGTATGATGAGTTATTAGATTGCATTTAACTACTTTTAAATAATGAGTTATTAGACTATATTTAACTGCTTTTACATATTCAATAAAATGTTTAATAAAAGAATTTGAATTATAGATTGGATTATGAGGCCTGCTAAGTTGTTGTAGCTCATCATGATTTATTTGCAGTTTTCAGGATATGAGAAAGGGAAGAAAATTGTCGATTAACAGTTCAGAATTAGATCTGAAGTTATAGGTATTTCTCTATTTTAATTTTTGTACAATTATGATTAGTTTATTATTCAGTTATGTAGCTTCTGTATGTAGCCATATACTGTAGTATAGATACATTTTAATGAAATAAAAGAAATCTTATAGATGAGATTATTTTTAGTATTTGAATATTTTAGTAGCTCTGTAGCCTATAATTTATTAAAAATGAATATTAAAAGAAAATCTGAAATATTCTAAAACTAGATCTTGGGATTTATCTGTCACAACTCAATACGATAAGACATGTCTTGGTCAATTTGGGTTGTGACATACAAGAAGTGTACAACTCAAGGGTCAACGACTAAGATCGCTTAGCCTCAGTCAACCCTCAATTCATGCTTATCATCACCCCAAGGAACTTGCCCTTTGCTTCGATAGGTTGGAGTATAGCCTCTAAGGACTTGCCTTCACGTCCATAGGACTTGCCCATACATATTCTTCTTGCGTGCCTAATCCATGAAACTCACTCAGTACACACGCCTGCAAAGACTAGCCTAGGGAACTTGCCTTGGAATTGAGGGCTACGTCTAAGTAAAAGAGTCATGTGGGCAAACATCGGTCAAGCCACATGTTAAATGTAATTTGTACCATTATATTTTCTTACATTTTTGGTGTAGCTTTTCTTGTAGCCCTCTCATCCTTATAAATTAAGGTGAAGAGACATCTTTGATATCTTTTTGGACATTGTCTAATTATTTGACATATTTTAAGCAAACTGTATACTCCCATCTCTCTCACTTAATCTCTCAATCTCTCCATACTCACCTAAATCTCCTAAGTTATTTAATTCTCAAAAAATATTTGCTAGTAAAGACGAATGTCATCCACAAATAAATTGAGATCTAACATATAACACCAATGTCCCGTTCACCTTTATTTAATTGGACCCTCCAACATTCACCATCACCATATTTAAAAAATACCAATATATTATTCTTTCACAGGAATTTACTTCACCATACATAGAAACATCTCTATAAAATTTTATATAGTCTTACTTTCGTTCTTTGTCATGCCTATTTTTTTCCATTACACAAATCTTCTTGTATTTGGGTGTCACTCCATTCTATCGATTCTCCTAAATATTAGCTTCATGCATGCCTTGTGATGGAACCAATCCTTATCCTATTGATGTAAATGCATAACTTTATGAGAGCTGTAGATCAACTTATTAAAATATTTTATTATATTTATTATGATACATTTCAAATATATGCATTGACGAGATTTAGCACATACAATGAGGTCAGATGATGAGCAGGCGATGTGAGCCCAGCATGACAAGTGATGAGGACGATGTGAGCGAGCAGGACGAGGGATCTGGAAATAGCCCGATTCGGGCATTTTCAAATGCAGCGAAAATAAATATTTTTGAGTAATTAAAGTCCCACTAAGGCTTCGTTTATGATGACTTTCTTATTACTTTTTAAAACAGCTTTCTAGTACACAAATTTTAAGTTCAATAAATTTTCACATAAGAAGAAACAAGTGAAAAAGCTAAAAAGATGACAGAAAAACTCAAAAACCACTGTTAAATCCCCAACCTTTTGTGTCGAATCAGAATAAGGAAGGACATAATGAAATGAAAGAATCCGCTGAAAATGATGAGAGAGTAACTGAATCTTCTTCCTCTTGATAAAACTGAATCTAATAAATACATAGTGTGCAAAGACTAACAAATATAGGAGCACAAAATTGTCCAGTTATTCTGAATATAAGTGTGATGATGAAAAATCGCAAAATAACTGCTACTTACAACTAGTAATGAACTTATTAAACTTGTTATGCTGCAAGGAGCTTCTTGATGTCTTTCTGCAATGCAAAGAAAAAAGAAAATGGAAATCACTTCAAAGAACTTATGATGGATACAATAATATGAAAATATTCCAAAATAAAAAGAATGTTCGTAAAACACCGAAGTTAAAAATTTCGGGTACAAGTCTAGAACACTATAATCATTAAGGTTTCATTTGGGACAACTTTCTAACTATTTTTAAAAATAGTTTTTTAGTATAAAATTTTTTTGAATTATAAATTTTTGTATTAAAAAACTGCTTTAAAAAACAGTAAAAAAATTGTTCAAACGAAACCTAAGTAGTGATAGCATTACCTGCTTTAGTTAATTTTTAGATATAGCATGCTAAAAAAAACTTGTTACAAAACAATTCCTCCTTAAAAATTTATAAAAACAAAAGTATCATCCAAATATCCACATCAGAAAATGTTTGTTCAATCATTACTCAGCACTAAACACACTGTTTAATTTAGTCAAGAATAGGATAACAAGATTTTCATAGCGGCTATGAATATTCCTCAGTTTCTTTTAAACAAAAAAGAAAAAAAAAGTCCTTTTTTGAGCCCAGCGGAATCCATTGTGAACAAAATTCATAGTCTTATGAAACTCTTAAGAACAATCGTTAAGCTGAAAAAGATCTGGTAAGCAACCTAGTATCCTTGATAAATGTGCTCACATAAACATAATTCTTCCTCATTATATAAGATAAGACATCATTCAATCTGTCATTATTGATAGCATAAGATCAACAAAATTATTTAAATGGCATATACAAATATGTAAACAACTGGATTAAAAAGAAACTCACCTCAATCTGGAATGGTGAAGTGGTAGGCGGGTACCTCTCCACAACATTACCATTTTTATCTATTAAAAACTTTTCAAAGTTCCACTTGATAAGGTCGCCAAGAAATCCTCCAGCACTTGCCTTCAGAAATTGATAGACTGGCGCTGTGTTTGGTCCGTTTACATCAACCTGTTAGGATGAAAGAAAATGGTCAATAAATACGAAAGCTTTCTCCCACATCAGCCCTATTTGAATGTTTCGAGAGAGGAGATTGTACTACATCAACAAGATAGTTCAGGCTGCAAACTCGAAAGATACAAACTATCACATAAAATGCCTCTTCCAAGAAAAGGTTGCATTAAGGGTCAAAGATGAATATGATCATGAAGGCATACCTTATCAAATATAGGGAATTCTGCCTTAAATCTTGTACAAGCAAACTGCTTTATCTCTGTATTTGATCCAGGCTCTTGGCCTCCAAATTGATTGCAAGGAAAAGCCAAAATCTCAAAGCCTATATTTAAAGATCAGGTTGCAGGTCATAAGGTTGTGTAATTAAATCCTATATTATTGGTGCTTGGAATCAGAAGAAATTTAGATTTTTTTTTAAGAATGATGAAGACCAAGCAAACCCCGACTAGTTGGGATTAAGCAAATGTTGCTAATTAAAAATGTAAAAGACCATAGATCAATTGGTGTATATACACACACAAGTCAAGCAGGATCTTGAGGTATTGTTTGTGCGGCAATATTCTTCAGCTAGTTGATGAGGAAAATGAATACAAAAACTTTCAAAATAATAAATTACTAACAACTTGATATTTGTTTCAAAAAGAAATGGCACTTCTCATGAATAGGGTTAATAACAAGTCAAATTTGAGTAAAATTGGCTTAACTATAAACTAAAAAATATCTTTTCAGCTTGACATGAAATTGAAAACAAAATTTTTTTTGCTACCGAATCATTAGATGTATTGTTATTTGTTGTCACATAAAAAATATACTTGTTGCGGACTCAAATATACGCGGCGATAGATTTTAATTTTTCGTCTCAGCGTTGTACGTATATCCAGCACACAAACAGAATCGAAATAGTAACACCAGGATTTTTACGTGGAAAACCCTGGAAAGGGAAAAAACCACGGGGCCACGCCCAGTTGAAAGAGTTTCACTAGTGTTGTTTGAAATACACGAGGCTGATTCGTCCTTTAAATTCAGGACGATCAGATTACAATGAGTATCAGTTACAAAGACAAGCAGAGTTCCGACGTCACTCGGGGTGTCGAGCAAAATTCCGGCGTCAATTAGAAAGAAGTCCGGCGTTACTCGGGCGTCGGGTAGAATTCCGGCGTCGGGCAGAATTCCGACGTTGCTCCCGTGTCGGGCAGAGCTCCGGCGTCCCTCGGGCGCCCGGTGGTGCCTCGGTGGTGTTCCGGCGGAGTTCCGGCGAAGTTCCGGCGGTGTTCCGGCGGTGGTCGAGGAGGAGCTGTTCCCTCCTAGACTTCTCTTCTCTTCTTCTTCTCTTCCTTCTCTTCTTCTGTTCTTGGCATGGGTCCTTTCTTAAGAGAAATGAGGGGCTATTTATAGTTTTTCTGGAGTGGCATAGCCCGTAAATATGTGAGGGATCAGGGGCAAATACGGAGTGATCCGGATGAACGGTTGATATTGAATCCCTTGATTATGAACCGTTTATCGAGGATTTGAAGGTCTTAATGATATCAGAATTCTACGATCTTGGGCTCGTTGGATTCTTCTCGTCGAGATGCTCGATTCGACTATAAGCTCGTCAGAATCGGAGACCGTTTGGTAACTCAAATAGCTGTTTGATGCTTCCAACAGCGCTTCGGGTACTTGATTTGGACTCACTTGGGCTCGGATTGAGTCGAATTTGGTGTCGTTGGATTCGTATTTCCGAGACGCTCAGTTCGACTATAAGTTTGCTGAAATCGGAGTTTAAATGGTCTCCGAAATAATTTTTGAAGTTTCCAACTTGAGTTTTTCCTCGAGATTCGTGCCCGATCAAGATGATTTTTTGGCGATATATCAGTTGCCCCCCTATTTTCGGACGTCGAAGCTCCACGAGTCCGAAAATACTTGTTCCGGTATTTTACATTGGCTGAAGCGCAAAAAATTGCATTCCAAAAATTAAATGTTTGCTCGAATCCAACCATAGAGGCCCCGTTGAGCTCCGAAAGTGTCAAAATTGAGTCCGGAACGTCGAAAAACGTGTCCGGGGACCCCAAAAACGTCGAATTTGGACCGTCCGGGCCCGAAATCGGAGCCCGGGAACGCGTAGGCGGCCGAACCGGCCGACCGGCCGGCCGCCGGCAGCCGCCACTGGCGGCGGCGCGCGGGACAGCGCCTGGGCCCTCCCGGCCCGTGCCGGGGCCGCCCGTGGCCCGCGCATGTGCCCGCCCGAGGCCCGCGCCTGGGCCCGCCTGGCCCGCGCCTGGGTCCGCCCGAGGCCCGCCTGAGCCCGCCCCTGGGACCGCCCGAGGCCCGCCTGGCCCGCGCCTGGGCCCGTCCGCGATTGGCTACGGCAGTGAACCGCGCCGTTTGGTCGGGCGGTTTGGCCGGCGGTTTTACCATTTTATATATTTTTTTTAAATGTGGTGGGACCCGAAAAATTCCGAAAAAATCCCAAAAAATTTCGAAAAATTTGAAAAATTTCAGGGAATTTAATAAAATTTTGGAATCCTCCCCCCTTAAAGAAAACTATAAATAAACCCCCCAGGGCCTAGGAGAAACTCGCCCCTTCTTCCCTTCTCCCTCTGGCTTTCTAGCTTTTGGCATTCTGAGGCTTTCCGCCATTTTTAAGTAGGTGACTTTCCCTACTTGACTCGGCGCCCCTCTTTTTGCGCAGAAGTTAGCGGCTTTCCCCCTTCCTCCCTCCGTTCTTTCTCCCTTTTTCTTCCTACTTCGGAAGCTTTCCGCAGTCTTTCGTAGGTGATTTTCCCTACTTAGATCTGCGCCCCTCTTTAGTAAAGGAAGCAAAAATGGGTGACCCCGCCTCCTCTAAAATTCCTTCAGAAGACCGTCCTGCACACGATCTGAAGTTCCAAAGAGGACCCAAAAGGCGCCGAAGGCTGACGATGTGATTTCCACCGTCACTGAGGACTCCTTCATCTCATTTAGGAAAAAATTTCATTTTCCTAATGATTTGGTGATGAAGGTGCCGGCCAAAACTGATCGCGCTTGCTTCCCTCCCCCTGGATATGTGACGGTGTATGAATTTAGTCTGCGAGCGGGACTACGATTTCCTCCTTCCGAACTGATCGACATTCTGACGCTTTGTGGGGTATGCTTGTCTCAATTTTCCTACAGAGCAATGTCGATCGTGATGGGCCTGATCGTGCTTTTCAGAGACCGTGGAGTGGTACTTTCCTCAGAGTGCCTTTCTCGGATGGGGCGTCTCTTTAGCGATGCGCAGGGTCGTATTTCATTCAGGTCCAAGTGGTTGGACATCCGCACTCGAGACCCCTCGAAAGGTTGGATCAGCAACTTCTTCTATGGGCAGAATGATTGGGGTCTTCAGGAGAAGTGGGGGAAGTTGAAAGAGCTGCCTGTCCCCCTTCACATTGGAGCAGAAGATTTGCTGAGGATACTCAAACTCCCTGATTTAGATGCTCTACATTACGAGGTGCGTTACTTGAGTAGATATGTAGATGAGGAGTACTTGTTCAAGGTCAGGTTATCTACTCAAGCAGGGAGATCACATGCTCAAATGTTGAAGAAGTCTGCTAGAGCTCCATAAGTGGTTCCCCAAAAGAACTACTCCAAGCGACCAGGGAGCGAGGAAGATTTGCAAGCATCGAGGAAGAAGAGGGCAGATGAAGTTTTGACAGTTGTTAGCAAAGGTCCTCGAGCTTCTCCATCCAAGTCATATATTCCAGAAGACGTGTTGAACCATCAGTGTATCGGCCGCCGACGGGCTGAGGAGTTGGTGAGTTCTCTTTTACTTCTTCTCCTTTTTTACATTTCTTAAGGAATATATTTCTGATATTTTTCTTGTCTCAGTATTCTGATTTCAAGCTTGAGATGACCAAGACTTTGAACGATTGGAACAAAGAGTTTGTGAAGGTTAAATACCTTCAGGGAGAGTACAAGAAGAAATATGACAGTAAAGTCAAGGAGATGAAGGTGGTGGAGGATCAGCTTGAGGGGTGCAGAACTGAGTTGGCGAACAAGATCACTTCAGTCTCTTCTCAGAATGAACGGATGGATCGTCTGCATATAGAGTTGGTGGAGGCACAAGCGACGATCAAGCAGCAGGAAAAGGCTCAGCAAGTCCTTGAGGCTGAGAATGAGAGGCTTCAGAGTGCACTGTCCGAGAAGGAGGCCCAGCAGTTGCCGTCAGTAGTTGTTGAAGAGTTCAAGAAATTTTATGCTTTCAAGATCATTATTGAGGACCACATTCAGGAGGCTCGCAGTCATATTTATGACGTGGAGGTGAAGGCCTTGGAGGCAGAGTGCGCTGAGGATGGCTTCATCAGGGGCTTCATGAAGGGTGTTCGGACAGTACATCGCAAGACTGGAGCGGAGATTGAGGGGTTGACTCCTAGCCAGGCTTCTGGTGATGCTTCTTCAGACTCTGGTGGTGAAGAGCTGGAGAGTGAGTTGCAGCGAGCTTTTGCCTTAGAGGAGGATGAGGATGACGTTGAGATTTTGTATGATGTTTTGTATCACTTTGATTTCTTTCTAGTGATTGTATATATGCTCGATGTTGATGTTTCTATCTGGTGTACTTGATGTTCAGTGATATATAAAGATATTGTTGATGTTCTTTACTCACATGCAAATGAAATTCACTTAGTTTTACTTCAGTTTGGATGAGAGTATTCTAATGAGCTCTTTTTTTTTGACTTGAGCAAATGTGAGACATCCCTTTCTTTAAAGATTTTGACCTATCCGGGGTTATTAGTGAAAGCATTTGCTTGATACCCTTAACCTGTCCGGAAAAAAGGTCAGATCAACTCCCTTTGGGATTGATCATCAAATGATTTTGATATTCAAGATATCCTCCTAGGATATTTGACCTATCCGAGGTTGTTAGTCAAAGCCTTTGCTTGATGACATTAACCTGTGCGGAAGAGGTCGGATCAAATCCCCCCAGGATTGATCATTCAGTGATTGAGATACAATATAGATTGTGTACTTCTCGAATCACAGAAAAAGAGTTTGGAGAGAAGAAACATTAGCACGACAAAGTGAATATCATATTGCTTCGTAATATGAGATAGCAGTTCCCTAAAATAACTTAGGGATACAAGAAAAAAGTTCTTCTATAATCAACACATAAGGGATGTACGAAAAACTTTATAACATGACTACAGGAGAAGATATAAGACAAACATAACACATAGACAGATAGCAGTATCAACTCCTACTGATAATATTTGCGAAGATTGTCCACGTTCCAAGTTCGGGGAAGCATTTTTCCACTAGCATTCTTCAGTTTGAAGGTTCCAGGCTTGACCATAGCCGCTACCAAATAAGGACCCTCCCAGAGGGGGGAGAGCTTATTTCGCTGAGGGCCTTTTCGAGCGGCTTCAATGCTTCGTAGTACTAAGTCCCCAATAGTGATAGGGCGAGGTTTCACCCTTCGATTGTAGTGACGGGCAACTCTTTGGTGGTATGCAGCGGTTCTGAGTGAGGCTCCATCTCTTACTTCTGGGAGGAGATCCAAATTTGCTCTAAGCTTCTCCTCGTTATTTTTGAAGTCGAAAGTCTGAACTCTGTGGCTAGGAACTCCGATATCAACCGGTATGACTGCTTCTGTACCGAAGCAAAGGTTATATGGGGTTTCCCCTGTAGGAGTTCTAGCGGTGGTCCGATAAGCCCAAAGGACATTAGGGAGTTCTTCGGCCCATTGCCCCCTAGCCTTCCCTAGACGTGTCTTCAGCCCTTTCAGGATTGTTCGGTTTGTAACCTCTGTTTGCCCATTAGTTTGAGGATGGGCAACAGCTGTGTGAATGAGCTGAATATGAAAATCCCTACAAAAAGATGTAAAGATCTTCCCGGTGAACTGTGTCCCGTTATCAGTGACGATTTTTGCGGGAATGTCAAAGCGACATATTATGTTCTTCCATAAAAATTGCTTGGCATTTGCTTCAGTAATCTTCGCCAAAGGTTCCGCCTCCACCCATTTGGTGAAGTAATCTATAGCCAAAATAATGAATTTTCGCTGTCTAGTCGCTATAGGAAAAGGTCCCATTATGTCAATCCCCCATTGGGCAAAAGGCCAGGGGCTTTGAAGGGATGCAAGCTCCAGAGCGGGTGTATGAGTGAGGTTAGAATGTAGTTGACAGTTTTCACACTTTCGTGTGAATTCAAGTGCATCCTGTTTCATTGTAGGCCAATAGAATCCCTGTCTCATGATCTTGTAAGCTAACGCTCTTCCTCCCAGATGTTCTCCACATACTCCTGAATGAACTTCCCGAAGCGCGTAATCAGCTTCTGATGGTGGGAGACACTTGAGGTACGGCCCAATGATGGAGCGTTTATACAACTCGTTGCTGATAATGGTGAAATTTGCAGCTCGTCTCCGAAGTCGTATTGCAGCTATAGGATCTTCGGGTAGCACCCCATCTTTCAGAAAAGACAATATGGGTTCGATCCAAGACATCTCTCTTGGCTCGTCAATTGACTGTATGACCCATGGACCCTGAATGCTTGGAAAGTGGATTTCCTCGATACATCTTCTCTTATAGATGTCCCCCGTTGTTGATGTAGCAAGTTTAGAAAGAGTGTCTGCTCTTGCATTTTGTTCTCGGAGGATATGTATGATTTGATGCTCCCCTATACAGGCTAAGAGTAGCTTTAAGCTGCTACAATATTGAGCCAATTGTGGGTTGTGAATATCAAAATCCCCCTCTACCTGAGAGGCGACTAGTTGGGAATCAGTGTGGGCTATTAGGTTCTGGACTTCACAGTCAATTGCTAATCTCAACCCAGCAACAAGGGCCTCGTATTCTGCTATGTTGTTGGTTGCCGGGAACTTGAGTCGGAGCCCGTACTCAAGGGTAACCTTCTGTGGAGAGATTAATAAAATTCCAGCCCCAGCCCCAGAACTCCCTGAAGCTCCATCGATGTACAACGTCCAGCATGGAGAAGAAGGTGAAGCACTCGGTTGTACATCAGATACTGGAACGGTGCATTCAACTATGAAATCCGCTAGTGCTTGAGATTTAATATCAGGTCTAGGCAAGTAGTGGATATCAAATTCTCCCAGTTCTACAGACCACTTAACAAGCCTGCCTGATGCTTCTGGCTTTTGCAGAATGCTTTTTAGCGGCAGATTCGTGCAAAGTCCAATGGAATGGGCTTGAAAGTAAGGGCGTAATTTTCTGGCGGAATAAAATAACGCCAATGCTGTCTTATCTGACAAAGGATAACGTCCCTCTCCTTCAGATAAAATCTTACTAACATAGTAGATAGGACGTTGTATAGCATTTTCTTCTCGGACCAGAACCGAACTAATGGCTTGGATAGATACAGCCATATACAAATACAATCTCTCTCCTAGTATTGGTTTAGAAAGTAGTGGCGGGGATGCCAAATACTTTCGCAATTGTTCAAAGGCTTCTTGACATTCATCTGTCCATTGAAACCCGGAGCTACGAGCACCTCTAAGTATCTTGAAGAAGGGCAGATATTTGTCTCCTGAACGTGCCAGGAAACGAGATAGTGCCGCAATTCTCCCATTCAGCCTTTGGACCTCCTTGATGTTCTTTGGCGGCACCATGTCCCTTAGTGCCTTGATCTTCTCCGGATTGGCTTCGATTCCTCTATGGGTTACCATAAACCCTAAAAACTTTCCAGAAGCGACTCCAAAAGCACATTTAGCGGGGTTGAGTCGCATATTGTAATGCCTTAACAAGTGGAAACATTGTTTCAGGTCAGAGATATGTTGGGTTTTTTCCAGACTTTTTACCAACATATCGTCTACGTACACCTCCATAGTACGTCCAATAAGGCTTTTGAAAACCTTATTCATGAGACGCTGATAAGTTGCTCCAGCATTTTTGAGCCCGAAGGGCATCACCCGGTAACAGTACAATCCTTTGTCTGTTTGAAAAGCTGTTGCTTCTTCATCAGCAGGATTCATTTTTATTTGGTTGTAGCCGGAGTAGGCATCCATAAAGCTCAACATCTGATGACCAGAGGTGGTATCAACTAACTGATCGATGCGAGGGAGCGGGAAACTATCCTTTGGGCAAGCTTTATTGAGATCAGTGTAATCTATACACATTCTCCAAGCTCCACTCCCCTTCCGTACCATGACAACATTTGCTAACCAAGTAGGATAGTGCACCTCTCGTATGAATCCAGCTTTTAAAAGCTTATCTACTTCTTGTTCAATTGCTTGCTGGCGATCTGGTGCAAAGTTTCTCTTCTTCTGGATAATCGGTTTGCACGTTGGATTGACTTTGAGGGAGTGAACGATCACTTCGGGGTCAATTCCAGGCATATCTGCTGGACTCCATGCAAAAATATCCTGATTTTCTCGTAGAAAAGCTGTAAAGTTTTTCTTCTCATCATCTGAGAGAAGTGATCCAATTTGCACTGTCTTTGAAGGATGCTCTTCAGAGATAGATACAGTAGTAAGGTCTTCCACAGGGGAAGCTCTCTGAGGAATATCTTCGCTCCGCAGATCAAAGTCCTCGATGCTCAGGGTAATCGTCGGACGAGACTTGATCTGCCTAAGATAGCAGGTCTGTGCTATTTGTTGATCTCCGCATACTACACCGACTCCTGATGGGGTATGGAACTTCAGCTTGAGGTGAGGAATGGATGCGATGATCCCAAAAATTGACTGGAGCGGTCTCCCGAAGATGGCGTTATAAGCTGACTCTGACTTTACCACGATGAATTGAATGGAGTGTGTACTCTGTCGAGGAAATTCTCCAAGGACTACCGGGAGACTGATTATTCCTTCTGCTTGTACAGGTCGATTATCAAATCCATATAAAGGACCTGCAGCAGGTTGAAGTTTTTCTCTTGAGAGACCCATGTTGAGGAAAGTAGAGTAGAATAGGACATCTACGGAGCTTCCGTTGTCCACAAGAACTCTTTTGACATTGTAACACGGGTCACCAATGCCTGCGTTTATGACAAGCAGATCTTGATGGGAGGTTTTTACTCCTTCCAGGTCGGAATCATCGAACGTGATGGAATGATCGATACGAGCCTTTTTTGGAGTTGGGTTTTCTTCCATAGTTAGAAAGACTTGGTCGGATAATAAGGGGCCTCCTGCGATTGTTTCAATTTCGCCAACCGTTATCCGGTTATTCACTGGCTGTCTTTGTGGTTGAATCTGCCCCCTAGTGGGACGAGCTTCTTCTTGGGTAGGTGGATTCCCAATAAACTGTCGAAGATAGCCCTGACGGATGAGTCTTTCAATCTCCTCCTTAAGTTGCCTACAGGATTCAGTAGTGTGGCCACGACTACGATGAAAGTGGCAGTACTGATCTTGGTTTCCTGTATTCGGCTTCAAAGGATGCGGCCACTTCACTTTGTCCTGATCTTGAATCGCCATCAACACATTTGCTCGAGATGTGTTGAGCGGAGTGTACTCCTTCTCCCGTCGGGGTTCTCGTCGTGGCAGTGGGGGTCTAGGAGGTAGATTGTTCTTCCCTTACTTTTTTCGTTGTGATGATGAATTATCCATCTCAGGTGCTCCCTTGCGCTTCCCAGTGGGTTGCTCGAACTATTTTCTGTGAGCGTTTATTGCCTCATCTGCTGATATCTGTGCTTCCACACGATGAATCATATCGGCATATGAGTGAACAGTATCGCGCATGAGTGCCGAATAGAAGGGGCCAGGACGAAGTCCTCTAAGAAAGACTTTTCTGAGCAATTCTGGGTCTACTCCTGGGATTTGTCGAGCCTCGATAGAAAACCGCTGAAAGTACTCTTTCAATGATTCTCCCTCATTCTGACGAATCCCGAAAAGGTGAGAAGAATCCTTAGCAATTCTTCGGTTAGCTACGAACTGTTCGACAAATACTTTGGCCAATTTGACAAATATGGGGATCGTTCCGGCTGGAAGTGAATAGAACCATGTTCGAGCTTGTCCTTTAAGAGTGGCAGGGAAAACCTGGCAAAGGAGTGCATCTGAAGCTCGTTGAATATGCATGATGGTCCTGTAATGGTCGATGTGCTCGTACGGGTCGGATGTCCCATCGTAGGATTCAATGCTTGGCAGCTTAAAGCCAGCTGGAATAGGGTGTTGAAGAATGGCTTCTGCCAGGGGTGACGACTCCTGGAAGTCCCACTGACGAAGAGGTTGCCTTATGCCTCCTGTAGGGAATTCCTCCCGGACTAATCGTCGCAGTTCGTGGCGTAGGGCATTGCGAGGGAGCTCAGCAATGTGAGGTTGGGCTAGCTCCTCAGGGAGGTCTTGAGGAAGGCGAGATTGCTGACTTGCGTGTGGAGGATGGGTAGAACTTGCTGTATCAGCCAGCTCGTTCTCTTGACGTGACTACGAACGCCTCCTGGGTGGAGGAAGAGGATTCTCAGCCTGAAGATGTTCAATTTGAACAGCTTCGACACGGGGTGGATCTCGAGGGAGAAGAACCTCCTCCTGAGGTGCTAGGGTCGGCTGTCGAGTCTCTCGCAAGAGTTGTAGGATCTCGTTTTGAGATTCTTCCATCTTTCGAATTCTCTCTTCTAAGGAGGGTCCCGAGGTCCCTTCTCCAGGTGCGTTTTGCCCCCCGGGGTATAAGGAGGCAGATATTGGGCGTCTATGATTCATAGACTGATTTCTGGACTGGTGGGAGTTGGAGCGAGAAGCTCCAATGATACGACTGCTGCGCCTGTTGACCATCGTAGCAATACTTGAAGTTGTGGGATTGAAGTTCCCACAGACGGCGCCAAACTGTTGCGGATTCAAATATACGCGGCGATAGATTTTAATTTTTCGTCTCAGCGTTGTACGTATATCCAGCACACAAACAGAATCGAAATAGTAACACCAGGATTTTTACGTGGAAAATCCTGGAAAGGGAAAAAACCACGGGGCCACGCCCAGTTGAAAGAGTTCCACTAGTGTTGTTTGAAATACACGAGACCGATTCGTCCTTTAAATTCAGGACGATCAGATTACAATGAGTATTAGTTACAAGGACAAGCAGAGTTCCGACGTCACTCGGGGTGTCGAGCAGAATTCCGGCGTCAATTGGAAAGAAGTCCGGCGTTACTCGGGCGTCGGGTAGAATTCCGGCGTCGGGCAGAATTCCGACGTTGCTCCCGTGTCGGGCAGAGCTCCGGCGTCCCTCGGGCGCCCGGTGGTGCCTCGGTGGTGTTCCGGCGGTGTTCCGGCGGTGGTCGAGGAGGAGCTGTTCCCTCCTAAACTTCTCTTCTCTTCTTCTTCTTCTCTTCCTTCTCTTCTTCTCTTCTTGGCTTGGGTCCTTTCTTAAGAGAAATGAGGGGCTATTTATAGTTTTTCTGGAGTGGCATAGCCCGTAAATATGTGAGGGATCAGGGGCAAATACGGAGTGATCCGGATGAACGGTTGATATTGAATCCCTTGATCATGAACCGTTTATCGAGGATTTGAAGGTCTTAATGATATCAGAATTCTACGATCTTGGGCTCGTTGGATTCGTCTCGTCGAGACGCTCGATTCGACTATAAGCTCGTCAGAATCGGAGACCGTTTGGTAACTCAAATAGCTGTTTGATGCTTCCAACAGCGCTTCGGGTACTTGATTTGGACTCACTTGGGCTCGGATTGAGTCAAATTTGGTGTCGTTGGATTCGTATTTCCGAGACGCTCAGTTCGACTATAAGTTTGCTGAAATCGGAGTTTAAATGGTCTCTGAAATAATTTTTGAAGTTTCCAACTTGAGTTTTCCTCGAGATTCGTGCCCGATCAAGATGATTTTTTGGCGATATATCAATACTTTACAACTATTATTTATCAACTTATTTTATTATAGCATTTTTGTGCTTCTTTCTTTATTTCTACACTATCTATTTGCTTAGTGTTATCAGTATAGTTAGTTTTGATTCATGAACAATTTTGAATTCAACACGGGTTAACATGTAATCGTAGTTTGACTCACAAAATCAATGAAGTGCATGAAATGTTCAACATCAATCTTTTTAAATATCACTAGATAAATAAGAATGGGATAAAAAGTAAAAATAATAATTGAAAGTAAAAAGTGGATAGAATGGAGACAAAAATTTATATTATTGGAAAGCAACAACAACATAGCATAGTTTACATCAGGGAATTGATCAGCAATTCAATAATAACAAGAGTGCATGTATCATAATCATCCCTAGTACCAAATATTTTCGGTGTCCAATTGGTAGCATTTTATTTCTTTAATGTTTTATTCTTTTAATGTGAACGGGTATTTAAGGTTAAATAATGAAAGGAAAAATCACTATACATATACCTAACAAGTTTTATATATATATATATATATATATATATATATATATATATTGCATGCATCATGCTGAATTATTTGTCATCTTATTTCGTCCATGCAAACTTAATCTGTTGTTGTTGGTTTTAAGCTCGAATGAGAAAGACTGAAAGTTAATGATAGATAGATTCATTGAAAATTTTTTGTTAAAAATAATGAAAAATCTAAATGTGAATCTTGCTAAAACAAGGGAACTCCTTAGATGCAACGCAATATAACCAATTGTGATGAGAAAAAAGATAAAGATGGGCTAAGACATCTTCCTTAAGTGATGTCCCCACAATTTAACTCGATTATAGTAATAAAAAGTAAGCAAGGGTGGATTATGATGTCACCCTTAACTAAAGCAAAATAAATTAATTTGATTGTATTGAAAAATAAGAAAGTGTTGACTATGTCTAAATCTAAGATTAGATTTACCGTATCCATATAAAATTTGAGAACATTGAATGAGACAACAAGAGAATTGGTACATGCTTAGCTAAGAAGAAGAATAAAAAATTGCTCATTCATTTCGAACTATATTCTAATTTACATAGCTTTCAAAATGAGATGGAACTAATGCAGACATCCCCGTGTATTGCACCTAGTACAAAAATCAAGATTTTCTAGCTTTTAAAAGGAATAAAAGACAAGCAAGAATTAAGAATTTCATCTTGGCAATTCCGTTCTCCAAGACACCACTTAGCCATTCTACTCAAAATCAAAAGATCAACACCAGGAATTTCGGTCAGCCCAACATCACTGACTGACCTGTACCTATATCAGTCATACGTCCGTCCACACTAAGCAACCATCAAGACATTAGTTATTCAATGACCATTCGAAATCAAGAAGTAACTGCACTCTCTACAGTCTACACCATCAAGGAAAAAATTAATGCTCAATCATTAAATGGTGCAACGGTTCATAATACATCAATCCAACTCTTCATTAGCATCTCTTTGAGGTTCTATAAAAGCTAATATTGTGGTAAATCAAGGTGGTCCTTTTTTAGGAAATTAACTCTTTCCATTATCTTGCATGAGATTCAGATCTTCTCCATTGTTCTTTATTCTCTGTTAAGGCCCATAACTTCTATGCTTGTAGGAACTCTATTACTACTATCTTGAAAACTTGCATGAGAACGCATTTTCACTAGGCGCAAATAAACCATAAACATAAACCAAAAAGTCAGGAAATGTAGCTTATGATCCAAGCAATTACCTTGGTCCTTATACTTGTCATAAAGTTGGGAGAGCTCTGTGTAATTTGACGATGTCAAACCACTGCAATTCTCAATATAAAGATACAATTAGGAACAATGCAAAAAAGGTTCACTAGCTATAGGGATTGAAAAAATGTATATCACACGACAACATTCCGTTAGATAGTAAGAGATTTTACCATTGAGAAGCAACATTAACAATTAATAGGACCTTCCCCTTGAATTTACTAAGAGAAATATCATTGCCATCAATATCCTGCATCAAAAGTATATATATGAAGCTTCACTTCTCTATCTGAGGGGACATCTGAACTCAACAAATAAAGCATATAACCAGTGTATGCTGACGAATGATGAACCAACCTAGACAATGATTTAAAACAAAGAATCATTAACAACAACCACATTTTGTAATGCCATCCTGACCATATAAAGACCAATCAATTACTACCACAAGCTTATTTCCTTCTTCAAGTACTATCCTTCTAACTCAGAACATACCAACCACCACCAGAACCACAACAACAACAACAAGTAAAATGATAAAATAAAATACAATAAAATCCAATCATACTATAACATAACCAATAGCAATTCACAGCTTCAGGAATCCTCAACATCCTTTAAGGCAAAGACTGAGAAACAGGCCCCTTTATTTCTACACAGAAATCCTAACCTGGCTTCAGTAATCCTCAGCACTTTGCATTGAATTTCTTATATTTTACCATAACACGAATGAACTAAATTTCAGTCCAATCAATGTAAACAAGAACCAATTTTACCACCCAATCAAACCAAATCACCTAAACGCTTCCTAGAAACATACAAAAAACAAAAAAAAGACACGTGGAAAGATTCAAACAGAGATAGACTCTCCCGACATTAGTAACTAAGAAAGGAACTTAATACCTTAACGGTAAATTCATGAAGGCTCTTCCCCGTGGCAGCAGTGGCAAAAGTTACGCCAAGTGTACGCTGGCCTTTCATTACCAACCCTGGAATCCTCAACCTCCTAGAAAAAACACTCTGATCCAAGACCGTAAATCCCCGAAATCCCGAAGAGAACCTCGCCGATAGGCCCAGAAATCCTGAAGCTCCCCGAAAGCCAGCCAATCGGACGCCACCGGAAGTTGAGGGGATCCCCGCAGTGAAGACTGCCGATGCGAAGATTGAAGAATTCATCGAAAGAAGAATGAAAAAGAGGGATTTTGCTTTGTGAGGGCTTTCGAATCGGTTTGCTTCGCCTGTGCATTAAAATACTGCTCTGGCTTTTCATAGAAGAACTGGAAATCAGCACTTGAGCGGTAGGAGGAACAAGCGGTTTGAATCCAGCCATGTCTCATTTCATTTTAACGAGAAGATAGCTCACGCAATGCATAAGAGAATCATCAATGCCATTATTTTATTTTAGGGGTTTTTACATACCTAACACTTAAAACTACTTTATTTACTTATCTAACACTCAAATTTCACTATTTACTTATCTACCACCACAAAAAGCTTGCCCTCATCAAAACTAACACTCCGTTACTTCCCGTCATACGCAAACCCCGACCCTGTCATTCCGAAACTTCTGCTTCGCCATCATCACCTCATCCTCGCTCGATCGGATTCTGATTTCAGGAGCGAAACGGCGAGCTAAGTCTTCTAATCGCTCTACCCGGCGGCCATTACGATGGAGCTCGATTCCAACGGTACGAGCTTTCTTTTAAAGATGTCGTCAGAGTTGGAGAGCTCTATTTTCCTTTCTGATCTGATTGCAACGGTCATGAGGCCCAAATCTATGGCTAAGGATCTCAGCGGCACCATTAAGGAGATTCTGGGGACGTGTGTCTCCATCGGCTGTATCGTGGATGGGAAGAATCCAAAGACTTATAAACGGAGATCACAGAAGGGGATGTTGAAGTACCGCTCGAGCAAGTATCCTTTGAACGTTGTTAGGATTCTTATGTGTTAAGGTCTTTTTTATCATCGCGGTGTATTGTAACTTAAGAAGGATTCTGAGCGAATATGTTATTTCTGTGTGTGATCATTTTATTACATTCTTTTCTCATATGACTTTTTTAATTGAATTGGATGTGTAGATTTCATGTATGGGAACTAATTGATTTCTTTTAGTGACAATCAGTACTGGGAACTAATTGATTAGTTGCAGATAAAGATTAATTTGAATGCATCGTTGGTTTTCTATTTGAATTTATGTATGGACTCTTAGTTAATGTCAGGTATATGAAGAGCATTTCTTGTGAACAATGCCCCAATTTGTCAAACAGAGGGATTGTGGAGTGCTTGGAGTAGGTACACCGGAGCAAGATCTCGTTCATCTCGTGAAGGCGGCAGAAGCTTATTGCGTGCATGGAGCTTTGGTGAGGAGATGTGGAAGAGGAATGGGGAGAAGGGATCAAAGCGGGGCTCGGTGAGGAATCCCCTTCCTTCTCTTCGTCGTGCGATAGCAGAATGCCGTCGGACCTTACAGCCGAGAGAGCAAAAGCGAGATTTTTGATGGGGGTATAACGGAGTGGTAGAATAGATGAAAAGAGGGGATTTAGGTGTGTTTTAGGTGGTAGATAAGTAAATAGTGAAGTTTTGGTGTTAGATAAGTAAATAGTGAAGTTTTAAGTGTTAGGTATGTAAAACCCCCTTTATTTTAATAGTTTGCCATTTTTTGTTTCTTTTATGGTGTCTATAAATATAGTGATAAAATAATAATTCTAGTCGAATTTAAAAGCATAAAATTAAGAAAAATATATAACAGTTAATTAAAATCCAATCAAATGAGAATATTCACACAAAAAATTTAGCTGTTCTTACTTTTTGAAGAGTACTATTATATTTTACTGAAAATTGGCTCATTTTTTAAATTAGTCTATTTTGATAAAAAAAATTTAATTAAAATATTTAAAATTAATCAACAATTAATTTGAATTTTTAAAATTAAATTTAAGCTTAATAGTGGTCTTTTAATAGTCAAGGCGAGAAAGTTTTGATTAGATTCATTATTCAATTATATATAATTATATATATAATATAGATTTTAGTTTATACATTTGGTACATTATCAAAAAAAAATTTATGATCAGGCACGAATCTCGAGGTAAATTTAAATAGGAAATTTTCGAAATTAAATCCATGATCATCCAAACTCCAATTTCAGTAAATTTATAGTCGAATTGAACGTCTCAAAAAGACTAACCCAACAACACCAAATTCGACCCAATCCGAGCCCAAATGGGTCCAAATTAAGGGCCCAAAACATATTTAAAATGCTCAAAGCATAAATTGGATGACCAAATGACATCCTAATGTGACATGCTTTTGTCGAATTGAGGGGCTCAAAGAATTGAATCTAACAGGCCCAAGATTGTAGAATTCTGATATCATTAAGATACTTCAATACTTGATAAATGGTCTATGATTAAGGGATTTGATATCGGTCATTCATTTGAAACACTCTCAACATGCCCTTGATCTTCCTCCTATTTACTAGCCATGCCACTTCCTAAAAACTATAATAGACCCCTCATTCTTCACTAGAAGGGAACCAAGCAAGGAAGAGAAGGAAGAGAGGAAAGGAAGAGAAATCAAAGAATTCTCTTGCCACCAGACTCCTCTTCAACCATTATGCGGCCAACGACCGTCGTCGGACTTTTGTCGGACTTCTGCCAGGCAACCGATCGTCGCTGGACTTTTGTCGGACTTCTGTCCGGCCACCAATTATCGCCGGACTTATGCCCGACCACTGATTGTTTTCGGACTTCCGCCCGGCCAGCAATTGATGTCGGATTTATGCTTGACCACCGACCTTCGCCGAACATCCGTTTGGCCCCTCTTTGTCACTAGATTTCAAGCCGATAGCTAACTATTGTAATCTGATTGTCCTCAAGTTCCAGGACAAATCAATCTTTATAATCTATTCAACACTAGTAGATTTATTTCAACTGGGTGTGGCCCCGTAGTTTTTCTTTTCAAGGTTTTCCACGTATAAAATTCTTGTGCTTCTATTCTCTCTTTTTGTGGGCTGGATACTCATGTAATGCTAAGAAGCAAAATTTTTCTTACTTTACCGCCGCGAATATTCTAGCCCGCTACAACATTAAAAATATTCTTCAAAATTAAAATTTTTTAGCAAAATAATACACTCTTATGAATACAATTATCGTCCACAACAAATCTCTCAATGTTGTCACTTTCATCGTTGTCTTCCTTAGCATGCTCCTATTATCAAGTATTCTTCTCTCATGCATTGCCGATCTGGTTTGTGAGTCCTCCCATAGCCAAATCATTTCCCGTTTGTGAGGTCTTATTTAAAATAAACTTTCAATTATATTTTACTAAGAAATAAAATGATGGTCATATTTTTTCAATTTTTATAAGCACATAAAATAATATCTCCATATATTATCAGCAGATATAATTAAAATAAATATTTGAACTTATAAATTAATTAAAATTTTAAATTTTAAGAGATTTCAATTAAAAAATAAAACTATGTTATTATTAATATTATATTTTTAGGGGACTTCTTTTTCATTGAGACTTAGAGAGCCGGAAAAAAAAACCATCATGTATGAATTATAAGATATATTCGCATATATTAGAGTAGGTTTTATTATTTATCTTGGCATGTATCTCATTTAGATCTATCTCATGTTATGCAAGTCATGATTTTTTTTTCATGTATGTATGTCTCTTTTCTTCTGATTAAATAAATAATTTCAAATTTTATATAAACTATTATAAATATAGAGTATTAATTAAATAAAAAATGTGATTTATTCAAATAATATTTTTTACTTAAGAATTTAATTTTTAATTATTTATACAATAGATAGATATTAAGAAGAGAAAAAGATGTATGTATCAATTAGCCAAGTAAATAGATAGGAGAAATAAGGATTTAGTTCAAGTAAAGTGAAGATCAAAAAGTGCTTTTATTAGAAGAGGATATTTAACAAATGTGAATGAGATATTTTGATATATAAGCTATTCAATAAAGATTGTGAGAATACAATTGATTTTAGTGATCTTAGCACCCAAAATAAAAAATATATAATTTTATTTTTATCAGCATATCAATAAAATTGAAGTTAGGGAGGCTTTAAAAAAAAGTAAAGTGCGGAAAAACTATTAGACTTGATGATATTACAATAGAAGTGTAAAAATGCTTCGGAGATAAGGAATTTGGTTTACGAAACTTTTCAATATTATTTTAGAGACAAAAAAGATGTCAGATAAGTGGAGAAGCATTGTGTTGATTCTTATTTTTAAGAATAAAGATAATGCATAAAAGCGTGAGAATTATAGAATAATTAAATTAATGTTGTTGCGGACTCAAATATACGCGGCGATAGAGTTTAAATTTCCGTCTCAGCGTTGTACGTATATCCAGCACACAAACAGAAGAATGAAAGAACACCAGGATTTTTACGTGGAAAGCCCTGAAAAAGGGAAAAACCACGGGGTCACGCCCAGTTGAAATAATTCCACTAGTGTTGTATGAAATACACGAGACTGATTCGTCCTTTAGATTCATGACGATCAGATTACAATGAGTATCGGTTACAAGGCCAAGCAGAGTTCCGACGTCACTTGGGTGTCCGGCAGAATTCCGGCGTCACTTGGAAAGAAGTCTGGCGTCACTCGGGCGTCAGGTAGAATTCTGGCGTCGGGCAGAATTCCGATGTTGCTCCGGCGTCGGGCAGAGCTCCGGCATCCCTCGGGCGCCCAGTGGTGCCTCGGTGGTGTTCCGGCGGAGTTCCGGCGAAGTTCCGGCGGTGGTCGAGGAGGAGCTGTTCCCTCCTAGACTTCTCTTCTCTTCTTCTTCTCTTCTTGGCTTGGGTTCCCTCTTAAGAGAAATGAGGGGCTATTTATAGTTTTTCTGGAGTGGCATAGCCCGTAAATAGATGAGGGATCAGGGGCAAATAAGGAGTGATCCGGATGAACGGCTGATATTGAATCCCTTGATCGTGAACCGTTTATTGAGCATTTTAAGGTCTTAATGGTATCAGAATTCTGCGATCTTGGGCTCGTTGGATTCGTCTCGTCGATCCGCTCGATTCGACTATAAGCTCGTCAAAATTGGAGACCGTTTGGTAACTCAAATTGCTGTTCGATGCTTCCAACAGCGCTTCGGGTACTTGATTTGGACTCATTTGGGCTCGGATTGAGTCGAATTTGGTGTCGTTGGATTCGTATTTCCGAGACGCTCAGTTCGACTATAAGCTTGCTGAAATCGGAGTTTAAATGGTCTCCGAATTAATTTTTGAAGTTTCCAACTTGTGTTTTTCCTCGAGATTCGTGCCCGATCAAGATAATTTTTTGATGATATATCAAATGTGTCACAAATTAAAACTTTGGGAGAGAGTTATTGAGCATAGGTTACGACGTGATACTAATGTTTCTCAAAATCAATTTGGATTCATGTTGGGTAGATCTACTATGAAAGCTATGCATTTATTGAGAGGTATGATGGAGAAGTATAAAGAGAATAGGGAGGATTTGCATATGGTATTTATTGATTTAGAGAAAGCTTATGATGAAGTTCCAGAAGAAGTGTTATGGAGAGTTTTAGAAAAGAAAGAGGTTAATAATGCTTATATTCAAGTACTTAAGGATATGTATGCAAGAGTTGTTACTTGTGTTCAAACACAAGGTGGTTTGACCAAGTATTTTCCTATTTCAGTTGAATTACATCAATGATCAGTTTTAAGCCCATATCTTTTTGCTTTAGTCATGGATCTTACTAGACATTTGCAAGAGTATGTACCATGGTGTATGTTTTTTGTTGATGATATTATGCTTGTTGATAGGACTAGAGAGAGCGTTGAAGGTAAACTTGAATTATGGATGTCAAGTTTAGAGTCTAAAAGTTTCATTTGAATAGATCTAAAATCAAATATGTAACAACCCAAATCCTAAACTATTGAGATATTGTTCGCTTTGGCCTAAGGGCTTCACAGTTTTATCATGTTGGAGTAAATTCTTAGGAGGTCACTCATCCCAGGATTTCTCCGTGATAAGCACACTTAACTGCAAAGTTTCTTAATAAAATTTCAACAATTACACCAAAAAGCGTCTCGATATTTAAGAGTTTAGCTTATTTTACTTAATGAGTTTCACAATCTCTCCCTTTTAAGTAACTGACATTCTTGTGAGTATCTTTATCCCATAATCATCTATAATGAAGATAAGATGCTAGATGTGGCCCCTACAAGTTGAAGATGCGACTCCAACCACGCAGTACTTTGTATAATGCAGGTTCAAGAGGTGGATCCCATAGTGTAGCACTTTATCTTGTATAACACTTAGTTCGCATCTCCTGGCTGGTGTATTGCTTTGATACAATTTGTAACAACCCACTCTTAACTATCGATATATTGTCCTCTTTGGCCTAAGGACCTCACATTTTTGGCTTGTTGGAGTAACTTCCCAGTAGGTCATCCATCCCGTGATTTCTCTGAGACAAGCATGCTTAACTGTGAAGTTTCTTAATAAAATTTCAACTATTACACCAAAAGGCACCTCGATGTTTAAGAGTTTAGCTTATTTTACTTAAGGGGTTTCACATAATACATGGAGTATAAATTTAGTAGTAATAAATCTAGTGGTGGGATTATGACTTTGGGCGATCAGGTCATTAATAAGAGTGCACATTTTAGATATCTCGGGTCAATTGTCCAGAATGGTGGTGAAATAGATGAGAATATTATCAGTAGAATTCAAGATTGATGGTTGAAGTGGATGAATGCATCTGACCTGTTGTGTGATAGAAAAGTAACCCTCAAACTTAAGAGAAAATTTTATAAGATGGTGGTGCGACCTGCAATGCTTTATGGCGCAGAATGTTGGCCATTAAAAGAGAGGCATACAATTAAGTTTTGCAAAGATGAGGATGTTCAGGTGGATGAGTAGCTTTACTCTTAGAGACAAAATGCAAAACGAGCATATGCGCTAAAATGGTTGGAGTAGCTCCAATGGCAGATAATATTAGAGAGAGTAATCTTAGATGGCTTGGTCACATAAAACGACGGCCTTCTGATAACTCAGTTAAGAGAGTATATGTATAAAATTTAACCTATGTTATGTTAAGAGAGATAGAGGTAGATCTAAAAAGACTTGGTTAGAAAATATTAGAATTAATATTTTTTATTAGATTTAAATGAGAATTTGATTGTTAATAAAACACAATGTAGAAAAAAATCATGTAGCCGACCCCAAGTAATGGGATAAAGGCTAGTTGTTGTTGTTGTTGTATATTTTTTTATATCTTAAGTATAATAATTGATGTTGTTGTTGTTGTTGTTGTAAGTAAAATAATTGAATAAAAGAAATTAAAAAAAAAAGAATAATAGTCTCTTCAAATTAAAAGGTCACTCTTTAAAGATGATTTTAAATAACTTTATTATTTTATAAGTGTAACATCTTGTTTCTCACAAAAATACTAATCATCCACTTGTCGTAGATACCCCACATCATATCAAACCAAAGACTTTTGAGTGACTGGCCCCAATTGTTCAAACTCCAGCCATGCACACTAAACAATCGAGATTGTTTGTGACCCTTTGCCAATCTTGCTATCTCATCTTAACAATTCTAAATATTTAGCCCATTCTTACGGTATTGTGCTTTCCACAATTGGTGCATCAAGGCTTTTCACCTCCATTTTCTCCACTCTTCCCTCAACAAATGGAAAAATTGTTCTGTCCGGACAACAGTACCGCTCGGTACCGAGCGGTACTACTGTGGTACCCAGCGGTACCGCGCTCGGTACCGAGCTCGATAATGATGTGGCATTTTTTTATTGGTCTCTAAACATGTTCGGTGACCGTACGCAATAATCTCTCCAATAAATGATAACTAACAAGCATGTCAACTACGTATCAAAATAATGGGTGCCTCATGAGAGAATATAAAAGGGAATTGGACAGTTGTAAAAGGGGAGGGAGGGACATCTTTTCTTCTTTTTGAGCTAATATAAACTATCAAGATTATTTTATGCAATTGATGTAGGCAAAAACCATTGAATTGCTTAAATATGAATATTTTCAGCTAAGATATTATTTTATAATTTCCTCTTAGCATCTATTTTATGGAGACTCTCGAAAACCACTGAAATATTTTTGAGTAGGTCAAAAAGTATTATGAATGATTGCTTAGACCATTGGAACCTACTGCCTACAACAACTTCTATGTGAGCCATAAGAAACCACGTACAAGGATCAACCTCTCAATAAGAGCTATGACCAAATCCAGAACAATAGTTCATTCACCATCCAACGTCATCCTGGAGGCTCTAAACTTGACATAAGCAGTAATTCTATGACTTCAATATGGGTGGACAACCCACAAGGGAAGCACCCCTAAAAGTGAAGATCAAGAGATTGATAATCTCTCTGAGTACGAGACTTGCACTCCATTTTGGAAGTTCCATGTCCAAAGCTGAAGATCTTTTAATTGGATCATTACAAGGGCTCATGTACCCTATTGTGCCTCTCATGAGCTTCAAAGATGTCGAGGCACTAACCCCTAGTTCTAACAACCTTTGTTGGCATATCATTGCTACAACCTTGAAAGATGTTGTGCAAAGGCAGTTTGTTAAAATCCTGCACGACATCACCTCTTTTGACAAGATCTGTCGTTAGTTCACAACTGAGTTTACTGCTTCCAAGTGAACATTCAAGCCCGCTCAAATCCTAAGACACATTAGGCAGGGGAAAGGCATACCCTCTTAAGATTATGTACACCAATTTATCTTGGAGTCCTAAGAGGTCACCAACTAGAAGCATGAGCTAGCCAAGATGGCCTTGATTCTTGGCCTCCACAAATCTATGTTTAAGCACTCACAAGCTAAAAGAACCCAACTAACCTGGAGGGGATGTTGGAGCAAGCCTCGAGTTTCATATAACCGAACAAGTTGTTCTAGTGCGACCTGATGTAGAGAGCTCTCCAATCAAAGCAACACCAATAACCCTCAGACATGATTGATTGAGATCACCACTACAGCATTCTTTAGATGTAGTCAAAATCTAAGAAATCATTTGAATTCAGGCTTCGTTTGATTATCCAGTACTTTTTGTAAAAAAATAATTTTAGAAACATTAGTTTAGATAATGAAGCTTTCTAACAAAGAAGCATATATAAAAAACTTTCTCAAAACAGTAGAAAAATAAAAAAAATAATGTTATTGGGAACGTGATTTGAGGAACCAAACTATAAAGAAGAAATCAATTTACCGTTTTAAAACGGAATAAGCACAAAAAACATCCAATCAAACAAGGCCTCAAGCAACCCAACAAAAAGGTGGGAGCAGTTACATCCTTTCGACTTTAGGGGCCCAATACACCCCCCGCTAGAGTTCATGTGGATTGGCATTATCTCCACCACCTTTCAGGGGAAGGACTACTTTCATTGACCTGCTACTCTCCTCTACCACAACAAGAAAGTCCATGACATCTTGAACTGTCGAGTAATTAAAACATTACTGGAGAAACTCCATTAAGAGAGTCAAATGAAATAATTATACATAATATATATATAGATGCCGATAAACATAATAATAGTGGAGCGTATATATTTTTTTTTTGAAATATTTAAGTCAATTAAAAGCAAACACACATATATATATATATATATATATATATATATATATATATATATCAAACTCAAAAACTATTAATTGGTAATCAAAATTTTCAACCAACAGACCATTGTGAGGTGAGTGGAGTGTATAACTGTATATTATCAAATGTCTCAATTATTGAAAAGCAGACAAGATTTAACTATTTTTCAACAGCAGGTAGATGGGAGCATTTATTTCTTTAATGTACAATGGTAACTGCCTCAAGTACTTGAGCAAAATGTTAGAACCAACTCCAGTATACGGAAATGTAAGGAAATCTTAATTTACAGTATGATTATGCACAGAGCAACCTTATTACAGGAGGATTCAAAGCATCTGATCCCATAGCAGCAGAAGACGAGCTATAGCTCCTTTAAGGGATTTTCCACACTGCCATTTCTCACTTACCTTTCCTGCGCTTTGGTAGTCCAACGCAATTAGGGCAGTACCATTTACCTTTAGGTTGTTCTTTCAAACCAACACATCCATAGTGGAACCATTCGATCTTGCACTGAGATGTTCAAAGCAAGTAATTAGAAGGGGGAGAAGGATCAAAGAAGAAAAATGGAACAATAATAAGAGAAATATGTACATCAGGGTTATCACAAGCAACCATCTCCCCAAAGCTGACTTGTTTGCAGAAGCAGTAAGTGGGTTCATTTGGGTCAACTGGTAATTCCAAGTCTATGTTTAGTAGTTCAACTGCAGCTTGTCGAGCCCTGTAATCCATAAAGACCGGAAAAACTAGGCAACATGATAACTCTTACAGAATAGGAACATAATTCCAGTGGCAAGAATTGTATGGGATGAGCTGACATACTTCTTTCGACCACCCCTGCCACTTGCTCCAGTTCTACCAGATTTTGTGGTAACGTCGGGAGTACCTCCAGGAGATGCAGTGGCAGAAAGTTCCCTTTCTGTTGCACAGACAGCAAGAAAAATTATAGAATCAGCAACATAGATATGGGAAAGTAAATTTCACCGGGATTCATCAATAAAGAATCTTTAAACTTCATTCAGTGCACCTAGACGAAGTTCTTCCATTTTTCTCATATACTGATCAAGCTGTTGGATATGGGTGTCAACCTACAAATATTTCAGATGAGTCATATAGCTAGATGAATTCCAGATATGATCTTGAATTTACCATGAAATCAACAGTGATTAGATAGCTTGAACAAAATAATATTTCGAATGGTGGTGCTGAGGCAGATGCAAAGGCAAATGAACTACCTAATAAATAATGGTGGATCCCATGATGACAATGTAAAAAATATGACTGCGTTTTTTAATGTCATGATAATGAGGATCACAATTGAGTTTACTTAAACAGCATATTGGATAAGAGGTTTTGGAAAGCACTTTTGTCAGGGTAGGCGTCTAAGATTCCTTTCTTCCATCAACACTTAGCGTTCAACAAACTTGCAAAGACAACAAATACTTCGTAAAATAAAAATTTTCAAACTCTAATGGAGTGGTGAAAGAGACAAACAGCAAAGACTTCATAAAATAGAAGATACTCACGAATGATTGTCATGAGGTTTGAAGATTGTCAAATGATACCAAAAAAGAGCATATCCACAGGGCCTAAGAAATTCCTTTACAATAAAATAGAACACATTTTTATAGGATGTTAAAACAATATCACATACCATATCATAAGCTTGAGTGGCCAAAGCCACTTTTTCATCAGCAACACGAATGCAATGCTTTTGTTCCTCAAGGGCCTCATCAGAAAATCTGATGAGCGACATGTCAGGTGCAACATTACCGGCTTCGATTCCACGCTTAATTTCGTCTATTTCTTGTTCGCAGTGTTGTTCACTCTGCCGTTGGCTTGCTGCAAGAATTCATAAGATACAAGTGTTTAAAATCCACTAATATACACATCACATGCCAGGAATTCGAAATCAAGAAATATATATTAGGCTGCAAATACAGGAGGTGAATTGCTATGATATTTGGATATCTATTGGTCAAATTGTACCAATCATAGCATAAGCCTCTTCACCAAGAAAATATCATTAAACTTTGAGTTGTCGAGATGTCATGATACAGAACCATAATAAAGCCATCGAGAGAATGCTCAACAAGCTGCCAAGTAGATAACTGAATCTCCCGATTTTCAAACCTAGCCCTTGCTTGAGAATGCATTCCCATTCATAATAAACAACGCTTCCTATGATATGAAGCAACACATGTAGATCACCAAATTCGATGGTGAACAAAGGATTTTCGTGGGACAAGAACAGTTGGAGTTCTCACATTTCAAATTGAGCTGCTTGTCTATTGAATGTCGCACATGTCTACAGATATTTCACACATTATACTTCTGATAAAAAAGCACAAATTAGTAGTGCATGACCTCTTACAAACTATCATTACAATATAGGATTGAACCCCAGGAGTAAGTTTGGCTGAGTTAATTACAAGGGTAAATAGGATCTTTAGTTCAATGGGATTATAGCAAAATTGCCGTATTCATCATTAAAAGGTTAAATAAAGCTAAACTGAGACTTGCCTCAGCATGTGGAAGTTAACATTACAAATTTAAGCATAGTAAGACAAGATTTTGACACAAAGGATTGCAATGAACACTCTTAGAAGCCAACTAAATCACATTCTAATAACTTAAAAGATTTGGTGAAATATAACAAAATCCATTAAAATCTTTTTTCTTGTTTCATCCAATATGCCAACTATGAGAGTCATTCAGGAACCATAAAAAATAATATGCATCAAGAGCCAAACTACTAACGCTCGACACAGTAGTTATCTCGGTTAAGATTTCTGATGATTATGATGACGACGATGACATTAGTTAAGTACATACTATGTTCCATATAATGCATTTTTCACATGCAAATTAACAAAAATTAGTGATGATGCATTTTCCACCTGGGAATTATTTGAGAGTAAATGGTGTGGATGGGCGGCGAGTGTTGAGATGGAAATTTCATATGAACCTAGAAGAAGGTTTGTAAAGATAGCTTACCTAGCAAACTCGTATCAAGCTCTCGTATAAGCCCATAGGTTCGCTGGAGCATGGCAGGCAAAGATTCCAAACCTGACGAAAAACTGTTAGCCATAATAACAGGGTGCTTGAAATAGAGAGATAAAAAGCTACAATCCAACTGATGCTAGAATTATACCATGCATCTACAAAAATATATCAAAATGCAGCTCATATGACTCCATGGCTAGTATATTAAATGATATTAACGTAATTTTTGTCAGGTAAATTAGTTCTCTGTTTATTATATCCTAATTTACAGCAATTTGAAGGATAGCTGCGTGATCACCTCCATATGATTGTGCCAAGGTTCAGCTAGTGGTTGAACATACTGGTTGTCGATTATTTTCAAGGTTTGATATCTTCTTAGTCATGCTCACGTAATATGGATTTCAAAATTATTTCATTCATTAATTAATTTATAATAGTAGTTATTAGTAATTTCTATGCCAATTATTTTCATGAGAACTCAAGTCACTGTACTCGTGAGCTATCTTTTTACATGGCCTCTTAGGATTTATTCAAGAGACTTCTGATTTTTGAATTGCAGTGAATATTGATATTGGTTACTTTTCCGGTTCTAGTCCTACAATTTTTTTACTTTGCCGCCTCCTTTAGTGTCATTCCGTCTCCTCAGGCTGCTCAGAAGTGCTTACCTCCTTTCCATGCAGATTTCTCCCACCTTTCAATAAAGGTTTCCTCAAGGTTTCCCGGTGCTGCAACAATTGATATCTAAACAAACTTCATACTGTGATCAATTCAAAAAATCAAATAAATGGAGTATGAGAATTTCCATGATAATCTGATTAAGGTATCTTATGGCATGGTATTTTTTAGATGTTACTTCTTCCCATTCTCTTTCTTGATCTGCCCGACCATCCCTCCCTGCCAGCTTATCCACAGAAAACTACACTACTCCCTCCCCCCAACCACACCAAAGAATTCTCAAAATCAGTCCTTCATCCAGCATCTTCTTCATCAAAAATCATTAAATTGCAAGCCACATCCACATCCCTTACTAAAAAGCCTCTCCCAAATTCAAATTAAAACCAAAACACAAACTAAAGGTAATTGACAACCATCATCCATTTAAATACAAACTCCCAACAATTTCTAACTACCCCAACTTGATTTTCACAAACTCACAATTGCCTACATCTCAACATAATCACGATCACTCCTAATAAGTTCATCTGCTGCTCTTATTTATAGGTGCCCACCAAAAACGTACTTTCCATAAATTTATCCGCAATATCCGTTATTCCCAGACTATGGAATAATCAGTTCAAATGCAACCCTTCATTGTGTCGCCATACTTTCATCATATCAATTTCAGCTCAACTAAGCTGAGTTGATAACTAGTGACTAAAATCCCTATGATATTATCTCTTTACATATTTCAAATAAAGTACTTCAAATCTAGTCCTATCTATTAAGATTGCCATATACGATTATCATATACTAAAGTACCATACTTCTAATAATTGTTAGAAACACTCTCATCATCAATATTACCAACCTAAGAAGTTATGGGATTATGACTACCTGGCCAAAGTAATGAGATGGCATATCAATCCATAATGTCAACCTTGTCATAAAACAAAGTGAGATGAAACAGGCTTTCTAATGTTGTCCTGATGCCATATAATCAAGCTAATGGTATTCCTTTTGATGGACTTGGACAACCTGCTCTACATTGCACCAGTGTAGTGGAGGTGGCTTAACTAGATGGTAAGCAGCGAACTTAATGCGAGCAACATTTCTCACTAGATTGTGCTCGTTGATTCTTAGGGTTGAACTTTCTTGTCAACTAGTCTTACATCCTTGATATCATAACTTGCACAGAACATTTTGATTTTCAAAGAACCACTGGTCGCAAAAAAATTATAATACCCACAATAACTTTCAACAAAATCAAATTTCTTATAATAGTTACACAATTATTTTTACAAGCAGCTGCATCCGTCTCAAATGGACAATTGATCTAATAAGTGCTTTCTACATCACTTTCCAAGCTTCAAGAAGCAAATAAAGTAAAAAAAGGAACTTTCTTAAGACTAACTTTATGACAAAATCAAGCACCCTGAAGCTTCTTATGAGAAGCAGATTATGCCCCAGCCTCATCCTCCGCCGAATCAGGTCTATCTCCTACTTTGTTAATACAATCTCGAACCATTAATCTAAATAAACAAAGATTATGATTTCTAAGCTAAAGCTTGCATGATTGATGATCGAGTAGACTACTCTCCTCAATAAGATTTTGTATTTTTTCTTCCTAATTGCTGAAGCTCAAGCATAAGGAAACTCTCATGAAATGGTCCTAAGATAGCAAGGAACGGGTACAGATGGGGATAAAAATAAAAAAGGTCCAAAGCTGGATATGCTGCAAAGATAATCTTTTCAAACAGATCTTACTCTAGCACCATGTTTATAAGGGGAAAAAATGATCACGTCATATTCTTTTTATTGACATAAAGGCAATCAGCTTCTTAAAATCTGAAGCAAGATCACAGATATATTCCTCCCGTCTCTTAAATTAAAGTGACCAAACCCTTGAATCTTTACTAAGAGATTCAAGTTCCTCAATTCCACTCCTATTTTGTATGAAGATCAAAGCGAGCACAGGGAAGATATTGCTTCTTTGTAAATATAAATACCATAACATCCAATCTTTAAACCTAAAACTTATAACATATAAATGAAAAGCTTGAATTACGTGCAAGTTGCTGCTCACAATTTACCATTTGTTCACACGAGATCCAAGTCCTCACAAACGTTGGTACATGCATTTGGATGGCACTTGCATAGCAGCTATAAAAACAAAACTTAATCATGATCTGAAATGCTTTTTTTTTTAATTAAAATGTGTGTCCGTCAATTTATGAAAAAAAAAAATCGAATCATAATTAACAACATAGAGATTGAGCACTACCGTGTTCAAACTGACTCTAATTGTGATATTTAATAGAAAACAACACAACAACTCATCCAAAATTGAAACTTATGTTTGAACATGCGCCTTGGATTCCCTACCATAGAGAATTCATATTTGTTTTTTTAATTATATATTTAGCACACTGCAGACCATGTAATCTCATGAACACATGCAAAACATAAACAAAAGTCAAATTAGGCCAGAGTCCAAGTAAGGGAATCCAGTGCTAAATCCCATGAAAAAAAGGGAGAAAACTACAATAGTGTAATACAAAGGAGCGCAGGATCGAAAGGATGCAGAGTAAGTTTCTTACTGGCTTGAAAATCCTCAAGGAAACCCATCAGCTTCTAGTTTATCACCTCCCACCCTTGAGTTTTGCGAGTTCTCAACAGAGTTAAGTAGGCGATTGATTGTTTCAGCCCACATCCAAAAAGCCTTGCACACTCATAGAGGATTAACCTCAACTACAAACACATTATTTGAGAGTCAATATCAAGTAAAGCAGCTTTGTACTATAAAATAAGAGAATTCACCATGTATAATAATACAATGACAAGAGAATTGAAATACTAAGTCTTCGATAAAGAGAAAAGAAGGTGCTATTAAAAAAATTGAAATAAATATCTAATACAAATAAGTGAATAAAGAAACCTCTAGAAGATATAGTAAATCCCAGTGCCAGATAAGATCTAAAACTGAAAATGTTTTTCTAGTGCAAATGGTCCACAAATCAAAAGAGATGCACATACAGTAATAGCAAGGGGCAAGATTGTAAGGAAACCCACTTGTGTTAAGGCATAAAGGCAAAGTCATGGCATGCACAATGCCCAAGAAATAAAGTACAGATGTCAAGAGATTAATTCAAATTGCTAAACTGACAAAATCATTTCAGTTATCCTGGTGAAATAAACATAACAAAGACAACTTGCAAGTAAATTCATAATCAACATGCAACAATGATAACCAAGGCATATTAAAAGCATAAAAATAATGAGCATCCACTGCATAACCACATCTGAACTATCTACACTACCAATAAAAAAAGTGATTTGCGTTTCTACTCAGAAAATTTCGATCTTTAATTTCGAAGATGAAACTAAAGTATTTGGTTATCACAGAGAGTGGATATTGTGTTCAAATCCAATATTTAATGCACCTGAGCTTATCTTCCTCCTCCCAGAGGGAATGGAGACCATGCATGTTTTTCATTCATGACTGATGATGAGGAGAGGTAACCAATCTAGGGATTTGATTTTATCTCCTTCAAGAGTTCAAGGCCTATTAAGATATCTAACAAAGACCTTTTGCTATAATAATGCAGAGGACATGCTAGCAATGGGTTCCGAAAATTCACGCTCCAGCCTCTCCACGTCTTCTTTGTGAACAAGGAGAGTTTTTAACAAGTTTAGATTTCAAGGTAAACTTTCAAAAGGCGAATTAGATAAGACATTAGCCAGAAATTTCTCTCTCATTTGACGAGAACTTTATGATCTGAGGTCTGATTTTCTATTGGCGCAAGCCCCTAGTTAATAACTCCTCCCAATAACGAGATAGCACTTTCAATTAAGGTTGGTCGTTAAATAGGCATTGAGTACCCAGCTTACAGTAGCAGTAGCTTTACAATTTTAAAATAGGATTTGGGTTTTTTTTTAAGATTTAAAATTTATCACCATACATTTAAAGCAATTGATGGGGGAATGATGATGGGCTCGATCAAAGATCTCATGATTCCATCATCTTATGTTGTCACGGTCCCTAACCTACTTAGTCAGAGGAGGTAGTAGACCCAACCTGACCAAAGGATCCTTGTCGGCAGCCATGGATTACGTCATCTAAGAATACCTAGTAGGCTTGGAGTAAAAGTTTGTCCAAGGGGGCATACTTGAGTCAACCTTAGCTAATAAAAGGCTTTATGCCCTATCGATTATACCCATGATTCATTATTCAAGAACTTGGAGCCATTAGGGTACATACGAGCTCTAACCGTGATCGTAATTTAATTGTACCATTTGGCAGCAAAACCACCTGATAAGAGGGCCCCCGTCATAACCGTTTACCTGTGGTGCCATTTGATGGCAAAACCACCTGTTAGAGAACATGTGTCACATCCTTACTGACAAGAGATGGTTTGAGAATGAATCTTAGTGATATTCTCGGCTAAACATTCACTCTTTGTGTGCCGAAGTGATTTTCAAATTTATCCACCTCAACAAACTATTGCGGAGAATGGATGGACTTTTGCTTTAAGTTAAGCAATTAATCTCATCTTTAAGTATTTAAAATTGGATGAATATCCTACTTAGAATTTTATAAGAATTTGAGCCCCTTAAGTGATTATTTTTTAGATTTGGGGGCATTTAAATGATAAAGACACCTCCAGTTGAGATTAAATTTCAACACAATCATCATTGGGGTGACAAAAATGTCACTTGAAAATGTTTGCATTTCATAAGAACTTGGAGGCATTTAAAAGATATAATCCCCTCCAGTTGAGATTAACTTTCAACATGATCAACATTGAGGTGTATAAGTAATTTCCTTTTATTATTTGAGCCTTGTCGACTCTGTTCATCTGCTAATAGAGGATCAAATTCAACTCCTAATTTTTGAAGTTATATAGATATCGAAATCGAGAATATGTATTTTAATATATAAATTTCCTTCATAAAGACCTTGAAGGCCTAATATGAACGTATAAAATTCAAATATTCCAATAAATTTAATAAGTATAGGCATTGAGAGTTCATAGTTTTAATAAGTGAACATTTCTTATAAGAGTCCTTGAAGGCCTAATGTGAACGTATAAAATCAAAAATTCCGGTTAATTCAACGAGTGTCAGTCTAGGGAATTTGTGTTTTAATGACCGAATTTTTCTTATAAAAGGCCTTGAAGGCCTAATGCACTGTTTAAAATTGCACAACTTGAGGCGCGCCTCAAGCACAATTCAAGCTCCAAAATAATCGAGGCAAATGCCTTTAGCAGCTCCCGCAAGGCGTAAGCCTTGAATTGTCTGAGGTGCGCCTCGCCTCATTTACGTGAGGCGTTTGCCTCAATAGAATGAGTAAAAATAAATTTTAAAACTTGAACCTAGCCTTTAAACCTTGGTTCACCCCGTCGTGCTCTTTGACTTCGTCTACTACACGTAATGCAATGAAGTTAGTACAAGCATCTAAACAACAACTACAAATACTGAGGGAGAATGGACGGACTACTTTACTAGATGAAGTATCACATATTTGTAGTATTTTTAAAATTGATGTTCCAAATATGAACGATCCATACAAAACTCGTCATCGATCAGTGTGAAGAGGAGAAGAAATAACAAACCTACATCACTATCGTATTGAGCTATTCTATACTATAGTTGACAATGCAACTTCAAAAGCTAAATAATCGATTTTCTAAATCTAGTACAAAATTGCTTCTTTGTGTGGCATGCTTAAACCCGACTGGTTCCTTCCTTGCTTATGATGAGAAGAAATTAATACGCCTAACGGAGTTACATCCAAGTGATTTTTTTGCAATTGAGCTTGTGGCTCTTAAAAGTCAGTTATCAACTTATATTATTGATATGCATACCAGTGTTGAGTTTTTTCAACTCTATGCAGGATTACTGATCTTGTAAAGCAAATTGTTAAGGTAAAGAAGGATGGAGTGTATTCTCTGGTTTACAAATTTATTATTTTAGCATTAAGTTTATCAGTTCCTACTGCTACTATGGAGAGAGCATTTTCTGCAATGAAAATTGTCAAACATCGATTGCGTAGTAGGATGGGTAATGATTGGCTGAATGACTGTCTAGTACCCTACATTGAAAAAGATGTATTGATTTTATTCCTAATGAAATTATAATGCAATATTATCAAAAAATACAAAATAGATTGATAAGCTTATAATCATTTTTCAATTTATCAATGATAATCAAATACAAACTTTTGCTTTGAATGATGTATTCCTTTTATTTTTTTTTAAATATTAGTCCTTTTACGTGAAAATTTTGCCCACCCTTAATTTTGAGGCTGGTTTCGCCCCTAATAAAGCGAGAGCTCAAGCACGAGCTAGAACTCGATTAATTGATCAAGCCACTCCAGCTGGATTCAGCTCATTTACACCCGCCCCCCTTCCAAAAGCCGAAACCGCCTCTTCAACTTCACCGTTGTGTTGAGATTAGGGTTTTGTATACCATCTTCCACCTCGCGTTTGGTATGCGGAATCCCATATTCTTTCTATTACTCCTGGCCTTTCCTTTCTCATCTTTCATGATCTCCAAGGAATCCGCTTTCCATAATACAACTTCGTCTTAGCCGCTCGAACTTCTTACCATTGTCGTACAAAGGAGCCACTGTTGTTGCTGTAAAACCCCTCCAGGGATTCATCTGTAATCTTCGGCTCTTTCCATCAATCTTCTTCACCTTTTTGATAATTTGTTTTATTTGCTATATGACATAATGTAATGTAATTGAAAGGGGCTTATTTGACGGGAAATTAATAAAATTTAATTAATGATTTACGTGATATTGGTTTTTTTTTTTTAATATCAAGCATATGGTAGGTTAATTTAGCATTGCTTTGATTTCAAGCTGGCTTTTAACCTTAAAAACTCCAAATTAAATATTTTTTAGAAATATTTATGTTAAGCTAATTAGTGCTAGGTAATGAAGTTCACGATGACTTCATGGTTTGAATTTACTAATTTTGTTTTTCATCTATTGTAGTAAATTATATTTAAATTAGTTGATTATCAAAATTTAGATAAATGCATGTATGAATGTGTATTTAATTTTAGACTTGTTGGGTTGGTCCTCAGCTGTTGCAAACTTAGTGGATCTTGGAGTGTTGGATCCGAGCACTGCACCTCAAGGTAGGTTTTAGTAGATGAATGTGTCATTTATTATGTAGGTTTCTTGATATTTATTTCATCATTTATTATTCTTTTAATATTAGTCTATGATGTGAAACATTACTTAGTAAATTGTTGTTTTTCCTTAATTTTGTGTATTTTTAAGCATGTTGATAACTGCAAAGTTCAAACATTGTTTTGTTTGACCATTGGCATCTTATACTTTTGGCTTGAATAAACTCTAGCTTGATATTCAAAATGATGAATCCCATGAGTGGGGTTGACAAACTTTGCTAGGTGGTGACTTTCTTAGATATTCAAAATGATAGGCATTCCTTGAGACATTATACATACTAGTTTAATTGCATGTAAGTAAATGTTACCAATATTTAAAAACCAATAAGCACATTATTAAAATGCAAAATCAAGTGAACTTCACTGTGTCATAAGTTAATTTAATTAATATTTAGGTACATATATAGCTGAAATTAAAAGCTGTTACAAATTCATAAAGTAGGCATATGATCAAATGGAATAAGTATTATAGTATTGAAAAAAAAAGGAAATGAAAAAAGATCTATGACAAACAAAATATATAATTGCGATAAACCGAAGTTTTATCATGAAAATTACAATGCGTTATCACAGCTAAGAAAGCTTATAATATCCAAATTTTGTTAAATAAAAGATATAACGGCAGACTGCTATAAAATTAAAATTGTAACCATCCTAGATGACAGATTAAAGCTCATTAAATTTAATTTTATGTGAGTGAAATGAGGACAAGTACTCAAAGTATAGGCTGCAAAGCAAAATATTGGTAATGTTGCAAGTAATGTGATTGTGCTTGACTAGAAGTATGGATGCCTTGTAAGAATTCCAAGCTATACTTTAACAAATTTTCTGATCTTGTCTAAGCAATATTGATATTACTTGAAAATAAATGATTCATAATGAACTGATTAATATAGTTTCACAGTGGAATGTTCAATTAAGAATTGCAAAATTTAAAAAAAAAAATTTCAAAACTTGAAAAAAATAAATCTCGTTATGTTTCATGTCAGACAAAGCATGTCAATAATGTGAGTTCATGAAATAGTAATTAGCTATCTAAAACATTAAGCACAGTTAAAATTTTCCTTGAAATTAACTTCTGACAGACAACTCTCTTACGAAGAACTTCCTCTCATCTTTCACCACTTTGATCAAATAAGCATGCTCAAAAGGAATGTTTCCATTATAAAATATTCATCTGTTCTCATTTTATGACACCAGCTCAGCCACCCCTTAACATATGGTAGCTTCGGCTACTTTAAAAGTGTTAATGTAGTGAAGGGTGGAAGTTTATTGAGGATTGCAACTTTTGAATAAAGGTTGATGGTGGGGAAGGAAAATATGTGCAATTTTGTTCTAAATGATAACAAGTGGAGGCGAGAAGGATAGATGTTTTACTTTCTTTAGAGGATGGTTTATGATTATCACACAACTCCATAAATTTGTTCAAAAAAAATGGAAAGCTTCACAATCCCAAGATGGTAAGGTTTAATTGAAACTCTCAGTTGCATAATAAATATGATTGACATTATCTGATTAGTTTTCCAAATAACATTAAACTGTTATTTGTAACAATAATTTTCTTGTAGAAAAAAACTGACCTTCACTCAGCCATTTTTACGTCAAGGCCAAAATAAATTATTCATATAACAGTCAAAAGTAAATGACAAAAATTCTCAAAGACATAAACATATAGTTTAGACTATTATAGTTTATAATGCAAGTACTGTTGACGTTTTGTAAGGTGGCTACCATTAAAAAAAACAATATTCACAAGTAATTCTATGCACAGAGTGGTGATCTAGAAAAATTAAAATCAAATTAAGACAAAAAAGATGAATAAGAAATTTCATTTTAAAGCACACAAGCTATGCTATGTTGATTATAAGGCTATTTGAACCAGATGGTGAGAGATGAAAAGGCTTCTCATAAGAGAATTCTGTGCCTTGCTGTTCCACGTAAAATATAATTCGATAATTGAAATTATCTTCAAACATGGTGGTGAGAGATCACATAATTTCTTCCAAGAACAGAAAAATCCATAGGTGAATTTGACTTTCAAAAATGCCGCAAAATCAAAATTCGAAAGACTCCATTTAAAAAAAATTCGAAAGACTCCATTAAAAAAAACTGAAAATTAAATCTAAACAAAAAACGAAAGAGCAGCCAAACCTCGGTTGCTAGAGACAATCGCAGCGCCGGTGGGATGTGGGATGGCGGGAGCGAGGCTCGGCGAGCGCGGAGAGAAGGCAGTCGGTGATAGCGGAGAGAGGCTCAGGGAGCGGCGGAGCACAGGAGCACGCCGGAGAGAGGTTCAGTGAGCGCGGACCGCGGGAGTGAGGTTGGCACCTGGCTTAGAACGAAGCGAGCGTTCGAATGAAAGGGGCAATGCGTAAGTTTTCATTTTTGTTTTTAGGGCGAAATAGGGCACCGCCTGCTAGCAAAATACCTAAAATATCCCTGTATAATTAAAACATTAAAATTTTGAGAGCAAAGCATGGGTCCGCCCCTCCCGCTTTATTATATGAGTTTGTGCAGGCTCAAGAATCTACTCATTTATTATGAAAAAAAAATTATAATTTAAATAATATTAAAAAAAAGATAAATTTAAAAAATAATAAAAAATAATTTAATATAAAAAATTAACATATAATTTTTAAATATTTAAATAATTTTGTACTTAAAATTTTAAATTTTAACATAATTTGAGTATATTTTAATTAATATTTTCTAAACAAGCATGCTCGCGAGCTAATCAGTCGAGTCGGGGCTAGATCAAGCTTGGCTCGTTAACTCATCGAGCTCGGTTCACGAGCCATTTATCGAGTTGAGCTCGAGCCGTCTCGTAAGTCGACTTGACTCACTTGCACTCCTAGGTAGTTTTGTCAAATTCTGATGTCGCCATAAAAGACCCCGTACAACATACATATTAAGGCCGAAAAAATGATTCGATTTTTTTTAGCAAAATTCCTTTTGAGCACTTTTACATATGTGAAATTTGGCTTTATATGTTGCATAATGTCTATATATATATATATATATATATATATATATATATATATATATATATATATATATATATACATTGATACATCCTCGAAAATTATCTTGATCGGGCACGAATCTCGAGGCAAAATCAAGTTGGTAGCTTCTGAAATTAAAATTGGAACCATCCGAGCTCCGATTTCAGCGAACTTACAGTCGAACTGAACGTCTCGAAAATATAAACCCAACGACACCAAATTCAACCTAATCCAAGCCTAAATGGGTCCAAATCAAGGGTCTGAAGCGTTGTTGAAAATTTCAAACCACAATTTGGATTACCAAACGGTTTCCAAACATGATGTGCTTATAGTCGAATCGAGCGGCTCGACGAGACGAATCCAACGAGCCTAAGATCACTAAATTCTGATATCACTAACACATTCAAATATCCATCCAACGATTCATGATCAAGGGATTCAATATCGGCCGTCCATCCAAACCACTCTTCATTTGCCCTTAATCTTCCACCTATTTATGGGTCATGCCACTCTAAAAAATCTATAAATAGAGACCCCATTTCTTATGGAAAGGGCCCCCTAAGCCTAAGGAGAAAAGAGAGAGATCGAAGATCGCTCTTACCTCCTTGCCTCCTCGACCACTGCCAGAGTTTCGCCGAATCATCGCCTAACGTTGTTGCTCCGTCGGACCACCACCTGACGCCTGAGCACTGTCGGACCACCGCCTGATGCCGTTGCTCCATCGGATCACCACCTGAGGCTTTGAGCTCCGCTGGACCACCGCCTGATGTCGTTGCTCCATCGGACCGCCGCTTGACGTCCTTGCTCTGTCGGACCACTGCCTGACGCTGTTGCTCCGTCGGATCACCACCTGACGTCCTAAGCTCCGCCAGACCACCACCTGACGCCCTGAGCCCCGTCAGAGCACCGTCTGACGCCGTTGCTCCGCCGGACCGCCCCCTGACGTCCTAAGCTCCACCGCTTGACGTCGTTGCTCCGCCAAACCACTGCTTGACGTTGTTGCTTCGCCGAACCACCGCCTGATGCCATTGCTCCGCCGGACTGCCACCTGACGTCCTAAGCTCCTCCAGACTGCCACCTGACATCCTAAGCTCCTCCAGACTGCCACCTGATGTCCTAAGCTCTGCGAGACCACCACCTGATGCCCTGAGCTCTGCCGGACAGCCACCTGAGACCTGAACTCCTGCCAGACCGCCACCTAAGGTCCGGACTTCTGACAGACCACAACCTAATGCTCTAATCAGATCTCTCTTGAAGGCGAGTCAGTCCACTGTAACCTACTCAAGTTTTAGTTGAATCATTTTCAACTGGGCTAGGCCATGTGGTTTTTCCCCTTTCCAGGGTTTTCCACGTAAAAAATCTTGTGTTCTCTGTGTGTGAGCTGGATATCCATGCAACACTAAGACGTAAGACTACAACTCTATCGTCGCGTATATTCTAGCCCGCAACATGTGTGTGTGTGTGTGTGTGTGTGTGTTGACCTCTAACCATCTAACTAGCCCTATTGGCCCCACTCACAACCGCCCACCTCACGCACGATCTTCTCAAACGACAGAACAAGTCACATAATCGCTCGCTTGTTTTGTATATATCGCACGCAAGAGCGGTTGGGGGATTTCATTAGAATTCTAACGCACAAAACTCTCCTTAATTATTAAGTTCATGTCAGCATCACTAAGCCGAATTCATTTCTTTCTTAAAATATAATATAAGAAAAGTCATCTCACATCACAAATCTGCTAGGGTTTCTCCTCACCCACAGTTTTGTGCTCCCGCCATTCGACCGCCTCTTCCTCCGGCCCAGCCGGAGGACCCCCTTTCTCTAATGTTTCCTGAATCTGATTTCCCTCCTCTACCCTCTGGGAATGGTGGAGCCAGCACTTCATGCCACCGTGACTGGAATAATATTGTAGCGCCTCCGGATGCTGCTACCGAAAACATCCCTCTGTCCTTCTATCCTTCTGAACCTGAGATCATCCCCTTCTCTGGGGAGAAACTGTCGCATGGAGCTCAAGACTGGAGCTTGTGTCTTGTTGGGTACTCTTTGGGGAGGAGACCTTTCTACGAAGCTTTGCATGGCGCTATCAGGAAAACCTGGTCGCTAAAAGGTTCACTGAAACTCCTCTCCCTTAGTGACGGCTTCTTTTTGTTACGCTTTACCTCCTCTAAGGATTATGATATGGTATGGAATAGAGGAGTTTGGTTTCTCCTAGGTAAACCTTTTGTGTTACAAAAATGGCAGCCCCGCTTTCGACCTAAGAGGGAAAACTTCTCTTCGGTCCCTATTTGGGTCAATATTCACGACCTGCCCCTCGCTTGCTGGAATTCGAAAGGTATTTCTAGAATTGCTAGTAAAGTAGGTGTTCCCCTTGCGGTTGACACACTCACAGCCCAAAAAACTCGTCTTACATATGCTAGAGTATGCGTTCAAGTGGATTGTAATGCCAAGTACCCAGATGAAATCCCAATTTCTCTAGATGGAGATGTTTTCAGCCTCAAAGTACAATATGAATGGCGGCCCTACCCTTGTGAGTTCTGTAAATCTCTGGTACACACTTCTTCCATCTGCCCATCAAACACATCAGCCCAGTCTGAACAACCAGGGAAAAGCTCTAACACTTCTCGGGGTAGGAGTACCAGCAGACAACCGCACAAACGACCTCCCCTGCCTTCTTCGCGAATCACGCCATCTAACATTTCCCCTCCACTTAACGCCCCAACCCCACCCCGCCTACTGATGTAGGAGCATCAACAGATAATATTGTTCAACCCCCAAATCCAGTGTCCTCCTCTTTGATCCCTCCTGCTGTTCTTCTGCAGCATAGCAATGAACCTCAACTTATAGGTGCTAAGTCCACTTATCAACCCCCTGCTGTCCCAACTGAAAAACTCGTTCAAGGTGGTTCCCCCTCACCTTTGGCTGAGGTAGATGTCACGCTGCCTGTGATTCCGAATCTTAACTCACCTAATGACGATGCTGTCTCCACTTCCAGCTCCTCTTTCACCCAAGGTCAAGTATCACCTGACAGATTTCAGTCACCAAACAAATTTGCTACTTTGCAACAGCAAGAAACCCTTCTGGAGGATGCTACCTTTGAGGATAATATCGGTGCTTCAATCTCAAGCCACCCTCAATCCAATTCTAACTTCTCTACAGCAAAGAAGCCTACTAGGGGGAAGGGCCGAAAGCCCCCTAATATTCCCAAACACTAATGCTAGTTCCATCCATTGCGGCATGGAACATCAGGGGCTTTAACAACCCTGATAAGGTGCTCAGTTGTAAACAACTGGTCTCTAAATTCAAGCTTGATTTGGTGTGCATTCTGGAGTCTAGGATTCATGCTGCCTCTCTTAATGACCCTTTCTTCATATTCTCTCACTCTGTTTTTCCCACAGAGGATGACTGTCATAACTTTGATAAATCCAAATCTGGTCGCATTTGGATTAAATGGAATCCTAACAAGTTGAATTTTACTCCTAGCCTTGTCACGGATCAAACAATTTCTGGATATGTTCATTTTGGTAATTCAACACCTTTTCTTTTATCTGCCATCTATGCTTCTAATAGCCCTTTGGAAAGGGCTGCTCTTTGGAATCACATTAGGCAGCTTATGTCCCTTCAGAATACTCCCTGGATTCTCATCGGAGATTTCAACTGTTGCCGTTTTGCTTACGAAAAGGTGGGTGGCTCCATGATGACCAATAAAAATCTCTGGGAGCTTAATCACTTGACAAATGATGCCAAACTGTTTGATCTTCATTCTGTAGGCTGCCGTTACACTTGGTATAATCAACGCTTAGATAACCCGATTCATATTAAATTAGATAGAGCACTTGTAAATGAGGAATGGAGGACTGCCTTTCCTTCCTCCTTCTGTTCTTTTCAAAGTCCATCAAACTCAGATCATTCCCCTATCATTATTCACTCAGGTATCTCTCATCCTATTAAACACAGATTTTTATTTAAAAATTTTTGGACTATGTTGGATAGGTATTGGGTCTCGGTGCTTGAGATTTTCTCCAAACCTACATTGGGAAATCCTATTCTGGATCTGAGCAGCAAGCTGAGGCTTCTTAAGGGTATGATTAATAGCATGGACTGGTCTAAATCCACTATTATCCAAAAGCATCTCAATGTTTTGCACCAGAAGCAATCTGAATGTCTAGAATGTCTCAATTCAGACCCTCTCAATCACAGTCTTAATGCTAATCTAAAGGACATAAACTCCACCATTGCACAATTCTCTAATATGTTAGCCTCCTGGGTAATTCAAAGAGCCAAAGTCAAGTGGCTCTCCCATGGTGAAGATGACTTGAAATTTCTTTATGCAAAAATCCGTGCTAGACAAAGTGGTAATAAAGCAATTTTGAACTTGGGCTCTATCATTAACCATTCCTCTAGGCAACAGACCATCAATGACATTATTGAACATTACAAAGGTTTACTCAATCCTCCTAGGCCCACTCAACAAAACATGAATATCTTTCCTATGGGGAAGATTATTACCTCTGGTATGTCCCATTCACTCACGCAATTTGTTACTGATGTTGAGATCAAATCTGCAGTTTTCTCTGGTGCATCCTCATCTGCCCCAGGTCCTGATGGCTTCAATTTTCACTTTTACAAAACGGGATGGCAAATTGTGGGTCCGTCAGTATGTAAGGCTATCAAAGCTTTCTTCTCTAGTGGTTATCTTCCGAGAGGTGTTAAATCTACAGCCATTGCACTTGTTCCTAAAACAAAACATGCTAACTCTTTATCTGATTTCAGGCCTATTGCTCTTTGTAATGTTCTTTACAAGATTATTGCAAAGATCTTAGCTAATAGGCTCAAACCTATTATGCCTTCCATTGTTAAAGACAACCAAGCCGGTTTCATTGAGGCTAGAATATCTACGGATAATATTATCCTTGCGAAAGAGCTTCTATCTATGCACAATAAAAAGGGAGGTCATAAATATTTCTGTGCTAAGTTAGACATCCGCAAAGCATTTGACACGGTATCAAGGGAATTTCTTCTAGCACGGCTTCAACAAAAGGGCTTTCCTAGCACCTTCATCAAATGGATTAAAGCTTGCATCTCAGATGTCAATTTCTCTGTCTTGATCAATGGGGCCTTAGAAGGATATTTTTCCTCTTCTGCTGGGCTGAGGCAAGGTTGCCCTCTCAGTCCATATCTGTTTAGTCTTGTAATGGATGCTTTCTCTGAGCTACTAGATGGGGGGTTTTCCAGGGAGTTAACATTGATGGTTTCAAATTGACGCATCTACTTTATGCTGATGACCTTCTCATTTTTGGAAATCCTGATGTGGGGAATTGCCATAAACTCTCTGATATATTGAGCAGCTTTGCCAATGCTACTGGTCTCCTTGTTAATTTTGAGAAAAGCTCTGTTCTGATCCCTAATAGTCTTACCATTCAGCAGGCCATTTGCAATGCTTTATCTATACCCAATCATAGCACTCAATTCACTTAGGTATACCGCTATCCTTTAAAAAGCATGTGCTGGCTGATTTTCTGCCACTGTTAGATTGCATTACCAAAAAACTGAATGGTTGGAAAGCCAACCTCCTTTCCTTTGCTGGGAGACTTCAATACCTGAAATTTACAATCCAAAATACTATTGCATATTGGATTAGGGGAGCCATCCTACCCAAAACGGTTATCAAATCCATCAGGAAGCTCTCTTCCAGATTTTTGTTTAACGGGGACATATTTGCTGTCAAGAAATTGAGATTGGTTTCATGGGACAAAGTGTGCAAGCCTAAAATCTATGGTGGTTTGGGTATACCTTCTCTTTCTGCTCTTCAATTCGCCTTCAATTGCTCGGTTATTAATAGAATGTATAACAGTAATACCCCCCTCTCCTCTTGGTTTATTATGAGATACTCGTCACCTTGGCGGCCTCCTCCATCTTTTGCCACAAAGCACTGGAATGCTATCTGTTTGACTGCTGCAATGGCTAGGACCTCCTTTAAGTTCATAGTGAATCCTTCTTCAAACATATCCCTTCTATGGGATCACTGGTGTAACAACTCTACTCCTGACTCTCTTACTGGTGGAAGTGATTTTCTACATAATTTCGATGTAAATGCTAAGGTGAAAGACCTTATTGTTGGTAATTTATGGTGCTTACCCCAGTCTACTCCTCCACATGTTGCAAATGTTATAAATGTCATTCCCATACATGAACACTTGACTAACTCTCTACTTTGGGAAGATTCTGCTGGGGGTTCCTTTGCTAAGTATCTTATGAAGTATTATCAAGATCACCCTATTTGCTCGTGGCATAATCAGATTTGGCATAAAAAGTTTGTGCTGAGGTTTTCTTCTTTTGCCTGGTTGTCACTTGTTGGCGGTCTAAAGACTGCAGAGGCTTTGACTATGAGAAACATTCAAATTGACATCTGCTGTCCCCTTTGCCTCTTGCATAGGGAAACCAATGCACATATTTTCTTTGAATGCAATTACTCTTATGCAGTTTTGGTTAACCTTATTGCGGGTACATCAAACTTTCTTTTAAGACCGACAGTTCTTCAATTACTGAGTTGGATCTCTGAGCAGGATCAAATTGACAATGGCACTAAAAGTTTTTATTATCTCATTGTTTGCTGCACCATATATTTCATTTGGAAGGAAAGAAATGAAAGGAGATATGGCAATACCAACGTCTGTTCAGCGACAACCTCTTTAAGGATTAAAAAAGCAGTTTTCTCAAAAATTAGCAAGTGGAAAAATTATGATCATTACATGGCTCTTCTGTAATGTTTTGTGCAACATGTTCGTATTGGCTGCCATCGTTTTTGTTGCCTGGAAGTACTCGCGTGCGCCTTTGCATTTGATTTTTCGTTCTTGCCTGATAGGGTTTAAGCCTTGGACGATGATGTGCCCTTTTTTATCAGGCTTCCCCTAGGACGGCCTCCGGGCAACCAGGGGATGTTGGATGTTCTTGATAACTTACTGGTTTGAATCCTGAGTCCTGGCTTTGGGGGATCTTTGTCAATTGAGATCCTCCTCTCTGCTTTTTCTATCGGTCCTAGCTGCTGTTTTACTTCTCTCATGCTCTTGTGCTGAATGTTACCTTATTTTTTTAGCTTTTGCTCGTCATTTTTGGCTCTGTTGAGCTTGCTCCTTTTTATCTTTGGAGCTATTATTTTTGTAACTTTGTTGGTTTATCAATATACGGGCTAAGCCCAATTTTCCCCCAAAAAAAAAAGAAAGAGGCTTGGATTCATCGTACAAAAGTACACTCAAAAGAGAATTTTATGTGTAAAAACAAATGAAAAAGTTGAATCGATGGCAACAACGAGGAAGAGCTCTATGAAATTAACCTTTCAGATGATCAACACGTAGAAACTAAACTTGCACCAGAATAGCTTAAAGATGGGGGACAGGAACTACAGAATACCCCTTTTATTGTCCAGCTGTGACATGTCGCTAGCATTAAGCTAGTCAATGTTGTCATCAACATCGGATACTCTGAAGTCATCATCAAATTTCATGATCTAGAATTTTCTACAACTACTGTAATTATTGTCGTTGTTCCTGTACATGGCATAACGATTGAAAGATCTGCTAGAAGGTCACACTTTACATAAGCTAATGCACGTCGTGCACATCTACTTGCACAGCAAGTGCCGCTAGCTAGAATTGTCACTGCAAAAGAATTTCCCCATAAGATGATTTTTGCTTTCAAAAGATTGTCAAGTCAGGGACCCCGACCATAAAGAGGGTTATAGCTGAGAAGAAAATCAATTTGGTGCCTGCTAACACCATCACTCTGTCGACTAGTTTATTTGTGCCTAGAAGAAATGATGTAGAGGCCTCTTCATCTAGAGGAAGGTCATCTAGAAGGCAGAGAAGATGGATGAATGCTGAGCTACGAACTCAATAGTTGTTGTATATCCACCCATCAACACCACTAGCCCAGGAGCCAAAAACGAGTGTTTCTATCCAGAATAGTGACTTCTCTAAAACCAATCTGCCTTCTGAAATTTTACCCATAATCTAAATATGTTAAAACTCTCCATCAACGCAAACAAAAAGAGCGATGCGGAGATGTTGGAGCACGAATTTAAACACGAATTAGCAATATTCAAACACAAATAAAATAGCAAATCATACTCGAGCAATCTTTAACAATAATCGAGGAATCTTGATCAACCAAAACAATTGATTTATTTTAAAAAGTGCATAACATCTTAGAACTCATGAATTAGCAGTATTTGAATCAAGTTCAATACATTATGATATTATTCGAACTAATTTGAAATATATTTGAACACTTAATCAAACATTCTTCGACATGATCGAATATAGCTTTGAGTAGTCATACGAATAGGATTGAGTAACCATTCGATCATGCTAAGCATGATATAAGAGTTATTTATTTAGTTATTTATTTATTTTTTTGGAGAAAACTCTAATCAATTTAGGATTTTTAAAGCAGATTTTTAATATAAATTTTTAAGCTAAAAAGTTGAAACTGTCTCAAACATGTCAATTTTAAATTTAAAAAATCAACTCAATCAAATCTTTCTAAGCCGCTACAAGGAACCTTGCCAAGTCACTCTGTTCGGTGCAAGGAGCGGTACTAGCGACAGCTTCCTCTTTGTTTTCGAGAAACTACTTGCCACCCTCTTCAAGTGACACACTAGGAGGGAGAATTATAGCAATTTGAAGCCAAATGTTGTACTAAAAATCTTCGCTTTTGATTTGAAGAACATAAAATAAAGGTTAATGAACTTTACTGTCGACTTCATAAATCTCAAGTAAATACAACCAAATTGAGAGTATTTAATTCATATTGCATTTCAAATACACCAAATCAAACAGCTAGATAACCGAGCAGAACATATAAATATCCTAAAACCACCAGCGGGATACAAAAGAATTGATTAGTTCCAAACTGTCCCAAACGAAACCTAATTATGCAACAAGAACGTTACAAACATTAAAAAAAAAAAAACACACATGTGCCTATCTAGGTCAAGGAAAAGGGACAAACCTTCCCACATGAAGAGGTAGAGAACGGGAGGAAAACTGCGGATTGAAGCATCCCAGCTGCAGGGGTTGTTAAAGAGTGCTAGAAGTTGTTCAACAGATGGGAATGCTCATGTTGGTTCAATGACCATTTTGCAATTTTTTTTTGAGCATTTAGATTAATCAAGGCAAATTCACACACATCACATATACAATACTCGAACCTAAGACTTCTTTATTGATAGCTAAAACTCCCAACCAACAGATCAAGATGAGCTGCATAATTTTAAAATCTTTCAAAGATAGATAAATAGTTGGTTCAGCAGGTTAAGGGAGATCCTGCTGAACAGGAAACATGGAAGTTACACATTGAATAAAATTTTATTCAAGGACTTAAAGTAATAGCTAAAATAGGCTTGGATTCAACAATTACACATGTGAAAATAGCCCAATTCATCCTAGGATCCAAATCCATAACTCTATCATCAAATGCTTGATTCAATAACTTCATGAACCCCGCAAGGTCTAAAGTTCACTTAAAACAATGAAGATACTGATTAGGGCTAGATTAATTAAACAATATAGAAACAAACTATTTCAATGAATATTAGTTTGGTTATAAGAATCATCAAACATGAAACAGACTGCAGTAAAAGCTATCGTCCCTTCCTCTTCCCTTTGCTCTTCTTCTTTCCCTTTCTTTTTTTGTGCTTCCTAATCTTCTTGCTCGAGCTTTCATCCCATTTCACCAACTTGGGCTCGAATAGATGCTTCACATTTAGTATACCCTTGCTAAAGTAGCCTTCAGTTGCCTTAAGAACCTTGTCTTCAGGCTGGCGTTTCTCAACTTTACTGTTACTTTTGCGGTTAGTGAATACTCCAAGAAGTTTTTCCTGAATACATAAGAGACAATATCTGCAATCAAGCCGTAAACAAAGACTGAGATGGGAAATAATCAAGATGTGGTAATTATCACCTCCTCCATCTTTTTCTCTTCCCTCCTCTTAGTGTTCTTCATCATTGGTTTTGCAACACTCAGAGGCATCCTGTGACTTTTGGTTGGCTGAATCAGGGAAGAATAAAGCAAATTAGACATCAGATGGCCTTTAAGTTTGAATGCTAAGAGGAGACTTCAAAGGACTTCACCTTGCCACCCAAAGCAACCACATTCTTGTTTTCCAACTTCTTCCTCTCTTTCCAGGTCAACGTTGAGGAGCCTAAACTTAAGTTGTAGACATTCACAAATTAAGATGAAAATAATGGCACAATAAATAAGGGGAAAAAAAGAAAGCAAAAATTGATTAAAACATATTTAAAATAAAATCAAGCTCTTTTGAGAATTTACAGCTAAATATTAGAAGATTGAATGATTATATTTTGGCCTTCAATGGGCCAAAATATAATATATTTTCAGAAATAGCCCACCATTCAAAGTTCTGAAAAGACTCACACTTAGTGGCTATTAGGTTGCTGGCTAAAAAAAGGAATGAAGTCTACTTGAAATATTTAGAATTATTTGAATGAGTGAAAAATGATGAAGGGTGGTGTGACTAGTATGAATGAGCACCTTTCCAAAACAAAGAAGATAACTAAATTTATTTACAACCATTCTTGGGTTTTGGCATTTATGAGGAAATTTTCAAAGAAATAAATTTTAAGGCCAGCAACAACAAGATTTGCCACCGCTTACTTAACATTACAGAGTATATTGGATGCTAGATAACTTTTGGAGTCTATGTTTAACTCCGCACAGTGGTTGAGTTGTGCATGGGCAAACAAACTTGAGGGGAAAGATGTTAGAAGGATTGTTTTAAATGACAGATTTTGGGAAAGCCTTTTGTACGTCATCACAACGACTAGACAATTAGTACAAGTTTTAAGGATGGTGGATGCAAAGAAGCCTGCTATGGGTTTCATCTACAATGCTATGGATGAAGCAAAAGAAATGATTGCCCGCAACTTAGGGGTCGAAAATGGAAGCTATAGGAAAATTTGGAATATTATTGATGATAGATGAGAGCTACAACTTCACCGACACTTGCATGCAGCAGGCTATTACTTAAATCAACAATATCAATATGCTGAGAATAAGTCTACAAATCCTGAGATAAAATTAGGATTGTATCATTGCATAGATTGACTGATAGCTGATGCTACTAAAAATCAAATGCTGACATGCAATTGGTACCATTTAGGAATTAAGAAAGTTTTTTTGGATTACAACAAGCAAAAGATACTATTTCCAAACGATATCTAGATAATGTTATTTGTTGTTTTACTCATTTATTTAAAAGTCATTATTTGAGTACTGACTATATTCATTAACGTAAATCTTAGTTGAGTGGTGGATTCAATTTGGTGATGGAACTCCATAATTCCAGCGTTTTGCTATAAAAGTTTTGGGATTAACATGCTCTTCATCTGGATGTAAACAAAATTGGAGCACCTACAACCAAGTGCATACAAAGAGCAGAAATCATTTGTTAACATTGAGGATAAATTAGCTAGTGTAGATTATGTACAATAGGAGACTTGAATAAAGGAACTTGAAGAAAAAGGTTTAAAGGATTACAAAGATCCTTTAATTTGTGAGGATATGACATCTGATGACGAGTAGTTTGTATATGATGAAGTGGAGGTGCCACCGTCTGAATTATGAGAGGAAGATTTAAATGTTGATTTCTTTGATGGTCATAGAACATCTACATCCACCACAACTCAAGAACAAATCAAAAAAGGTATATAAATAACATAGTTTTCTTAGACTTTACTTTTCTTAATGTATTACACATCTTCATATTGTTCAAAAATATTTAGGGAAGAGAAAGATAACTGATATAGAGAAAGAAGAAGCTGATTGGGAGACATTGGACTCTATAGGAGATGAGGTAGGTGAGAGAGCAGTTCATCATAATGATGATTCAAATGAAGACCCCCTTAGTGATGACAATGCTAATGGCTTCTAAGTTGTTATGCCATAATTATTTATTTTTTGAATTACATGTTAATGAACATGATACTAGGATTTGGGAAATATAGAATTTTGAGTTGAACTATATTTTATGTTGTCTTATTACATATCTTGTACTTTTTTTAATATATATATATATATATATATATATATATATATATATATATATATATATATATATATATATATATATATATATATATATACGACAATTTATTTATTATGTCAACTTTTAATATATTATTAGATTAGGATATTGTGCTTACACCTCAAAACGCCTTGAGGCTTATGCCTCGCCTCATGAATGAAAAACGTCTCAATACCCAATTACACAATTTTAAACATTGCAAGTGGCTGATCCTAACATGAAGCAGTCGATTATTGCTCTAGCTTTTCTTTTTTTAATATTATTTTTGTATTTTTTGTAAGAGAACTGGATTTGAATTGAGTTTCCCTCTGATTATGATTTTGCTTTAAATGTGTTCATCATTAAGAAGAAATAATTACAAACATAAACACAATATCATAGACACACCATAACTATAAAAAGTAGCACAAGACATGTCATAGACATAATATTATATTTTAAAAATTATTAATATTAAATATGGACTTTCTAATGTTTTATACTAAGGGAATCACCAGGTGAATTATAAGATTATAAATATATATATATATATATACACACACACACACACACGTAACAAAATAAGTTATTAATAACAAAACAAAAACAAAAGCTTTTAATAATAATAATAATAATAATAAAATACTTTGTCACACGTGTGATTATCATTTGTTAAGAACCCTCGAACATTAACATTTATAAATTATTATCAACTGTAACATATTTTGTCAATATTATTATTGGTTACAAAACATCAAAAATCTTTAAAAAGTTATGTTGACGTCCTCTTCAAAAAAAATCAAACAAAATATACTACGTGAGCATATTGATAATGTACAACTAATTGATGCTAGCAAACTCAATATTATGATTATCATTAGTAACAGCACAAATGCCCCCTCTTCAATGGCATATTCACTTCCATCTAGAAAAAAAGTTTCTAAAGATGACTCTAATGCTTCTTGGAAGTAAAAACAAGTAGATAAGAAGAAAAACACAAAAACCAAATATTAAGGTTGACTTTTTATTATCTTTTCAACAAATAATGAAAGATACAATTGATCTATAATTCGAGAGGTAAATTAGCTCTCTCACGAATCCTAGGCCCCACTAGGAACAACTCCAAAGAAAAACTACAACAAACACCATCACGTAATGAAAATAAAACCACCCAATTAACCCTGATATAAACCTTCCAACTTCCCTCCCAAATCTAAATTAAAATAAGCCATATTTCTCTAAATAAACCTTTCCTAATTCCCTCCAATCAAATCAGCCATATTTCTCTAAATAAGCATTTCATAATTCCCTCCCAATCAAATCAACCTTCTTTCCTAAATAAATATTTCCTAATTAGTTCCCCCTTAATTCCTCCTCGTTACATAATGAATAATAGATCCCCTGGGCCCCACAATGGGGGCCGAAATTCCCCCCCCCCCCCCCCTCTCTTGCGGCCCCAAATTCTGCCTAGCCAAATGGTTGGTTCAGCCTAGGTTGGGCCAACCTGGTGGGCCACCCCTGACGCACCTTGTCCTGAAGGTGGAAGGATGAGAATTGTCTCTTGATCATCTTGTATAACTCTCATGTGGCTTCGTACTCCAATAAATTCTTCCACTTGATTAGTACCTCGTGTGTTCCTGTCTCCCCTTCGCGCACCCCTTCTACTTCCATGGGGTCCAAAATGGCCTTCATGTTTTCTATCAAAGACAGGGTAGTCATACGGTGTACGATCTCCTATTGCATGCCTCAGTTGTGAGATATGAAATACTGGGTGTAATGCTGACAAAAGTAGCAATCTCAATAGATAGGTCACTGCTCAAATGCGCTCCAAAACCTCATAAGGCCCAATGCATCGTGGGGACAATTACTCATTCCTCCTCCTGGCTAGTGTCTTTGCTTATGAGTTTGGCTAAAATTTTCTTTAGAGTCACTGTTATCTTCATGAACTTGGACCGACTCTATGGCTTGCACCAGTACTTGTGTAAATGCATGGTTTGGCTGAGAAGGAGATGCCAAAAGCCATGAACCCCCCACCAAGCGGATGCAGCAGCAGATATGCCAGAAGGGTGCACTAGATTGTTTCTCTGGAGCTTTGCCAACTATCTTGTTATTTGACTGCATAGAGATATCCACATAAGCAAGTGGCAGAAAAGCTACTGCAATGCTAGCTGCTTGATGAACTGCTAGATTCTGTGACAAGGCAAATACAAGGAGACTTGGAAAGTAGTTTGTTAAGTTTATAAGTGCACTAAATGGATTGTCATCATTATTGAACAGGCAATAAAGTGAGATGAATGGAATTGCTTGATGGATAGACGAAATTGAGTTTTTCATCCCATGTGTTATTGTTCTTGTAGAATCTAGTGGTTAAGATCAGCATTTGCTTCTAGTTGAGTTGACAGTGATTTTGAGATATCTTCACCAGAATATTTTGTACCTTCAAATTGAGCAGGAATATGTTCATGGCTTTCACCACCTTGTAGATTGTCCTTTAATGATGTAAATGTCATCTTCATCTGGCCTAGTACTTGCCACTTCTCTTCAGTAGTCAAACAAAACCGAGAATTGTACTCATTCCAAAAATTTGTAAATCAGCATCATTTTTTTCCAGTTCTTTTGTTATTCTACTTCTAGCTTCTTTCAGCTCTTCCAATGTTGGCATATGTTCTAAAGGTTCTGAAGTGCCATTGAGATGAAAATAGATAGAAGCAGATGAAGTGCCTTCTCCAAATGCCTGATTTGAATTTTATTTAATTGCAACTTTCACTGGTTCCTTAATCTTAGTATCCATTACACTTTGTTAAGTCCTAGCAAGACAAAGGCCTGTGACAAACTTTTCTCTTTTACTTCCCCAATTGGACTTTGTGAGGCTGAACCAATCTTCCGTGGATATGAACTGCATGGCTTTCATTTAGACCTTGAGGGAGGAATTTCTATGTCAAGAGAATGTCCAGGTGACATGCTTCTAGTCCCTTTCTCCGACTGAATTTCATCCTTTGAATCTTCCGGCTTAATCAATTCGATATCAAATTTGTCCTTTGAGAACTCTATATAAGCTGCATCCTGTGTCTCAACTTCAACATTTTCATTGTCAGAAATAACATACTAGTAGAAACCAAAGGTGTTTCCACTTGTTTTCTTTCATTCTCAGATATTGGCTTGGTTTCAGTGTCTTTCCCATCTTCGTTTTTGGATTCTGAAAACACAGGTTCTTGGGATGTGGATGTCTTGGTAGAATCACTTTGCACAAAACTTAGGTTGTGATCAATACCATCAGTTTGGCTTTGCAAATTTATTTCTTTGTCTTCTTCATTCACATCTTTCTCCTTGTCGATCAATTTATCCTCAGAAGGAGCTTGTGTATCACTGATTGAACTCTCAATCTTCTTCTCCTCAATCATTCGCATCTTCAACTTTCTCACCCTAGGATCGCCACCGCCCCAATAGCTTCTTCCTCCTCCAATGTAGCGGTTGTCGTGATCCCTCCATGTTTCCCCCGTGTATCGAGGGTGGAATCCCATCTTTCTTCCACCCTCCTTGCATGACTTGATCCCCGTGGCTCAACTCAACCCCTCTATCTCCGGTCGCCCACTCTTCTTGCCTAAAATGCCACCCATAGTGGTCAGCCACCCCACAATCTCCACCACAAAATTCCCTCCTTGCTTCCCCCCATCCTGAAACCTTGACTCACCCCTTATCAGAGCCCTAGGAGGTGACTCTTCTTGTCTAAAATGCCTCCCATAATGGAGGGCCACACCCACCACCTCCACCATAAAATTTCCTCCTTGTTGTACCCCCATCCAGAAACCTTGATTCGCCCTTTTATCGAAGCCCTAAGAGGTGGCTCTTGATCAAAGAAACTCTCCTCGTCAAACTCCTCCCATCAGATCTCCTTTCCCTTAGATTTGACCAAGGGAATCCCAGTCAAATCTTAATTAGGGCTAGCAATCGAATCCGCAAGAGGAGTTTTGCATTGCATTTTAATGAGCTTCCTCATCATCTCCTCCAACCCTCCAATTTGCCTCTCCATGGTTAAAACCTTCTTTCAATGGTTGAGAACTTCTCCTCCACCCGGAATTTGATTTGCTCCACTTCGCCTTTCAATGCGTCCACCTTCTTTGTTGTCATCTCTACAAAACCTCACTCTGATACCAATTTGATGCGTCTTGGAAGTAAAACAGTAAGTAGATAAGAAGAAACACGCAAGAACCAAGTATTAGGGCTGATTTTTTATAATCTCTTTAACAAATAAAGAAAGACACAATTGATCTATTATTCGAGAGGTAGATCGGCTCTCCCACGAACCCTAAGCGCCATCAGGAACAACTCCAAAGAAAAACTACAGCAAACACAATCACATAATGAAAATAAAATCACCCAATCAACCCTAATATAAACCTTCCTACTTCCTTATCAAATTGAATTTAAATCAGCCATCTTTCCCTAAATAAACATTTCTTAATTCCCTCCCAATCAAATCAACCCTCTTTCTCTAAATAAAAAGTTTCTAATTAGTTCCCCATTAATTCCTTCTCCTTACATAATGAATAATAGATCCCCTTGGCTTCACAAGGGGATCGAAATTCCCCCTCTTGCTGCCCTTGATTCCATCATAAAATTTTCTTCTTGTTGTACCCCCATCCGGAAACCTTGATTGACCCTTTTATCGAAGCCCTAAGAGGTGGCTCTTGATCAAAGAAACTCTCCTTGTCGAACTCCTCCCATCGGATCTCCTTTCCCTTAGATTTGACCAAGGGAATCCCGATCAAATCTTAATTAGGGCTAGCAATCAAAACCGCCAGCGGAGTTTTGCATTGCAGTTTCATGAGCTTCCTCATCATCTCCTCCAACCCTCCAATTTGCCTCTACATAATTAAAACCTTCTTTCGATGGTTGAGAACTTCTCATCCACCTGGAATTTGATTTACTCCACTTCGCCTTTCAATACATCTACCTTCTTTGTTGTCATCTCTCCAAAACCTCACTCTGATACCAATTTGATGCGTCTTAGAAGTAAAAACAGCAAGTAGATAAGAAGAAATGCGCAAGAACCAAGTATTAGGGCTGATTTTTTATAATCTCTTTAACAAATAAAGAAAGACTCAATTGATCTACTATTCGAGAGGTAGATCGGCTCTCCCACGAACTCTAAGCGTCATCAGGAACAACTCCAAAGAAAAACTACAGCAAACACAATCACATAATGAAAATAAAACCACCCAATCAACCCTAATATAAAACTTCCTACTTCCTTATCAAAATTGAATTCAAATCAGCCATCTTTCCCTAAATAAACATTTCCTAATTCCCTCCCAATCAAATCAACCCTCTTTATCTAAATAAAAAATTTCTAATTAGTTCCCCATTAATTCCTCCTCCTTACATAATGAATAATAGATCCCTTGGGCTTCACAAGGAGATCGAAATTCCCCCTTTTGTTGCCCCTTATTCCGCCTAATCAAATGGTTGGTTCGGCCCAGGCTGTGCCAGCCCGGTCCCCCCCCCCCCCCCCCAATATAAAACTTCCTACTTCCTGATCAAAATTGAATTCAAATCAGCCATCTTTCCTTAAATAAACATTTCCTAATTCCCTCCCAATCAAATTAACCCTCTTTATCTAAATAAAAAATTTCTAATTAGTTCCCCATTAATTCCTCCTCCTTACATAATGAATAATAGATCCCTTGGGCTTCACAAGGAGATCGAAATTCCCCCTTTTGCTGCCCCTGATTCCGCCTAATCAAATGGTTGGTTCGGCCCAGGCTGTGCCAGCCCGGTTCCCTCCCCCCCCCAAAGCATATTAGACTCATCAAAATAGAGATTATCAACTTGAAGCATTTATCTACCATACATTGTCATTAGCATATCCCCACCAAGGCCCCACAACTTAGGCTTTGTCCCCCCCCCCCCCCCCCCCCCCCCCCAAACATATTAGACTCATCAAAATAGAGATTATCAACTTGAAGCATTTATCTACCATACATTGTCATTAGCATATCCCCACCAAGGCCCCACAACTTAGGCTTTATTTGGGGCAGCTTTCTTATTACTTTCTAAAGCATCTTTTCAGTAAAAAAATTTCTTGAATAAAAAATTTTTGTACTAAAAAGCCGCTTTAAAAAGTAGTAAGAAAGCTGTCCTAAACAAAGCCTTAGTCTCTCCTTGAGTATATTATGGGCTTGTTCTAGATAAAAAAACCGATATTATCATACACAAATAGCCCATGAATAGGGATTATGGGCACTTGGGACAAACTGAAGATGATTTGTGTATGATAATATCTGACTTGGTGTAAAAAGCAGTTTAAATCTGGTTGGGACATTTAGTTTAAATAACAAAGGCAATAAATTCAAACAAGCCCTAGCCACTTGTCTTCCTTCAGGTCACGAGAAAGTTGCACATGCCAACTTTTCTATTCAGGGCTCCCTAGCCACTGAGCTTCCCTCAAGCCGTGGAAACTGCAACTGCCAACTTTCCTATTATGGGCACTCGACAAACTGAAGATGAATTGTGGTACAGAAAAACAACTAAAATATCACAACTTACACTTAATTAGGAAACCCGCGGAGACTCCAGGTTCGGTAAAAAAAAGAACCCCCAAAAAGGATTCAGATAGCCTTTGAAATCCTCGATCTACTCTTTAACAATTAAAATTCAACACATGAATCGGGATTGACAATTCCAAATATATGATAATTAGGTCAATTAATTATGACTAAACAAGCTCACCATGATTCTAAAATTGCAAGAGATAACACTGGCCAGCAAGGCTGACTCCAATATCTAAGTCATAAGTAACACGTGTCAGTATTCTGAAAGCTTGGGTTGTAAGGCCCGACCTCATGGACAGCTCATACATAGAGCAACAAGCCTCAAATTTCAAATCAATCAATTCTAAATATTAAACATGAATCAACAATCTAAGTGACATATTATGCTTTCCTTGTCCTTAAAAGTTACTAGTCTCACCTGAGGGCCTTCTCTGCTTTCAAACTTATAAGTTTCAATTATGGGTTTTCTCGTTCCCTAAGTGGTAAGTCCCATTCATGGACCTTCCCAAGGATATATGCTCCAATCTAGTTGGCAGGGTCAATGCAAACTCAACAAGCCTATCAAAACTACATGTGGGTATTCCTACTGATGTAAACCCCACCCCAATCAATCGAACTAATACAAAGCCGTTAACCCTCTAAGATCAGGTTTAACTCCTGACCCTTGTAAGAGTTCATAAAAATATCATTAGAACATCAAATAACAATTTGGATTAGGTTCATCAATTAACTATGGGCCAGCTTTCAAGCTAATCAACCCTTCAATCAAAACATACTACTTAAACCTCGTGCATCTTCTACACACTTTTCTGAATCAAATGGAAGCTCGTTAAAATTTGATGATCATACCATGCCTCTAAGCATATCAACCATGTTTAGTACCTTTCATTGTTTAAAATTGCACAATATAAGGCCCGCCTTAAAGCCCGCCTCAGCGCAATTCCAAAGAAAAGCTCCTCGAGGCTTACGCCTCAAGCCTTTTTAATAAGGCTTGCACCTCAGCTCGGTTGAGACCCACCTTGCCTTACTGGCGTGAGGCATACGCCTCACCTTATTTATATATATTTTTATTAAAACTTACATAAATCCTAAACAAAAGCCCCGAATAAATCATGCTTTCTTACACCCCCAACCCGCAACAACTTCCTCTCAACTACCTCGACCTCCAGCCCGTCGCCTTTGCTATAGCCACCACCATTGTAGCTGCCGTTGGGGATCACTTGAAAGCCGCGCACCACAACCACCACCTCCTCTAAAAATTTTGGAGTATTACTCTCATTTTTATGTTGATGACAAACATCTATAAAAGAGAAATATGATTGAAATAAATGAAGAAGAAGCAAATTGAGAGGTATTGGACTCCACAGGATGAGACAGGGGAGAGACTAATTTGTTATGATAATGACTCAAATAAAAATCCCCTTAGTGATGGCAGTGTAAATAATTTATGAGTTATTGCCAACTATTTTAGCTTTCTTTAGGAATTAAATGTGGATAAGTAAGGAACTGAGAAAGAATGAATTTTGAGCTAAACTTGATGTTATATGATACTTTTGTGCAATTTCTTATATTTTATGTTGTTTTGCTCTTATAATATTTGAATTTCAATTCTATTTCACGTAATTTATCACTGGTCACTTTAAACCTTATAAAAAATTTTTGTTTCATATATATGTCAATTTGTTACTTCATAATTTAATAAAAGTTATTATATCATCATTTAACATATTTTTTTAGTATTATATAAAAAAAATACTTTTAACTTTTATTTCCACTTTAAGCAATTTTTAAATTTTGAGGCTTACGCCTCACCTCACAAATGAAAAACGCCTCAATAACCAATTCTGCAATTTTAAATCTTGGTAACCTTTTAACCATAAGTAATCATGTCACATGCCTTTGTTACATTTAGTTAAGTTAATATTACAAACCCTTTGTCAGTAATTGAGTAAAGACAGCCTCAAAAAGCATGTCTTCGAAACACGCTTTCTCCCTGATCTATTCATGACAGTTGAGAGAATATAACCATTGTTGTTTATCAGGCTCCTTGAACTTCACAACTCAAAGCCCTTTAAAGTTGGCAGGTTAGGATGACAAAATCAAGGGATCTTATTCAAGCTTAGTGGTAATTAACTACAACTGCTTGCGCTTATAAGATGTTTAGGCCTTGGAGCCTTGGAGCTAAATAAACATTAGTTTAAGATAAGAAAATTTTGGCTAAAATAAACATAATCAATCTCAAGAAAAAACTACTCATGAGTCCTTGCATTACATCAAGAAAGCTCTCGGAAAGCGTCAATTTCCTATGCAATCAAGGGATTGATAGGCATAAATGTTTTCTCTAAGAATCATAGAAGGACCTAACTAAGAAAAAAAAAACCAGCACTTCATATATCTAAATATTCCAAGTTTTATTTATTCATTCCAAGCATCCATTGGAAATTACTTTTGAAATATCATGAGCTTCCATCCATTGGGCCAAAAAAAATCCGAAGTCAGTTCTTAATAATGTTTCTCAAATACTTGACAAATCCAAATGCTTTAGACTGCTACAATTACTAGCGTGCTTTACAGGAAGCTTAAAATGATAAGATTCTACTCTATAAATTTTTATATTTAAATAGTTAGATGGATACCATTTTACAAATAAATTGGTTATAAATTATGCCAAATTTTTATATAATTGAAAGCTTATGAAAAGTTTTCGAACCCTCTCCTTAATCCAAAATCTTACAAAGCAAGCTTTTCATAATTGGACATGAGCATACAACTAGAAAGTTGCTAACCTGCCTATCAGGTGACATCAGTTTGTGCAACAACACAACTTTCATACATTGAGCGTTGTTTTCTTTAGGCTAACAAACCTCACACTATTTTGTCCACTTAGTGTAACTTTTCAAAAGGTCGTCCATATTATGAATGCTCCATCATAAGCAAACTTAATTTAGGTGTTCTGCAAAAAACTTCTGCAGTTACACTAAAAAGTCTAACAATCTCTCCACCTAAGTAATTGGCAACCTCACCAGGGATCTTCCACAGAGCTCAAAATCATCCACAAAATAAATAAAAATCTATAACTGGTCCCTACATGTTGAAGGGATGGCTCCCACACTATAGAACTTTGTCCCAAAGAAGTTCAACATATGGTTCCTATAGTATAACACTTTGTACGCCAAGACCTAGCTGCATATTTTGCTAGTGTATAACTTTGATGTCATTTGTAATAACTCAAAATCTCATTCATCAAGATATTGACCGCTTTAGCCTAAAACGACAAGCAATTTCATCCCCTTAGTGCAACTTCCTAAGAGACAACCAATCTTAAGACTACTCCAACAAGAGCTCACTTAAATTTGAAGTTCTTGACAAAAGTCCAACAAAAAGGTGACTTAATGCTCAAGTATTTTACTTAATTACAAATAAGGGGTCTTATGATCATTATCAAAAGGCTCTTCGGATATATTAGTTATAATTGGAACCATAGAAAGATTAGTAGACCCTTCTGCAACGATGACAAGTATAAATCAAGAGAGAGTATAAGAATAATACACTTAGTAGAAGATGGAAGCTAAATATCATGCAAACAAAGTTTTAGGCCATGGAAGACATCTCTTAAACGCACTTGGGACAATGATATGTGGTGAAAGACATCTCTTAAACCTATAAGTTCACCTCTTGAGTCCAATTCGACAGGTAGATGATTTAAGTCTATATATAAAATCACTAATTAGAATGTCAGTAACTAAAATAAGGAAGAATGTAAGACAACTTTAAGTATAATGAAATAAAGCTCTTAATTATTGAGGTGATTTTTACTATAACAGTTGGAGATTTGTCGAGAACTCCAACATTAAGTATATTCATGCAGAACACTCCTAGGATGGGAGATTCCTAAGAAGTTTAAAAAAAACGACAACATTATAAGGCATGTTAAGCTAAATGAAACAAATCTAGATGTTGAGTGTGTTCATGTTAGGCCAACGTTAAGCGTGCTCAGGCAGGAATACTCCTCAAATGGTTGACTCCTGATAAGTTCCGCAAAAAGGATAATAACACTATGAGGCATGTTAAGCCAAAAGTGAACAATATCTTGATGAATGAGAATTTGGGCTATTATAACTTGCTCCATCATGATGGGAGTTTGATTACTAAATCTACCCAACTAGAACAACCCAAAATATGCAAGTGAGGATAAAAGGCATGGGAAGTGATCAACTACTATAATTGAGCTCGGTACATTAGAATAGTGCCACAAATTTCTCAAAAGCTCATAAAGCAAAAAAAAAAAGATTTAGGAAAACAACATGAAATCTTACTCAAGCGTTCAATATCTTTAAATATCTTTCTCATATCCAACTCATCTTGAAGTTCTGAGTTTATCAGTAATTCTCTAGGCATAGTTTTATTATACATATCTGCTACCTTTGATGACTGCAAAAGAGACAAAACAAATAAGCAAATCCTAATTTTTACAAAGGAAAATATAGAAAAGAATAGGAATTTCCCATCAAGTGCAATAATCAACAAACTCAAAAATCATGACTTCAAGTACAATATAGAGATTGCCTAACTATTGACTCCAAAGTTAACAATAACAATAAAAACCAACAATAATATAGCTACAGTACCACAAAAGATCATCTATCACCTAGTCCAAGGAATTTGCATAGCACTTTGACATACAACTATTAAATGGATAAAGATCCCTTTCCTATTGAGTGAAAGATATGTTGGCAATTTGATGTGGACATTTGGGGCATAAATTGAAACTAATTCCTCGTATCAGGTATTTCTTTCACATAGAGTTCACACCCATTTTTTACTCAATCAAGTAGAGTTTGCCCTAACCAAACTAATGAAGGATGCATTTGGTACAACAAAGATTGAACATGAACTAGATCAAATCGTATTTGACACGGCTTACTAATCAGTGAATACAAATGTGTGTGCGTGCACGCACAGAAAATGAATACACATGTGTGCGTGCATGCATTAGTCTTAACCCAACAAATGAGATCACTTTCATTAATCTTCCTGAATTCATTTAACTTGAGTGCTACAAGTTTTCTATATTTTTCAAGTCTATTAGCACAATTGTTGTCCATACTACCTTTCAAATTGATATTTTCCTTTTATTTCCCATTAACTATATAAATCATCATATTAGCCTCTTATACCCTCCATTGCATATGCCCAAATAACACAAGTATAGTTTCATTATTTTATCTTCATTACTTGTTCTTCTTTATTTCTTTGATTAGTTGATATAGTTCTTCTAGCTCCAATAAACAAAATTTTATCATACATTCAACGCAACATTTCTTTTTTGGCCAACATAACTTATCTATACTTCATATTGCCTAGCAATTGCGTCTACATTCGATATTTTCAAGAAATATGCCAAGAACATATCATATTTTTCATCTTGCTTTAACTGTACAAGTTATCTTCTCATCTATATCCTTTTTTTTTAATGTAATAAATCCAACATACTTAAATTTATTATGCCTACATTTCATCTAATCTTCCAAAATCAACAAGTAATTACTAATTTCATGTTTAATAAAATTGCTGTGCCAGATACACCATAATAATTCTACCAATCATAAACCTCTTGCTTTATTTTATCTTTCCCCATTATTCTAAATCACCGCATGCCAACATGCAAATAAATAAACATATATATATATATATATATATATATATATATATATATATAGAGAGAGAGAGAGAGAGAGAGAGAGAGAGAGAGAGAATGACAAAAATGATCCCTTGACTCTTCATGAAAGATTAAAACAGTCCTCAATTATATTAAGGGACTATTTTGGTCCTTCAAAAAAAGTCAAGTGATCTCTCTCTCTCTCTCTATATATATATATATATATATATATGATATTTTCTCTCTTATCATATCCATTGATTAATTGATTATGCAAGATGACCCTGGATACCCCAAAACAAAGAAAAAGCAACCCGTGATCTCAAGGTTAGGTGCAAAATTAAAATTCAGAGCAATGGCCCAATGTATTTGTGAACTTTTGTAGCTAAAGATTACTCAAGAAGATGTAAAAGATAAAATGGGAATAATCAATATGTATGTATGGTGGTAACAAGTTTGCAATTAGTATTGCCAATAATCCATTATAAAATGACCAAACCAAACAACTGGAAGTGGACGGGCATTTCATAAAAAATAATTTAACTTGAGTCAATTTAAATCAAATTATCTATTCATTTGTAAAATTCTTACTCATTTTTAATGCCACTTATATAAAATATATAAAAAAAGAACCACTGCTTCACTCGATCAACTTTTTTATCACTAATCCTATTCAAACTAAAGCCACCATCTCTATAGATTGTCTACCCGCTCCCTCTGCAAATCTTTGAAGTGATCTCCAATAGGTCTTTCTCTTCGTTAGTCGTTGGGGCTACCGGGCATGCATCACCTCTCTATTGATCTACAAAGTTTTCACCAGTGGGTCTTCACTCTGTAGGTCGTTAGTTGCTTGATGAAGGTCCGGAGGATGACCACAGATAAATGGAGATTATTCCTATAACTGAATTCCGACAGTCTAAACATGCATCCAGCTAGATGCTCCAGCTATAAAAGAACATGTTGAAACTGAAGAGCTTATACAAGGAGTGAATAAATAATTAACTTGCTTGTTTGATTTTACACTTTTTTTTTTACTTTATATTTTTATGTTGACTAAACTGTAGAGTTTTGTATAGAATATGATTTTGAAAAGCATTAAACTGTACCTTGTGTATATTTTTGTGTTTTATAATCAATGAAAATTTATCCTTATTTTTATTGACGTTCTAAAAATTTTTCAAAAGAATTATTTCAACTATTTTTACATACTTTATTTTTTAATTGTATTTTTATAATTATTAGATATCAAAAATAATAAATTTATAAAGCTTAGGCTTCAAGCCTTGGGCTTATTCCCGACTTTTGGAACATAAAAAATTTCTCCCCGTGCATTTCCCTATGAAACAATAATTATATATATATATGTGTGTGTGTGTGTGTGGGGGGGGGGCGGGGCGGGGGGCCAAGAAAGATTGAATCTAGTGATCAAGTAGTAGAAGCAAAGACAAATAAGTTGGCATGCATGGGAAACAAGATGAATGAATTTAGTAGATTTCAATTTGTATCAAGATTTGAAGGCCATTTCAATCATGTTGTCAAAAACTAAAATGTAGCTCAAAATTAGAGGGATTTTCCACAGGTTTCTGTAATGTTAAGCCTTTAAATAAGAGAACTTGGAAGGTCTCGACCAACATGAAATAAGCCCCATACCTATAGAACCTTACACAAGTTCACTTTTTTTAACAGACCCCTATTAATTGTTTGAGTTGGCAAAAAACACTCACACAAATCATTTTTATTCAAACAAATCCCAACTTACACAAATAATAACTAATCTGACATGCAAATATGCCAAACTTCAGTACTGAGAATGGGGAGGGGGATATATATGATCCATTAAACTAAACTCAGGAATCTTGAGCTCAACAGGTCCCCATCAGTAGAGAAATTATTATGTGCGGAGTCTGGACGGGAGAACCGTTCGGATTCTGTGAAGGTACACAACAAATACACGGTAAAAAATAAATTTGTATATTTGTTGTGTGTTTATTGTGTACCCTCACAAAATCCGAACAGTTCTCCCGTCCGCAATCTGCATGTAATAATCTCTCTCATCAGTAGTAGTGGCTACTACTCCAAGATTGTTGCAAAAAGCCAAAGAGAAGAACAGGGTGAGATCAAGCCACTACCAGCAGGACATAGATGGTGGAGAGAGAAGGAAAAGAAGGAGCAAAGCATAGAAAGCATAAAAGAGCGAAGAAGAGGGGAAGGAGATTATGCCCTGTTGAACAACTACTTGTTCAAGGAATCAAAAAAAAAGTAACCCAAAAAAAAAAAAAAAAGATGATGCTGAATGGAACAATACTGGTATAACATAGATGATATTTGAGAAATAAAATAAAAAAATTCTCAAGAGGTGACCATGACACCGATAGAGGGCAGCCATACGAGTAACAGGGTAACATAGGTGCCATTCATGACATTACATGCAATGCTACCTTGGAGCAAAATTACCATTGTTTTCAATTCTTCTGTAGCAAAATAGAACAGTCAAGGCATGTCAGAACTACATTCAGATCCGACTCCATACTAACTAGGACAAGAAAGAGAAAGCTAATAATGGCAAGACATGGAACATTTACAGGAAAATCTTGCAACATAAAAGAACTGCAAATTAAAATCACTTTGGCAATTATATAATTTTATGAATTCGAAGATAGCAGCAATTATTTTAAGATTGGATACATATATGTTATAGAATATAAATACGGAAATCAAGCAAGAACACACAATCCTACTTATAACATCCTGACTAATGTTGATAAACATTATAATAAAGTTCTAGGAAATAAGCAAAGCACCGCAAAAAAAATAATTGGTGGTCCCCATATAAACATTAAAATAATGTTCTAGGAAATAAGCAAAGCACCGCAAAAATAAAGTGAGATGCCATTTTCAAACAGGGAAGAACTCAACAAAGCAGGTTTAAATATGTGACTACAAAGACAATTGCGGAATCGCAAGGCATAAAAACGCCAACAAACTCATAGGGCATAACATACGTCATACAACAACTTCTACTTCTATCCTACCTATTCCTCCTGTCGATGCAAGTCCTACCCTCCCTTGCATATGTACAAGCCATCTAAGTCATTTTGAAACTATTTTAGCTTTAATAAGTAATATTCTCGCATCTTTTCCATAAATCCATTTCTTAATCTATCATTCATAGTCTCCCACACATAAATCTTATTGTTCCCCACTCAATATTGCTATTAGCACTTCTTCATTGACTAAAACTTGAATCCATATGACGTAACCCATTTAATCACAGTTTTGTAAAACTTACCTTTGATTCAATGATAGCCTTCTATAATACTAAGGGGCACTTTTTCAATTTAATCACTCAGCCTTATAACTACAACAGTTGTCTAAAGTGACATAACATTACAGAGAAGTTACAGATACCACAATAACAAGATGATGTAAAACAACATAGCTTATGACAACATCACCAAACCTACGCTTACTTCAGCAGTCGTGAATAAACAAACAAAGTCCTCTATTTGAAAACCACCATCATGTTTACATGACTACATCTTGTTCACCAACTCGCACTGAAAATGAGGAAAAGTTCCACCCCAGTCAATTATGACAACAATTACCTTTTGCATTTGTACTAAAAAAAGATTGAAATCCAGCACAATCAAAGTTTTTGCTTTCAGCTAGCAACTATACATTGAATCTAATCTAAAGAGGAAACAAAGTCTTAAAGAATATGTATAAACTTACATGAATAACTCTCACACTCACTGCTAACTAAATATCAGTTTTTCAGCTATATTAATCATTTCAATATTTGAGATAAGTACAAATTGTTTACAAGCTGAAGCCAACAATCAAACTTATCAAGAGCACATAATGACAGTTACAGGTGCATCCATCAAACTTGGTACGGGTACGGAGAGGAGATAAATGAATACATGATGGACTTTACTAATAAATGCAAGAAATGAAATGTAGAAAGTCATTAAGAAAACATATCTTTGCCTAAAGCAATACCCAATTACTCGAAATAGAAAAGAACAAGCATATAACAAAGAAGCAATTAATGAAAAACTCAGCAAAGCAAAACATTGGAAATTCACAAAATGTTCAGAGGTATTCCAGAAATACCATGAAGCCACGCCATTCACTATGTGATGCCCCCAGACGTGACACACGAGAACTTGAAGGATCATGTATCATTGCTTTTGCAGCCTTCGATTTCACCATATTCTGATTTACATGGAAAACACTTCTAAGCTGTTAAACATCCCCTAGAATCCTAAAGACTTTTTAATTAAGCTAACTGCCATTGCTAGCATAAACAATAGCCACCATGTCAAATAATTTGTAATAATACAAATCATGTCATGAGGGACTGTTTGGCAACAGGATTTACGCCGGATTTGAGCAGGATTTACTCACGGTGGAATAAATCCTCCGTTTCCCTCTTTTTTCCGTAAATCCTGTAGTTCGGCGGATTTACGGGATTTGGCCGAACAACCGCGCGAAAAGGAGAAATTTACCTTCACAGCGAGCAAGCTCCCGTCCTTACTTCCGATCAAAATTTCGTAACTTCCGATCCGACAGGAAAAGGGAACGTCGTGGAAGGAGCGAAGTCGAACGACAACGAAGGAGCCGAAGAAGCGACTCGTGCAACCTTACACCTCCTGCGAAGCAAAAAACATGAAAAGCAAAACCCTAGACGTCTCTAAGGTTAACTTAATTAATATAACTTAAAATATTAATAATTAAGTAAATTAATTAAATAATTACTATTATAATTATTGCATAAATTAATTATCTAATTTGACTTAATTAAATAATTAGTAATATAATTAGTATTTAAAATTTAATATAATTAACTTAATTAATATAATTTAAAATAGAAATTATTAAATATATAATTAATAGTGTAAATACTAATTAAATAGTAACATTATTCTTGTTAATTTTCTATTGATTTTTTATAATATTATTTTTGCTATAACTCATCATACATGAGATAATTAAAAATACATTTAATCATTTCGAATATTAAGTAACAATTAAATAATTAATAAAATTTTAACTAAATGTATTGGTTAGAAAGATTATAATGATATTACTTATCATTATAACTTATTAATGTTAATCAATATATAAATTAATAATTTAATCTTAATTAAGAAAAAAATTAAAACTAAAAATATAATATATTTAATTTTATAATGAGCTAACCGTCTTAAATTCTGAATTACATTGCCAAACAATTTTGCAGGATTTAATAGGATTTATCACTTAAGTTGTCAAATACTTTTCAGTATTTAACACCTCGAGGATTTACAAAATCGTGAGTAGCTAAATCCTATTGATTGCAAAACAGCCCCTAAGAGAGAAGATTCAGAGTGTACAGTAACCAAACTTCACTAGGTACATTTGAAAATCAAAAACATATGTGTATTCATTACATTCCTTTTGAATAGATCTAAGGAGCGCTAGCCACCTGCAAAAGCCTTTAGAAATCTTTCCTTCTGACTAAAATGCTTGGTATATAATGACAATACGAAATGAAATACAATGCAAAAAGAAATAAAAATGTGCTACTCTCATGTAGGTGTAAAAAACTTTAATTTTGTAAAATCAGAGCATAAAAAACTAAGGGGATATTTGCTTCAATGGCATTGTAATGTCATATAATGGTATTAAAGGATGACATCATCCAATTACAAATTAAAAAATAACTTTCATACTCCAATATGATGACATCTAGATGATGATTAAAATCTAACATCTGCATGTCACATATTAAGGTTATGTTTGGACGGCTTTTTTGCTGCTTCTTAAAGCATCGTTTTAGTACAAAATTAAATTTTTTTACTAAAAAATTGATTTAAGAAGCAGTAAAAAAGTTGTCCCAAATGAAACCTAAATTTTCAAATATTTCAAACTTCAAGTCCCTTACTCTGCTTTTCTTACATGTTGACTTGTGCTTTATTTCATTCAACCGTTTGATTCTTCTCCATTGCCTCTCCTTCCTATCCAGCAAATGAATCCTGTCAAATAAGAGTGATTCCCAAATGTTTTTTTTTTATAAAATCAATTTTTTTGGAGCTATTTAATACAATATTCATTATTTTTCCCCCTAAGATAATAACGAGGAGATAATCTTGACACACGTGCATTGAATCAAAATCTAGAAAATACTAACATTTTTAGAGACAATAACATTGAACCAATCTAAAATATTTTTTATACGGCACTGACATCTTAATAAAAGTCGTAAGACTAGCAATGCTTACGGAGCCAGAATATTGGTCATTAAAAGAAAAGCTCTAATCGCAGAGAGTCGTCTTAGAACGTTTGGACACATAAAAGGTCGGCCTTCTAATGACCCAGTTAGAAGAGTAGATGCATTAGATTTGATCTATGTTAAAAAAGGCAGAGGTTGACCTAAAAAGACTTGGTTAGAAAATATTAGAAATGACATTTTTGTTATTAGATTTAAATGAGAATTTGACTCTTAACAAAACACAACGGATAAAAAAATTTCATATAGCTGATCCCACATAATGAGATAAAAATTTGATATTTTTTGTTGTTATTGCTGTAGTACTGGCATCTTAATAAAATTGGCATTTGGTTAAGCAACCAAGAACCATTATTAAACAAAGCCTTCATTATTTTCAACTGTTTCTTATATGTTCTTGCCAGACTATAAGTAGAGGTGATCAAACTGGGGGTTTGATGAGCAAAACAGGGAGGGAAATAAACATTGGCCCTTTATTGGCGCTCTAAACCTCACATTAGGGGCTGTTTGGTAGCAGCTTAAGAGAAGATTTAAGTTGGATTTAACTTAAATCATGCCCAAACAGAAAACATGACAAACTAAAAATGATAAAACCACAACCGACAAAGCCATACTGGCAGAGGCAGGAACCATCAATAAGGCTCAAGGATTACATCTTGGAAGGAGAGATTATTGTGGAATTGAGCATTGAGGAATTTTCTTTCCATGATGCAATCTGTAAGCCTTGAGGCGTAAGCTTCAAAATCAAACAATTAAATTAATGAAAAATATAAAATGATAAGTAACAAACTATCATCAAAGTAAAATGCTAAAGATCATTAAAAAATCAAAGTACGGCCATTAAAAATCATACAAGACTATAAATAATGCTAAATAAATACTCTCTCACTCCCACTTTAATATAAACAAGTAGTATAATATCATAATTTATAAATTCAGACTTCACCCCCACTCTTATCACTTAGAGAGTCTTCATTAGATTCATCACTATAGTTAATTACTTTCTCTTCTCTCTCATACTAAAAATAAGAAAATTTGTTTCTTACAACAAAAGGAGAGACGTTGAAGGTGCAACAACATTGCGATTCAGGCGACGACGTAGCAATGTGGCAAAGCAGCGGGATCATGGGGGTGTGGGTATGAGGATCTTGTGGCTATAAGTTTGAGGTGGTGCAGTTCTTCTCAAGTTTAATTTGGGCTAGTTATAGTAAATATGTTAAGTTTAAATATAAAGCTTATAAATTAAAATTTAAAAATTATCCAAATCAAAGCTTAAGCCTATTTAAAATTGCATTAAATTGAGCTGAGGCATGCTTTGAGACGCACCTCACCTTTAGTAAGGCATAAGCCTCATCTAGTAAGTATGAGGCTATGCCTTATTGCCTATTTTTTCCTTTTTTAAATAATATTGAGGCGAGCCTTAAGGCAGACCTTTAATTGTACAATTTTAAATCATAGCCCATGGGCAGTTGCTTATTGTCCATGAATTTATCTTCAATTAATTTGGTCAATTTGAATATTTGATGGTCTGGTATAGGGATGTGGGGAGATGGATCTGTGTCTACTTGCAAATATCCGATTTCAAGCATGATTTGTAGAAACTATGTAGAAAAAGTTAATCGATGCTGCTTGGATGTTTTTGATTGGAGAGTTGTTCAAATTGTAATTGATAATTTGCATGAATTTGGCTTGTTTACTATAAAGGTAGCGGTACTCGGATGAGCTGAGCAGTTGCGACGAGCAAGCGGGAAACCAAATAGGAGGATAAGCATCTTGTCTTGTCTGACCATAAGTACCATTCCATGTGAAAGAAGTTAAGGTCAGTTTTTCATTGTCAAAGTGTTTGTGAAACTCGCAATGTTACTTGATTTTTTTTTAATCCAGATCTCAAGACTACAACTGATGAATTTTGTAATGGTCTTGAATGGATTATCACCCATAAACTTCTTCATTCCTAAGTCTTCTAGAATAGAGGTGGAGGTTACTATGTGGTTTCGATAGGGTTGAGTTTTGTTCTTATTTGACAATCAAGAGAGTAAGGTGATTTTGGATGCTACGAAGTGTCTGGTTGATGAAGGGTAGTGTAGCAAGGATGAAAGAACAGCTATCTAGCTCACACATGAATGTGGCACTATGTGCTAAAGTGCTAGAAACGATTAATAACAAAATTAGATCAACATGACTAAGTCAAAATTAGATCTGATGGACCAGTCTGAATTTATCCTGGATCTTCTCAATATTTATGGAGTGTGTCACTCACAAAATCTATAAATAGACCCATGCTCTCTTCATGAAGGGACCATTTGGCGGGAGATTGGAGAGAGCTATGAGGCTTCAATGATCTTAGAGTTCAACTGAAGCACCATTATTGGTAAACTTTCATTGACCACCACCGGACCACTGCCTATCTGCTAACCATCGTCAGATCATCACCCATCTGTCGACCGTCGCCAGACCACCGACCACCGTCGTCGGCCAACTACGATCCTCCGACCTCGATCACCTGCCGACTATGAACCCTCTGACCTCCGTCGCCCGACTACGATCCTACCGACCAAACAAACAGGCCAACGTTCTCTTGAGAATATCTCTCCTATCATTTGATTCTTCCAACCCCAACTATATAATGTGTTATATATTTATTATATTGAGCCAACGCCTTTCCTCGATGAAGGGCATCAGTTGTAATCAACAATAAATACTAGTGGATTCATTTCAACTATGCAATGCCCAGTAATTTTTCTCTCTTTTAGGGTTTTCCTTATAAAAATAATGCTATTTATCAGGTGTCATCCAATGTCTACAGGTGGGTAGCTAATCCCGTATATTTTGCACTTAATTCTCATAAAATATTTTTTTAAATGGGGCCTTTAAAACACCTTGAGCATTCAAAATTGTAAAATTTTATTTAAGCAATAAGAAGCATATTGACCTCGATTCTCGAATGAATACCATCGAGCATCTTCAATTGACTTAATTGAACATCGCCAAGCCTAATCTGACTCAGATCGATAGTGATTTGAGCCCGATCACGTCAACTTAAGTTCAATCTCATTAAATTAACTTGATGAAACCCAATTGGATTCAAGTCGACTCGAAATTGAGTTGAATTAGACCCAATTATTTTCTGTTAGGCTATATTAATTTATTTGAGCCTCATCGAGCTCGATTCGAATAGACTTTGCATTAATTTTGATTTAATTTCATTAATTAAATTCCATCGAACATGATTTCAGCTCAATAGAGGTAATTCAATTTTAACTAAAGCTTAATTGACTTTCTAAGCAATTTGAATCACTTCCTAAATCCAAAAAATTGCCTAGAAGGCCACGATTGAGTGTGATCTGCAATTCAATCAAAATCTCGCGCCTCAGACGATTCTTTTATGGCGAGAATAGGTGTCGAGCACGGAGCATATACAGCATGATTTTGAAAGGTGAAGCAAAAAAATGGAAAAAAAATAGCGGGCATTAAGAGATCCAGGGGGGATCCATATACATCTCTCCCTATTCGCGAGCTCCAAGACCGCAACCCCTCTTCCTCCCTCTCGTTTGCACGCCCCAGGCGGAAGAGGTCCGAGCCCCTTCCTCTCTCTCACATGTCTAGCGAAGCTGAAGCCCCTACCTCCTGCTCTCTTGTTCGGAACCGAGCCCCCATACAGAACCCCTAGCCGAGCCATCTCTCTATTCCATGAAGGCAGGCCATCGGACTCCAAGTTCGACCCCGTTCGCAATCCGCGGACACCAACGGTTTGCACCCGTGGGAAACCAAATCCCATATCAAATAAACCTCGCTCGAGTTGATGTATCAGGTGGGGGAAACCCCATGGATCTGATCAGGTCATACATATTATTACCCATCGAGGTGCGTAGGTGAAAGTCACTATCCTCAATAGTTAATCGTATGTATGATTTAATCTGTCTTCCCATTGGCCTACTTGCGAAGAGCGCAAAGGCCTACGATCTTTTTATCGTACGAGATAGTACGATCATACCCTTTGCAACTCTGTTCCCCCGCCGAGTCGTGTCCTTTCGGATGTCCACAAAGTAGTGTACGAGAACTTGTATAATTGATATCGTTGCATCCTGAAATATTTGTGACGGTAAAGAAATATATAATTTAACTTCTTAGTTTTGTACGAAGATCTCACACATAATCAGATAGAAATAGAGGGTGTAGTATTCATAAGAGACACCAAGATTTTTACGTGAAAAATCCTGAAAGGGGGAAAACCCATTGGGTCTAGCCCAATTTGAATGAATCCACTAGTATTTGCAATCGACTACAAATGAGTCTCTTCATTGGAGGGAAGGCCTTAGCTTGATGTAACAAATTTACATCATATAGAATGCATTATATGGTGAAAATTGGAAGAATCAGTATTGATATGTTGGTTTGGTCGGCAGGACTATAGTCAGCGGGTGATAGATGTCAGTAAGATCGTATTCGGGTGACAGCGATCGGAAGGACCATATATAGTGGTCGGGTGGAAGTCTGGCGTCAGTCGATGGTCGGGCAGAAGTCCAGCTTTAATTGATGGCCGAGTAGAAGTCCGATGTCCCGAGAATAAGTCCGACGTCAGTTGATTGCCGGTGGAAATCCGACATCCGATAGAAGTCCAACGAAAGTTCGGTGTTGGGTAAAAATCCGGCGACGGGTGAAAGTCTGACATCGGATAGAATTCCGATGAAAGCCTGACGACGGGTGAAAGTCTGGTGTCGGGTAGAAATCCGATAATGGACGAAAGTCCGGTGTCTGCTAGAAGTCCGAAGAAAGTCCATCGATTGGTAGAAGTCTGACGACATGTGAAAGTACGGTGTCAGGTAGAAATCCAATGATAGGCAAAAGTCCGACGTTAGGTAAAAGTCTAATGAAAGTCCAAAGATGGGCGGAAGTCTGATGTCGGGTAGAAATACGGTGACAGATAGAAGTTTGGCGTCGGGTAGAAGTCCGACGAACGTTCGGTGACTTGCAGAAGTCCGACGACGGGCGGAAGTTTGGTGACTAGTGAAAGTCTGGCATTGGGTAGAAATTCGAAGAAAGTCAGGCGATGGGTAGAAGTCCGGCTACTGGTGAAAGTCCGGGGTAGGGTAAAAATTCGGCGACAGGCGGAAGTCCGGTGTCGGGAAGAAATCTGGCGACGGGCAGAAGTTCGACGTCAGATAAAAGTTCGACGACAGATGAAAGACCGGCGTCGGGTAGAAATCCAGTGACTGGCGGAAGTTCGACGTCGGGTAAAAGTCCTACCATAGTCTGGCGATGGGTGAAAGTCCGACGTCAGGTAGAAATCAGGCAACATGCGTAAGTCCGGCGTCGGGTGGAAGTCCAACGAAAGTCAAGCGACTGGCAGAAATCTGGCGACGGGCAGAAGTTTCGACATCGGGTAGAAGTCCGACGAAAGTCTGGCGATAGGTAGAAGTCCGGAGACCGACGGAAGTCCGGTGTCGGGTAGAAGTCCGACAAAAGTCCGGCTACATGTGAAAGTATGACAATGGACATAAGTCCGAAGACTGGCGGAAGTTCATCGTCGGGTAGAAGCTCGACGAATGTCTGGCGACGGGCAGAAGTCCGGCTTCAGGTAGAAGTCTGGCGTAGGGCGGAAGTCTTGCATCGGGTAAAAATCCGGCGATGGGCGGAAGTCCGGCGTCGGGTGGAAGTCCGATGAAAGTCCGGCGAATGGCGGAAGTCCGACATCGTGTAGAAATCTGGAGACTGGCAGAAGCCTGGTGTTGGTCGGTGGCCGAGAGGTGGTCGAGGAGGAGTCTGGTGGCAAGAGAACACTTCCTTCTCTTTCTTCTATTCATTCTCTTCTTGCTTGGCCTCCTTCTTCCCCCATTCATGAGAAATGAGGGATCTATTTATATTTTCGGAAAGTGGCATGACTAGTAAATAGGAGGAAGATCAAGGGGAAATTGAGAGTGGTCTGAATGGACGGCTGATATTAAATCCCTTGATCATGGATTATTTACTGGACATTTGAATGTCTTAATGATATTAGAATTTGACTATCTTGGGCTTGTTTGATTTGTCTAGTCGAGCCGCTCGATTCGACTATAAGCATCTCAAGTTTGGAAACTGTTTGGTAATCCAAATTATGGATTGAACCTTCCAAATGCACTTCGGGTCTTTGATTTGAACTCATTTGAGCTCGGATTGAGTCGAAATTGGTGTTGATGGGTTCGTATCTTCGAGACGTTCAGTTCGACTGTAAGTTTGCTGAAATTAGAGTTTAGATGGTCTCTAATTAAATATTTGAAGTCTTCGATTTAATTTTTTCTCAAGATTCGTGGCCGATCAAAATAATTTTTTGATGATATATCAGATATAATTCTTTACCCACTTAAATAGGCATATTCATGCCTTATTTTTGTCTTTTATCACTCATGAGTGTCTAAAATTAAATAGTGTTATTTCATTCTTTTAAAATGAAAGAGCAGTTATGGCAACAAAGAACTGTTAAGGAAAAAAAGAACTCTGTACTCTGTACAGCTCGTAATGTTTTTTTCAGTAATCACGTGATTGTCATGAATTCGGGTTGTAGCTGCGAGGAAGTAGCCTCACTTGAATTCGGGAAGATAATTTAAGTAAAATAGAGCAAGCTTTATATTGTTAATTTAATGAAACAAGAAATAAAGACTTGACTCTGTAAAAAAAAAATAATCAGAGAAGACAGAAAATAAGATTTATTTCTTAAAGTTTACAGAAATCTCGCACGCATTTATAAAAAAATAAATTTCATGCACATTGCTATAAAATCTCTATTGAGCACTCTGAAAGAGGAGTCTTCCATCAAAAGCAAACTGGAAATGGGGGGCTATCCGCCGATCGAAATCCTGGAGAAGGGATTAGTGATTCCCAGTGAGGAGACTCCGGCGGAGGAGATCTGGCTCTCCAACCTCGACCTTCTCGTTGCGCGGGCCCACACCCCCACCGTCTACTTCTACCGCCGCCCCCTGGATGACGCCGGATTCTTCTCGCCGGAAGGCCTCAAGGCCGCTCTAGCCCGCACGCTCGTCCCATTCTACCCTCTCGCCGGCCGCCTAGTTTCCGGCGCCGACGGTCGTCTTTGCATCCGATGCACAGCTGAGGGCGCCCTCTTTGTCGTCGCTCGATCTGAAGCGTCAGTGGATGATTTTGGGGATTTCGCGCCCTCCGACGAGATCCGGCAGCTACTTGTTCCTTTCGTTGATAGCGCTGATGAGGTTGATCCGCCGCTTGTCATGTTCCAGGTGAGCTTATCGTGGATTGCTTCTAGTTGATATATATGTTTAAAGTTTTGATAAATCCTTCGTTTGGGTTTATGATATTGAGAGTAATTCATTATACATATATAATCTCACAAGAATTAAATTCCTCATTGAAATTTTTATTAAAAATAAGAATAATTTGGATATTATAAATTTTTAAATGAGTTTTTTTCCCAACTTAGGAGAAAAATAAGAACTTTTATACATCATCATTATCAAATTATTCTTACTTTTATACATCATCAACAACATCAAGCCTCTTTCTTGTAAGAAATTATTAAGTGCGGATACCGGATGTAGAAGCTACGTTCGTACTCCAATAAAAATATACGCATAGACTAGTATTACTGTGTTTTAGCTAGTACACAATAATATACAACAATGCATAACTAAACATATAATAATAGACAGTAATATCTAATAATATAAGTAATATACTAGTCCATGCGTCATATTTTTATTGGAGTTCGGACGTAGCTCTACGTCTGCTATCCGCACGTAATAATTTCTCCTCTCCCGTACCACCAAATGAATCCTTTTTTCTTTATGTTCTATTAAGAACCAAATTCTCATTTAAATTTAATAAAAAAACAATCATTTATAATAACATCTAATGAATTTTTTTAGGTCTATTTTTATCTTTCATAAGATAGGTCAAAGTCAATTTATCATGTAAATATAAAAACAGCTTTCATATAGATAAAATTTTCTTTTTCTTTCTTGGGATTGTTTTGCTCATTTAATACTCCCAATAAAAGTTTTAACATTTTGACATTATATGCCTTATTATACATCTATTTTAATAAATATATCCTTATATTTTAGTTTGGAGAAATATATTGAAAATTTTATTTTAGATGGCATTCCATCAATGAGAGATAAATTTTTATATTTGTGTGCTAATTTTTGGAGTTGAAGCTTTTGAAAATTAATTTGAACTCATTCATGCGAGAGATCCCATCACAAATTTCTCTTCTTCTTGATGTTATTGGATTTCGTTGATTCTTGATTCTTGATTATAGTTTATCACAAACTCTTCTTGTCCTTCACACGCCTCTGAATCTTATCTTCTCCTTAAAACTTCGCTAAATTCCCTCAATAATATTATTTTATTAACAAAAGTGTATATATATATATAATTGAATTCAATAAATATTGTATTAAATGAATTTTAAATTTATTTTAAGATGAATATAATATAGTCAGACTTATCACAAATTTATGAAAATTCATTGAGCAATTTTTTAAAAAATTATTTATATTATCATGTTTAGCAAATATGTAAGAGAAATGCAATTGGGCTCTTTTTTTTTTTTTTTTTTTCAATTGCGTTGGTGCCTACACAAACAGTTTCAAATTATTCTAATATAATTAATATTTTGACGCAATTTAAATTCTAATTCAAATGTCCAACGGACCGACTTGCAGCTAACCTTCTTCCGGTGCGGCGGCGTCTGCCTCGGCGCCGCGGTGCACCACACCGCAGCCGACGGCCTCGGAGCCCTCCACTTTGTAAACTCGTGGGCAAGAATCACCCACACCAACTCCCACATCCCCATCCCCCCCACCATCAACCGCACCCTCCTGCGCGCGCGCTCTCCTCCATCCATAACCTCCTCCCACATCGAATACTCCCAATCAAATCTCCCTCCTTCCTCCACTCACCCTCCCTTCACCTCCGCCATCCTCAAACTCTCCAATCACAATCTCTCCCTCATCAAAACCAGTCCAACCTACAACAATCCCAAACGCCCTCTTTCCACCTTCAAAGCCGTCGTCTCCCACATCTGGCGCTCCGCCTGCAAGGCCCGCGGGCTCGAACCATCAATACCGACCCGACTCTACATGACCGCTGATGCCCGATCCCGCCTGCGGCCGCCTCTTCCCGCTAGCTACCTCGGAAACGCCATCTTCCGCGTGTCTGCGGAGGCGACGGCTAGGGAGATATCGGACTTCGGAGCGGCGGCGAAGATCGACGTCGCGACGAAGCGGATTGATGATGAGTTTGTCAGGTCGTTGATCGATTACTTGGAGGAGAAGGTGGATGAGGTTGGGGTGAGGAAAGGGGGGTGGGTGATGCCGGAGACGGATCTTTGGGTGATTAGTTGGCTGGGTTTGCCGATCTATGAGGCAGATTTTGGGTGGGGCAAACCGATTTATATGGGAAGGGCGTGTTTGCAGTTTGGTGGTTTGGTTTATATTGTGCCGAGTTCACCGGAGGAGGCGGAGGGAGGGTTGTCTGTGTTGATCGCGATGGAGGAGGAGAATATGGAGAGGTTTAAGAAAGTGTTTTACGAAGAGATTGGGCGTGCCGGGTCTGGTCATCTTTGAACTGGTCTGGCTCTTGGGAACCGGATAATCTTTAAATTGGTCGAGATAGATGGAGCGTTTCTAATTGTTCTCATATCTATATAATTTTTTTTTTCGTTTGTCTGTCTGAGTTTGGAGTCATTAGTCGGTTCCTTCATGTCCTAGTTCTCACTGTATTGCCAGAGTACTTCGTTTTACGAGAGGGGAAAAAAAATCATGCATTTGAAATATTTCATAGTAAATGAAATTTAGAAATTTAATTTTTGATGTTTAGTTATTTATAAAATAAAATTAATATTCAAAATATGGTGATAGCTGACGATGATGATGACTGTAATAGTGATGATAGGTGGTGGCGGCAGGCAGCTGTTAGTGACGGGTTACAACCATTAACAAAACTTCATATTTTTGATGTATTTCAAATTTTAAAAATTTGAAAAAAATTTCAAATATCTCAATATAACTGCATTTTCTTTTATTTTAATCAAATATCTGAATTTTTAAATATCATATATTTAAATTACTTTACATCATAAATACTTGCAATCAATAAGTTATTTAGGTTTCATTTCACAGCTTTCTTACTATTTTATGAAGCTTATGTAGAAAGTAACATTTTTAAAATTATTGTGGAAACCAGTTTCCTAGCACAATTTTTTTTTGGAATTAACGAAAAAGCAGCAGCCAAGTAGAAATTATGATTGATGTATGAAAATCAAAATAGTCAGAATGCTATCAATATGGACATGAGTTTTTAATTGATAAAAGTATGCTTAACTAACACAAATAATCATGAGTTTGAACTTGTTTAGCTAACTCAAATTTAACTTGAATATTGACGAGACCTAGGCTTTATTTGGGATGGCTTTCTTACATCTTCTAAAACAATTTTCTAGTACAAAAATTAAAATTTTGTACAAAAAATTTATTTTAAGAAGCAGTAAGAAAGCTGTTACTCTTCAATTGGAACAGCTTTTGGCCATTACTTTTTGATGTAGTGGATCGGCAGAAGAATTAAATCTGCTAGAAAAAACACTCAAAATAAGAGAACCAACACAAGCTTAAAGCTTCAAATTTATATAATATTCATCATCTCATTTTTCTCTTACAATAGCTATATATAATAAGCTAAGAAGTTTCTAGAAAACAAGAATGTAAGCTAGTCCTAAGGATTTATTTAGCTAATGATGCACTGCATTATTCTCTCATTGTGTCAAAAGAGCTCGACTCAGTCGAGGCGTGCCATCGATATAAAAGTAGGTATAAAAATCATAATCAGATACCTGGACCAATGATTATGCGTCTCTCAATGAGAGCACCATATTTCCCTATCTTTTCCAAACGCCACATTTCATTATTCATTGCTGAAAGCATTCTCTTGATTGTACCTATTGACTTGGCTGCACTAGAGCTTGCACCTTCCTTGTTCTTTCCGCTTATAATGGTAGATGCAATACCTTCAAAGGCTATTTGTTAGAGCTCCTCCACGTCAGCTGCCATGATGTGTCCCTGTATTAAACATTGTTCTTGTTTCTTGTCTGCTCTTCTCTCACCTCTCCTTCTATAAATACATGTATTCTCCTAATGTAATAGATTAATAATAGAGATATCCTTTCCTACGTTATCTGCTTAGTCTCTCAAGAACTCCAAGTCTCCATCGAGACAGAGTTCTCACATGGTATCAGAGAAGTTCTCCGGCACTCCTCTTCCCGTCTCCAAATGGCCGATCAAGAGTCGGCAATTTCCTCCCCAACAAATCCCAACCCCTCATCATCCTCTCCAACCGAACTCACAATTCCCGCCCCCTTGAAATTCTTGATATCAAATCTCAAGAACCTAGTGCCAACCACTCTTTCACCTGAAAATTATCCGATCTGGCGTTTTCAGCTCTTCCAACATTTCTCCGCCAACGGCTTCGACGATCACCTCACCGGAACAGCCGCATGCCCTCCCGAGACCTCCGGCTCTGCCTACACTGCCTGGCGACTAATCGACCGCAACCTTCTTTCTGCACTGCTATCCACAATCTCCCCGTCCGTTCTCCCGTACGTCATTTCGCTTACCTCCGCCCACGACGTATGGCTAACTCTCGAACGACGACTTCAACCCACCAGCAGGTCACGGGTGATTCAGCTCAAGAATGAGCTTCATCAAATACAAATGAAGGATCAAACTATGCAGCAATATCTCGGTCAAATCAAAATTCTGGTCGACAACATAGCTGCCGCAGGTTCCACCATCAACTCCGAGGATGTCATCCTGTATATCCTGAACGGACTTCCCAGCACCTACAGTTCCTTCAAAACCGCGATAAGAACATCTCTCAACCCCATTAGTTTAGATGTTCTTTATTCCTTATTATGCAGCGAGGAAATAAACCTTCATCAAGAACATCTCAAAGAAACGCACTCGCCTTCTGACACCGTCGCATTGTTCTCCAACCGCAACAGTTCCAACAGAGGACGTAACAGCAGAAACAACAACCGCGGCAGCACTCCACGCAACTCCGCCAACTATCACACTTCCGCCTCAGGATCTACCTCCCCGGCCAGCCGCTCCCCTTGCCAAATCTGTAACAAAACAGGCCACACAGCCATCAACTGTTGGCACAGATGCAACCCCAAATATGCGCCCACTTCATCCAGAGCCTCCCGCGCACTTCTGGCCTCTCAACCAGCCCAGTCCACAACCGATTGGGTACTGGACTCAGGAGCCACCTCGCACCTCACATCCGACACAAACAATCTTCATCAATCCGTTCCTTACAACGGTCTGGACTCCGTATCTATCGCTAACGGAACAACCATTCCGATCCAGCACACCGGACAAGGAATCCTTCCTCTACCAGACTCTTCGCGTAAGCTTCGTCTACGCAATCTTTTACACATTCCTTCGCTATCACACAACCTGGTCTCTATTTCCAAATTAACGTCTGATAACAATGTCTCTGTCTCTTTCAATGCTCACGGTTTTACCATTAAGGATATGCAGGACAATCAGCCCTTCTTCATGGTCGCAATCGTGACGGGCTATACTCCATTCGTGTTCCTCACACAGCTCAACACACCGCTCTCAGCACTATCAACACCCGACTCTCTCGGTGGCACGCTCGGCTCGGTCATCCCTACGTCCGCCTCCTTAAGTCGCTAGCTCAACAAATCCCGGACCTCCGTAGCTCGTCTGCTTCAATTCCTTTACATTCTTGCATTTCTTGTAACGTGGCAAAAAGCCACAAACTCTCGTTTCCTAAAAGCACGTCTAATAGTACTAAATCATTTCAATTAGTTCATAGCGACGTCTGGGGACCGGCCCCTCATTCTTCTTTAAACGGATATAAATACTATGCTCTATTCGTAGACGACTACACACGGTTCTCCTGGCTATATCTCATGACTTCTAAGCAAGAGACATTCTCTAAATTTCAAAATTTCCATGCGTTAATAAAAAATAAATTCAACAGCACCATTCAAACGTTTCGCTCCGACGGAGGCGGCGAATTCACAAGCAACCCTTTCCGCAATTATCTTCTTCAACACGGCATAACTCACCACATTAGCTGCCCACACACTCCCGAGCAAAATGGCCTAGCGGAACGCAAACATCGTCATCTCTTGGACCTAACTCGGACTCTTCTTCATGCCGCTAACATGCCTCACCAGTTTTGGGCCGAGGCCGTCACAACTGCGAATTATCTCATTAACCGCCTTCCCTCAAAAGCTATAGCTCTCAGCTCTCCCTATCAAAAACTATACGGCTACCCACCCGCATACACTCACCTACGAACCTTTGGTTTCTCATGTTTTCCTTGGCTTCGCCCTCAAGCCCCAACCAAACTATCCCCTAGATCTCACGAGTGTGTCTTCTTAGGCTACTCCTCGCTCCACAAAGGCTATCGCTGTCTCCACCCCATCACCAATCGCATCTACATTTCCCGCCATGTCATATTCAACGAGAGTCAATTTCCCTTTCATCGATCCATTACAGCCTCCGAATCATTCCCTCAAACAAAAAATCTCTCCCCTCTTCTACTTGTTCCAACATCCACCCTCACAGCACCATCACCTCCTCCTACATCCACTTCGGTAGCTCAACAAAAGTCTCACACGTCCCAGACTTCTCAGCCCACCAGGTTCACGAATTCGGAAATAAATTCGTCCGCCCCACTCTCAGCACCTCATCACCTTCCAGCTTGACACCTACTGCTCCAACATCCAAGCACCCTATGCAAACCCGTCTTAAGTCCGGCATTGTCCGACCCAAACAAATTTTAGACCTCTCGGTCACCTCATCCCCTGTACCAACATCCTACTCCCACGCCGCTCAACATCAACACTGGCGCACGGCCATGTCCGACGAATACTTAGCCCTTCAACAACAAGGCACCTGGTCGCTTGTCCCTCCACCTCTCGACAAACCTGTCCTTGGCTGCAAATGGACGTTCAAAATAAAACGTCAACCCAATGGTCAAATCGACCGTTACAAAGCCCGGCTAGTCGCACAAGGCTGCTCCCAACAGTTCGGCATAAACTTTACAGAAACATTTAGCCCCGTGGCTAAAATGCCCACCATCCGCATCCTCATCACTCTAGCTCATCACAAACACTGGCCCATTCTTCAACTCGACGTTTCCAACGCCTTTCTCCACGGCGATCTGCACGACGAAGTTTTCATGCGACAACCAACTGGCTTTGTTGACTCTCAACACCCCAACCACGTCTGCAAACTACACAAATCCATTTACGGCTTAAAACAATCACCTCGTCAATGGTTTCAAAAACTAACCAAATTTCTTCTAACATTTGGTTTCAATTTTAGCAAAGCAGACCCCTCCCTGCTCCTCTACCATCATGGGTCAATTCAGCTTCTCGTCTTAATCTACGTGGACGACATTCTAGTCACCGGAAACGATCAATCCACGGTTCAGACTCTTCTCAACAAGCTCAACTCAGCTTTTCGCCTCAAACAACTCGGGGACATCTCGCTGTTCCTTGGCATACAGGTAACCAAAACATCAAACGGGTACTTCCTCACACAGCAACACTACGCCAAGAACATTCTCCAGACAGCCGGTTTCGAACACTGCAAATCCACGGCCACCCCAATGTCCCTCAAACGATCACCACGCCATGCTGACGATCAACAATTCCAAGATCCACAACTCTACCGCAAGCTCGCAGGATCTCTCCAATACCTCTCCATCACTCGCCCCGATATCGCATTCGCGACCAACAACATCTGTCAACATATGCACAACCCAACCATCAACGACTACCAGGTACTCAAACGTTTACTTCGTTACATTCATGGTACAATCAGCTACGGCACTCAAATTACCTCCGGCGACCTCCAACTCCGCACATACGCCGACGCCGACTGGGCCGCCGACCCATCTGACCGCAAATCAATCTCCGGCTTCTGCACCTTCCTCGGCAACAGTCTTATATCCTGGTCAGTCAAGAAGCAAGTCACGGTCGCCAAGTCTTCCACCGAAGCTGAATACCGCTCCATCTCCTCAGCCACCTCTGACGTCCTATGGCTCCGGAGACTCCTAGCCGAGCTACACATTCCTCAGACATCACCAACCACGATCTACTGCGACAACACGTCCGCCATCGCCCTCGCCAACAATCCCGTCTTCCACGCTCGCACCAAGCACATCGAGATAGACTACCACTTCATCAGCGGACACATTCAGGCAAAACAGGTCACGATCTCCCACATCAGCTCTACCGATCAGATAGCAGACATTCTCACCAAACCACTCTCTGCCTCTCGCTTCGCCACTCTCCGGTCCAAATTACTCATCCGCTCCGAGGATGATCAATTTGCGGGGGACTGTTAGAGCTCCTCCACGTCAGCTGCCATGACGTGTCCCTGTATTAAACATTGTTCTTGTTTCTTGTCTGCTCTTCTCTCACCTCTCCTTCTATAAATACATGTATTCTCCTAATGTAATAGATTAATAATAGAGATATCCTTTCCTACGTTATCTGCTTAGTCTCTCAAGAACTCCAAGTCTCCATCGAGACAGAGTTCTCACACTATTTACTCTACGGTTTTACCCAGCAACTCATTCATGTATTCAGAATCTGCAGATGTTATGGTCATGTTTGGTTCGAGTTGAGTAGTCTGAAGTAAAGGGGGCATGACAATATTCATATATGTGGTAGAAAATCTTGTCCTAACCACTGGCAGAGTCGTGTCCAAATTTGCAACATATAGCTAGTTATCGGGTCATCGGTCTCCATTTGAGATTCTTGCAATGACATGAACACTTGCAACACTTGTTTAGCATCATCCCTGAACTTATCCTTGCCCAGAACCATGCCAACCAAACTGTTGCATTCCATGAACTTGACACGTAGCATGCAATTTGACTTATCCATTGCATTTCGTAAATAGTTTTCAAATAAGGCATCACAGCATCATAATAATTTTGGAACTGCTCCCGTGAAGAATCAGCAAGTGATGCTAAAGCAGTCACTGCTGCTCCTTGCACCATCTGTTTCCCTTTCTGAAGCAACACCAATAGTTTGCTAACAAAGCCATCCAAAGTAAGGAGTCAAAATACCTGGTGCGCACATTTCATTGAAATTGAGGATTACTGAAGCAGCATGTCCAAAGCTGGGAGGACCCAAATCTGTAGATAGTTGCCTAATAGCATTGATTGATGCCCATCTTACACGTGGATGAGGATGTTGGAATGAGTTCAAAACCATTACCACCATTTGTTCTAGGTTCGCATCCTTCAGCAATCTGGGCCAGAGTAATCATGGCAGCATGATGCTTCTACCAATATGGCGGGGCAAGATAAACAGGAAGTGGCTCAAATGCAACTGGAAGTAGTTGGGTGATGGTGGTTTTTGAGACCCCAATGGGATGATGGTGGTCGTGAGATTGTAATTAGGGATTGAAATAGTTTGTATTTTGATCGAAGTAAATAATTTTTTTAGAAGTTATTATAAGTCAAATTTGAAATCCATCTTCGCTATAATATTGATATTGTAGTGCTTTACTTATACCAAATTTTTTGTAATTTTTGGGCGGTGCAAATCCTTAAGAAATTGATATCTGTCGGTACAATTTTGGGTCTGTGAGGTGCCTGTTTTGCAAACTGATTTTATCAATATTTTCTAAATAAAATGAATTATTTTATGAATATTTTTTCTATATTTTTTGAAGCTCTAAATGGATTTATATGAATTTTATATTGAATTTAAATTAAATAATTAAACTTATATTATATTATTATTATATTTTAAATATTTATATGCACTATCATATTTTCTTAAAACACCCATTTCCTATTCATATTCGGCAAACAAAGAAATGTATTAGAGATTTTAAGAGAGAAATAGAGGGGAGAAAAAGAAAACCTTTTTTTGGAGGTTGTGGTGCGATTTTCGTCACTAAGTCCTGTTGGGATAGTTGGTCGTCTCACTGTAAGGAACCATTATCTTATTTCTGATTCCAATAATTTTATATTTTAAATATTTTTCTGATCAAATTTGTATTTCCGTTATAAAAAAATGGAAATAAGTTTGTATTGGTAAAACTTTTACCGTAAAATTTTTTGTATGTAATAGATCTTGTTAATATGAACACTTTGACTGTAACATATTGATTTTACCCATAAGATTGAAAGAAATAATTTTTTAATGTAGATACATATTATATAAATTTGATAGATTTCATTGTGTTTATATATTTCTGCATATCATGCATGATATTAATTTACATTATATATAAAAGATATCATTCATGTAAGTAAGAAAGACTGGCTGTTAATACTATAATGAATACGGGTTGGCACTTAAAAAATATAATACCCTACGTAGGAGGGTGGGCCGACGGGCTTTCCTTTAAATTAAAGGTTAGTGGTATAATCTTAGTTATAGCCTGTAACCGATTGATCGAATTACGCCAATGGGTAGAGGGTGATAACTCTTAATGATTATTGAAAGCCAGTCGTAATGATAATTGATTAATTGAATAAGTGATAATTAATATGCTTGATGACCAACTGAGAAGCAATTGGGGTGAAGATGTTGAAAATGTCACATTAAAGCTAAAAGTCATGTGTTGTTTTTCATAATTATACTAATAATGATATTTACCTGATAATATATTAAACTAAATGATAGTATATTAAACTGATTGACATACTTATAGCTCATTCTGTCAGTAATATTGATACAACATAGTATAACATACTAATATGATTCATTGGCCAATTTGATAGTTGATATATCTCTTTTGGCATTACTGATCATATTGATTTTATTATAAATTTTTTATATTTTTACTGCTCATATTAAGTGATGATTGATATTGACTAAGATACATATTGACTTTTTTACCTTGCATTGAAATCAGTGATAGAGTTTTGATTACTTACTAGGTTTTTATACTCACTATGTGGTTTTAAATAATTTCAGGTAAGGAGCCTACAGCTTGAGGCTGTGTAGCGATGCTAATATAGTTATTGTTACAGCTTTTGCTTTATGTATTTTTATAATCAGTATGGCTATTGTATTTATCTTTTTGGACTCTGATTGTAGATTGTAATTATTAACAGTAGTAATATGAATTACATTTTTTGCATTTTATTAAATTTCTTTAATATAATTAATCAGCTTTGGATGCCCGTATTGATCTAGTTGATAAATGAATGAATATTGTATAAAAAAGGAGAACATAAAAGATGGTCTTCCACTTAGATCTTGGAATGAGACAGGGATAATGATCGAAGGGTAGTAGTTGGGGGACAATAGTCGGAGGAATGTCGTTACATGGTAATTAGAACACCATAGTTGGAGGAAGATTGTTGGAGGATCGTAGTTGAATGAAGATTATTAGAAAATATTAATCGGTAGACGTCGATTATAGAAGGAATGTAGTTTGATAATTGTGTCAGAATACAACAGTTGGACGACGATGCTCAAATGATTGTAATTGAGTGACATTAGTCGAAAGATCGTTGCCAAGCGAGGGTGATATTAAAGGATTATAATCCTTTAATATATTTCTTTCATAACTTATATGCACGCTTGCTTAAACTTCAATTACATTTGCACAGTCATATGCTTCAAATCACTCTCATTGACATCACTGCATGAATTGTTTTTCTTAATGTTCTTATTGATTATTTCTTCAATCCTTGTTTAGACATTATAATTAATTATAATATTTCAGAATTACAAGGTGCAAAATATAATAATAATAATGAATAATAAAAATGCCTTTGTACTCATGCATCTTCAGATTCCAAATAAATTATAATTCTCCAAATATCATAATATCACATATTTATCATATCTAACAAATTAATCTCCCAAATAAATTAAGTGCCATCATAAAAAAATACCAAAAAAACCACGATTCATAAATTTATAATTATATTATCATTTTAATAACTGTATTTACAAAATGTATATTAATAATTTATTATAAAGCCCTTAGATTTATGTCTAATATTGTAAAATGTATTGAATTTATGCTAAACCATCTTATTCTTTCCTATTTTTAATCTCTAAATCAGTAAATCTCTTCACCAAAATTATTTAAATTATTATTATTATTATTATATTATGCGATCCATATGACTTTTTTACTGTTTTTTTCTATTAGAAATAAAATTTGTATTTTTCTCATTCGTTAAATATATTTTGCATTTATTTTTTGAAGATTTATAATATTAAAATATTATGAATACAATTTCTTTAAATAATCAAGTTATATCATAAATATAAAGTTGAAAGAAAAATAATAAAAAAACTAGCTAAGTGCATGTATCATTTAATTGCAAGAACCCAATTAATTCTCAAAGCCTTCAATGCCATTAATGCCTGCAAGATGAAGAAAATGTCAAGTTGGGCCAAATAATTCATGTAACTACGTATATTTGGATTGTTAGAATATTTGGATTGTTAGAATAGGCCTTTCTCCATAAATTTGTCATTAAATATCTGGGTTGTCTATAGTATTTTATAATATTAATTGTGAGGTTGCGTGAGATTTATACAAAAAAAAAAAAAAAAAAAAATGTAAAGAATCTTGTGTTTCTGAATTCAGTTCAATAGGGCGTAACCCGTGATTTTTTTTTCTTTTTAAGGGTTTTCTACGTAAAAAATTTTGTGTTTATGAATTTTCTGTTTGTGTGCTAGATATTCATACGATACCGAGATGAAAAATTCTAACTCTATCACCGCATATATACTAGCTTGCAACAAAAATATAGCTATTATTAGTGATATCAAAGGAAACCGATCTATGTATTTTTATAGCATTAGTCTGAATAGAGTTCTAAAAAGAAGGAAATCCTCTGAGGTTGTTATTTTTTCTAAATAGAATCACATTTATTAAGACACCAGTGGCAATGTAAGAATTAGTGTTGTATGGTCCCAAAATCATTTAAAAATTGGGTAACAAATTCAAAATAGTGATCCCAAGGTAAAGTTTAATAATTGATCATATTGAGTATTTGTTTGGGGCAGTGGAAACTTTTTATAAAGATGATTGTGAAGTTTTTATAGAGAAAATATTCATTTTAGACAATATTGTGATTATAATTAATATGTTTCTTCTTAATCTATAAGCAACTTTTTTAAAGCTAGAACATCTTAGATTTTATTTGGGACAACTTTTTATTACTTTCTAAAACAACTTTCTTGTACAAAAATTTTTAATTTAAAAAATTTTTATACTAAAAACTATTTTGAAAAGCAATAAGAAAATTGTGTCAAATGAAACTTGAATAGATTTAGTTATATATAAAAAAAATTCTCATCACAAATTTTTTTGAAAAACTGCAATAATGCAATTTCCAAATTAGTAATCATCGCCAATGAGTGCTACCAACTATTGCTACCGACAACCATGCACTATCGCCACCAACGGTCAACATTAGAAATTGCCACCATCTCCAGAATACTTAGAAGATTTAACCCTGCTGTTGAGTATAGTGTATAGATGTTCGCCCATGTATACCTATTTTCTATAATCTCTATTAGAAAAATCAAGCCCTGCTGCTAAGAGTTAATTGCTCATATGTGAACGCTTGATTTCTATTAACTCCTATAAGAGAAACCAAACATTTCATTCTTAAGTTGTTATTTTTTTCTTCAACTATGAGTAAGAAAGAAAGAATTCTTATATCTTTTGATATATAGTAAATTTTTCATCCGGGCCAAACCCCGTTATTTTTTTTTCCTTTCAGATTTTTTCACGTAAAAGCTTTCTAGTCTTATTACTATTATATATGTGTGTTGAATTTTGTACAATACCGAAATATTGAATATACACTCTACTTATTCAAAATTTTAGCACGTAATAAAATCAATTAAATTTCATAATTAAATCACTTAAAAAAATTTACGAGAAACACAAACTGATAAAATTTTGCAAATAAATTTGAGACAATCTTATATCTTACTACGCTCGGAAATTAAATAAACTAAACACTTGAAGTATTTTAAGCTTTTCCGTCTCATCACACTGCCAGCTGCTACTTATCCCCCACTACAACCTAAAAACAAATTATGAAGAACTGAACAATAGAACAATAAAAGCAAAAGTTCCTTCAACAAAAACATTAAGGATAAAAAAAAAAATCTTCTAAAACAGAGAGAACCCGAATCATATAAGTTTCAATTTTCAAGAATGATCTCTGTCCAATGCAGACAATAATGTTAATGTAATATCTGATAAAATCCATTCAGTCATTCACCTATAGAAGAGTTTCAGCGTTTGTACTAAAAAACTGCTTTAAGAAGCATAAAAAAAAACTGTTCCAAATGAAACCTTAATTATCGAGTCACATAACAATCCAACTTTCTTTTACTGAAAACCACAAAGCAACAATAGACTATCTCCAAATTGCTGTCAACCACAATTCAATAATATATGCTGTGTCAATAAATGATCTGATATGTCAGCTTGATCAGAAAAATTCAGTTTGAATTGACTTTTTTTGATAAATGAGTCGGATTCGAGTTGACTTATGAATGCGCTTTTGACCCAAAATGACCCGTTTAATATTTTTTTTGCTTGTGGGTAGAATAATCTTATTTTTATTAAATATACTAAACTTTATAGTTAATAAATTATAAATTTTTTAATCAAAATAGTTTCAAGAGTTAGGTTCAAGTTGTTCGAGTTTTTAGTAGGTCGGTTTCGAGTTTATTAGATTCAGGTTGTGTCATTTTTGGTCCGATCCATCAACCTATTTTGACAGCACTAATATGAATCCACCGACAATAGCATAATATATAGAAATATATTCCAAACCCGATGGTCCAAAATAGTATTAGCATAAAAATACAAGCAATATTATAATTGTTGCGGGCTAGAATATATGCAGCGATAGAGTTAGAAAGTTTATCGTCTCAGCGTTGCACGAATGTCCAGCACACAAACATGAGAGAAATAAAAACACCAGGATTTTTACGTGGAAACCCTGGAAAGAAAAAAACCACGGGGCTGCGTCCAGTTGAAATAATTCCACTAGTGTTTGCTTGAGATACAAGAGGCTGACTCATCCTTAAAATTTAGGGCGATCAGATTACAATGTCACTTACGGATTGAAATTAAGTTACAAATAAGTTGTGTATTCGAGCTGAATTCCAGAGTCGCTTGAAGACAAAACAGTATTCCGGCGTCGTTTGGAAGTAAGGCAGAATTCTGGCTTCGTTTGGAAGTCGGATAGAATTTCGACGTCGTTTGGAAATCGGGCAAAATTCCGGCGTTGTTTGGAAATCGGGCGGAACTCCGGCGTCACTTGGAAGTCGGGCGGAACTCCGGCGTCACGTAGAAGTTGGGCGGAACTCCGGCGGTGGTCGAGGAGGAGTTTTTTCCCTCCTTCTCTTCTCTTCTTCTTCTTCTCCTCTTTTTCCTCTTATATTCTTCTTGCTTGGGTCCCCTCTTAAGAGAAATGAGGGGCTATTTATAGTTTTTTGAGGATGACATGACTTATAAATAGGAGGATGATCAAGGGCAAATGTAGAGTGGTTTGGATGGACGGCCGATGTTGAATCCCTTGATCGTGGATCATTTATCAGGCATCTGAAGGTCTTAATGATATCGGAATTCGGCGATCTTGGGCTCGTTGGATTCGTATCGTTGAGCTGCTCGATTCGACTATAAGCATGTCATGTTTGGAAACCGTTTGGTAATTCAAATTGTAGTTTGAATCTTCCAATAGAGCTTCGGGTCTTCGATTTAGACTCATTTGGGCTCGGATTGAGTCAATTTTGATGTCGTTGGGTTTGTATTTCCGAGACGTTCAGTTCGACTGTATGTTTGTTGAAATCAAAGTTCAGATGGTCTTCGAATTAATTTTTGAAGTTTCCAACTTGATTTTTACCTCGAGATTCATGCCCGATCAAGATAATGTTTTGGTGATATATCAATAATGAATATATGAGGACTAATCAGATAGGTTAAGGTTTTCTTTGGGATAGCTTTCTTATTGCTTTTTAAAGTAATTTTTTAGTACATAATTTTAATTTTTATAGTAAAAAGCTGTTTTAAAAAGCAATAAAAAAACCGTCCCAAACTAAGCCCAAAACATTATAGAAAATGAAATTGCTGAATCAAGTCCGGAAGCTAGTATTTAACTTACATAATAATCCAACCACAAAAGCCGGAAGGTTCACCATTTAGATTACATAGGAGACAAAATTGGAGAGCAATTATTCCTCAAGCAGATAGAACATTCCTTATTTTGAGTCCCCCTACAATAACTTTTGAAGTTAACATCACACACTTGATGGCACAACCTTTAGAACGCATGAATTTGCTCCATCCAATCTTTGGAAGATGAGGGAAATTTAGGGTTTTAGATATCTCTTAACAATATTGATGATTTTTTAAAATATTTAATTAATTCTTCTTCTTCTAAAAACTCACCATTATTTGTAATTTTACATAGATTTGTGTGGGACAGTTTTTTTATTGCTTTCTATAATAATTTTCTAAAACAATTTTTTTTAAATAACGAAAAAGAAGTCGCAAAAAACTATCCTAAACGAAGCCTTAATTGCTCTTGAAATATTTATTTTCTTACTAACTATATTATAATATTTTATAAATATGACATTACTATTTCAAATTAATATAAAATTTCAACTTCGATGTTACTTGTCAAATTATTATTATTATTTTTTCGAGACTTTTGAGTAAATTAAAAGTAAATTCTTACAAGCATTATATATGCAAGTTTAAAATTCAAAACCTCTTAATTGATAGTCAAAACTTTAAATCAACAAATCAAGAAGAAGGGCATTATATATATATATCAATAATGTTAACATCATATATTTAATGCACATATAATAAACTAATATATATAAAAGACCCTTAAAAATCTGTCATAAAACAAATCAAAGATGATGAATAAAATTCACAATGAAATCTTATGCAATTTTTTTTGATTTGTTGGTTAGGAGTTTTGGCCCACCAATCAAGAGGTCTTGAATTCAAGTCTTACGTACGTGATATTTGTATGAATTTTCTTTAATTGACCTAAGATTTCATTTGTGACAATTTGCTTTAATTGGCCTAACATTTCATTTGTGATAGCTTTCTTACTATTTGTTGCGTACTGGAGTATTCGCGGCGGTAGAGAAATATAAAGTTTAACGTCTTAGCATTGTACGAAGATCTGGCACGCAATCAGATAAGAGAGAGAGGGTATAGTACTCATAAGAGACACCAGAATTTTTACGTGGAAACCCCTGAAAGGGGGAAAAACCACGGGGCCTGACCCAATTTGAATGAATCCACTAGTATTTATAGTTGACCACAAATGAGGCCCACAATTTGGGAGAAGGACTTGGCTTGATATAGCCAATATACATCATATAGAGTGCATTACATGGTGGGAATCAATATATACATATTTGTTGGGTCGGCTGACCATAGTTGACAGGCGACGGAGGTCGGAAGGATCGTAGTTGGCGGGAGACAGGGGTTAGAAAGACTGTTGTTTGGTGATGGAGGTCGGAAGGACCGTAGTTGATAGATGTTGTAGGTCAGGAAGATCGTAGTATGATGACAGAGGTCGGGAGGACCTTAGTTGGTCGGGCGACGGAGGTCGGAAGGGCTGTAGTTGGCTGACGTTGTAGGTCATAAAGATCGTAGTCTGATGACAGAGGTCGGGAGGACCATATTTTGTCAGGCGAAGGAGGTCGGAAGGACCCTAGTCGACTGGCGTTGGAGGTCAGAAAGATCGTAATAGGTGACGGAGGTTGGAAGGACCGTAGTCGGCTGGAGACGGGGGTCAGAAAGACCATATACATAAGTTGGTGGTCCAGTAGATGTTCGGGCCTCAGGTGGTGGTCCGATAGAAGTCTGGGCCTTAGGTGGTGGTCCGACGAGACTCAGGGTGTCAAGCGGTGGTCCGGCGGAACTCAGGACACCAGGTGGTGGTCCGGCGGGACTCATGGCTTCAAGCGGTGGTCCGGTGGAACTCAGGCGATGGTTGAGGAGGAGCAAGGAGGCAAGAGCAATCTCCGATCTCTCTCTTTTCTCCTTAGGATTAGGGGCCCCTTCTTCCTCTTTAGCCTTCTCCCTTGGCTTCGATCCCCCTTTTCAAGAGGAAATGAGGTTCTATTTATAGAATTCTTGAGTAGCATGGCTTGTAAATAAGTGGAAGATCAAGGGTAAATTGGGAGTGGTTTGGATGGACGGCCGATCTTGATTCCTGCGATTATGCACTGTTCAATGGACTTTTGACTATCTTAGTGATATCAGAATTTGATGATCTTGGGCTCGTTGGATTCGTCTTGTTGAGCTGCTCGATTCGACTATAAGAACATCACGATTGGAAACTATTTGGTAACCCAAATTGTGGTTTGACCCTTCCAAAAGTGCTTCAAGTCTTTGATTTGGACTCATTTGAGCTCAGATTAGGTCGATTTTGGTGTCGTTGGGTTCGTGTTTCCGAGATGCTCTGTTCGACTATAAGTTTGCAAAAACCAAAGTTTAGATGGTCTCAATTTTAATTTTTGAAACTTTCAACTTAATTTTACCTCACGATTTGTGCCTGATCAAGATAAATTTTTGATGATATATCACTATTTTTTAAATAATTTTTTAATTAAAATTTTATAAAAATCATCACAAACAAAATCTAACGTCCATAAAAAAAAGAAATCTCAGGAAGATATCAAAAATATTCTTTTGTCAAATGGGCAGTCTAATGAGCCTTTCGCAATATAAAATACAAGTGGGACTCTCCTCATGATGAATTAAATAACATATAAATTAATCACATGAATTTTCAACGAGCCAGAATTGAATTTTCAACGAGCCAGAATTTAGTCAATTTACGCATTATATATATCCTAATTTTTTTGTCTATTAAATTCTGCAAGCACAACCCTATAGCCAGTAAAATACTAAAACCTTCACTTTCCAGTTTGTAGCCTGTACAGCTCATAATGATTTTAATTTTATATAAATCACGTGACGTACCACGTGCTTGTCATGAATTTTGGTGCAGTTGCCATTAAATTGCCCGTCATGAACATTAGAGGACACAGCTAGATCGGATAGAATTTTGGATCGATTCGAATTAAATTTGTTCATTCAATATCTATATTTATAAATTATAATACTATTATAAAAGTCATTTTAATTTTCTTTCATATCAAAAGCGTAAGGATCCTTTCCCATATGCTTTGTGTCATTTATTTTGAAGTATTATTACGTGTTGTGCTTAGGCTACCAACTAAGAGATCTTGAGTTTGAGTCTTGTGTATGCGATGTGTGTGTGAGTCTGTCTTAATTGACCTAATTATCCAAAAAAAAAGATTGCCAAATTAATGACTACTGTGTTTGTTTGGAACTGTGTTATATTTTGTTATATCTAAACTCACATGATCAAGTGGTTATTTCCGGCTGAGTAAATATGGTTGATTTATTCTTATGGAGGACAAGAAAGCATCTGCTACAGTGCTTGGTGGAGTTATTGTAATCTGGGTATTGTTTGAGCTGATGGAATATCATCTGCTCACTTTGCTTTATCATTGCCTCATACTCTCTCTATCAATCTTGTTATTATGACCTAATGCAACAAACTTTATTAAAAAGTAATGCATGCTATGTCTGAAATTTTTTATAAAGGCCTCTTGATGTATAGAATTAATGTTGTAAAGTTCAAAGAGTTCTTGTTTGGATTCAGGTCTCTAGCACAAATTCCATAGTTAAGCAGTCCTGATGATCTGGTTGTGAACCTTGCTTGTTCTCTTAGATTTGAGACCAACCATTCACTTGTTGTCTTGAGGGAGATTGCATTTGGGCAAGATCTAAAAAAGTTTCTTATTGTGTGTTTGAATTCATCATGTTAATTCTACTTGGTTGCTTGTCTATATAAGTGTGGCTTAGGATTCTTCCCAAATAAATTCCTGGCCACACATTGCTAATCTTCTCAAACCAAATATGAACATCCATTTGGTGCTATTATAGTTCTGAATGTTTTGTATTCCGTTTCAAAAACAAAATTTGTAGACAACACTTTGTATTTTTAGTTATTATTCTACATGAAATTGTGAAACTCCTCATATTAACTATCATAAATACATTGCTATTCTTCTCAAATCAAATCTGACCATCCATCTAGGATTGTTATTGATATATCGCCAAAAAATCATCTTGATCGGGCACGAATCTCGAGGAAAAACTCAAGTTGGAAACTTTAAAAATTATTTCGGAGACCATTTAAACTCCGATTTCAGCAAACTTATAGTCGAACTGAGCGTCTCGGAAGTACGAATCCAACGACACCAAATTCGACTCAATCCGAGCCCAAGTGAGTCCAAATCAAGTACCCGAAGCGCTGTTGGAAGCATCAAACAGCTATTTGAGTTACCAAACGGTCTCTGATTTTGGCGAGCTTATAGTCGAATCGAGCGGCTCGACGAGACGAATCCAACGAGCCCAAGATCGTAGAATTCTGATATCATTAAGACCTTCAAATGCTTGATAAACGGTTCACGATCAAGGGATTCAATATCGGCCGTTCATCCGGATCACTCCCTATTTGCCCCTGATCCCTCACATATTTACGGGCTATGCCACTCCAGAAAAACTATAAATAGCCCCTCATTTCTCTTAAGAGGGGACCCAAGCCAAGAAGCCAATAAGAGAAGAAGAAGAGAAGAGAAGTCTAGGAGGGAACAACTCCTCCTCGACCACCGCCGGAACACCGCCGGAACACCACCGGAGCACCACCTGGTGCCCGAGGGACGCCGGAGCTCTGCCTGACGCCGGAGCAACATCAGAATTCTGCCCGACGCTAGAATTCTACCCGACGCCCGAGTGACGCCGGACTTCTTTCCAAGTGACGCCAGAATTCTGTCTGACGCCCGAGTGACGTCGGAACTCTGCTTGGCCTTGTAATTGATACTCATTGTAATCTGATCGTCCTGAATTTAAAGGACGAGTCAGCCTCGTGTATTTCAAACAACACTAGTGGAACTCTTTCAACTGGGCGTGGCCCCGTGGTTTTTTCCCTTTCCAGGGTTTTCCACGTAAAAAATATGGTGTTATTATTTCAACTATGTTTGTGTGCTAGATATACGTACAACGCTGAGACGGAAAATTAAAATCTATTGCCGCGTATATTTGAGTCCGCAACAGTTTGGCGCCGTCTGTGAAAAACTTATCCCACAACTTCAAGTATTGCTACGATGGTCAACAGGCGTAACAGTCGCATCATAGGAGCCTCCCGCTCTCACTCTCATCAATCCAGGAATCAGTCTATGAATCATAGACACCCGATATCTGCCTCTTTATACCCCGGGGGGCAAAACGCACCTGGAGAAGGGACCTCGGGACCCTCCCTAGAAGAGAGAATTCGAAAGATGGAAGAATCACAAAACGAGATCCTACAACTCTTGCGAGAGACTCGACAACCGACCCTAGCACCTCAGGAGGAGGTTCTTCTCCCTCGAGATCCACCACGAGTCGAAGCTGTTCAAATCGAACATCTTCAAGACGAGATTCCTCTTCCTCCACTCAGGAGGCGTTCGCAGTCACATCAAGATAACGAACTGCCTGATACAGCAAGTTCTACCCATCCTCCGCACACAGGTCGGCAATCTCTCCTTCCTCAAGACCTCCCTGAGGAGCTAGCCCAACATCACATTGCTGAGCTCCCTCGCAATACCCTACGCCACGAACTGCGACGATTGGTTCGAGAGGAGTTCCCTACAGGAGGCGTAAGGCAACCACTTTGTCAGTGGGACTTCCAGGAGTCGTCACCCCTGACGGAAGCCATTCTTCAACACCCTATTCCGGATGGCTTTAAACTACCAAGCATCGATTCCTACGACGGGACATCCGACCCGTACGAGCACATCGATCATTACAGAACTATCATGCATATCCAACGAGCATCAGACGCACTCCTTTGCCAGGTTTTCCCTGCCACTCTTAAAGGACAAGCTCGAACATGGTTCTATTCACTTCCAGCCGGAACGATCCCCACATTCGTCAAATTGGCCAAAGTATTTGTCGAACAGTTCGTAGCCAACCGAAGAATTACTAAGGATTCTTCTCATCTCTCTGGGATCCGTCAGAATGAGGGAGAAACATTAAAAGAATATTTTCAACGGTTTTCCACCGAGGCTCGACAGATTCCGGGAGTGGACCCAGAACTGCTCCGAGGGGTCTTCCTTGGAGGCCTTCATCCTGGTCCTTTCTATTCGGCCCTCATGCGGGACACGGTTCATTCATATGCTGACCTGATCCATCGTGTAGAAGCTCAGATTTCTGCTGATGAAGCCATTAATGCTCATAGAAAGTAATTTGAGCAAACAACTGGAAAGCGTAAGAACGCCCCTACAATAGAGGAATCATTTTCGCAACGAAAGAAAAATTCATCTCCTAGACCCCCAGTACCACAACGCGAGTTCCGCATGAAAAAGAGTATACGCCTCTCAATGCAACTCGAACCAACATACTAATGGCCATTCGAGATAAAGAAAATATCAAGTGGCCTAATTCTTTGAAGCCAAATGTTGGAAACCAGGAGCAATATTGCTATTTCCACCGTAGTCGTGGACACACTACTGAAGCCTGTAAGCAACTCAAGGATGAGATTGAGAGGTTGATCCAACAAGAATATATTCGACAGTTCATCCAAAACCCACCTGCTCGAGATGAAACTGGTCCAACTGGGGGGCAAAATCAACAACAACAAAGACAACAGTTGAATAATATTCAAATGATTGGCGAGATTGAATGACCATACACTTTGTGTGGTTGTATTAGTAACACTACTTGTCATATGTCACCATGTATCTCTTCTATGATCAGTAGGATGTCACTCTAATGTCCTTAGTATTTCTACCAAGTCAAATGATGTGGTTGTCCCTATATGTATCTCTTCTGTTGTACAAGAGAATTATTGTCTTACAGTAATATAATGTGTTGTTCGTCCAGTTTTGATATTGTCACTTTCTTTAAAAAGAATGCAACTGACAGTGAAAAACTACTGACAAATATAGTCTTTTTATCTATGATCTGAGAAATACACAGTCTTTATTGCATCTCAATCATTGGAAGATCGATCCCAGGGGGATTCGATCCGACCTCTTCCATATAGGTTAACGTCATCGAGCAGGGCTCTGACATGCAACCTCGGATAGGTCTCACATCCTTGGTGGATTCTCTCGACCTCTTCCATACAGGTTAACGTCGTCGAGCAAAGGCTCCGACATACAACCTCGGATAGGTCTCACATCCTTGGTGGATTCTCTCGACCTCTTCCATACAGGTTAACGTCGTCGAGCAAAGGCTCTGACATACAACCTTGGATAGGTCTCACATCCTTGGTGGATTCTCTTGACCTCTTTCGTACAGGTTAGCGTCATCGAGCAAGGCTCTGACATACAACCTCGGATATGTCTCACATCCTTGGTGGATTCTCTCGACCTCTTCCATATAGGTTAACGTCGTCGAGCAAAGGCTCCGACATACAACCTTGGATAGGTCTCACATCCTTGGTGGATTCTCTTGACCTCTTCCATACAGGTTAGCGTCATCGAGCAAGGCTCTGACATACAACCTCGGATAGGTCTCACATCCTTGGTGGATTCTCTCGACCTCTTCCATACAGGTTAGCGTCGTCGAGCAAAGGCTCCGACATACTACCTCGGATAGGTCATATATTCTTGATGGATTCTCTGGACATCTCCTACAGAGATTCTTGGCGGGCAAAAAATCTTCGAAAAAGCATGTTACACAATATATTAACTCATGTTTCAAAGATGCAAAAGTGAGTTTTCAACTTCATATAAATATTATTGAAGTCATATTACGAAAGATTGTACATCTAGGTCACCTTTGCAAGAATGTAAAAGCAAAAGGTACACTGGTGACATTCATACAAGCTAGTATCATCAAGCAACAAGCAACTTTAACACAGTCAAATATCCTTGGTGGATTTAAGTGACTTCTCCCTTACTGCACGCAAGCATCTCCTACAACTGCTCCTTCACCGAAAGGACATAACTGGATCATCATCAGACCTCCACTCAGTTGACAGTGTTAGTGTATTGCTAGAATGTTGGCATGTCACACTACTTCGGCCCCTTGATTCAGTAATATCTGATGTTGGCACACTTTAGTATGGATGAATATTGCCTTAACACAATGTTACTGGACGCCCGCCATCATCTGCCTGTCGCCAGACCCTCGTCGAATTTCTACCCAACGTTGTATTTCTGCCAGTTGCGTGACTTGCCTCGGATATCTGCCAGACACCGTACTTCCACTCGACGCAGGACTTCTGTCAGTCGCGGGACTTTCGTCGCACTTCTACCCGACGCCGGACTTCTGGCCGTCGTCGGACTTCAACCCGACGCTGTACTTCTTCCCGTCGTGGGACTTCTGCCCGTTGACGGATTTTTGTCGGAGTTATACCCGACGCCGTAATTATTCCCGACGTCGGACTTCTGCCCATCGCCGGATGTTTGTTGGGCTTCTACCCGACACCGAATTTCTACCCGTCATAGGACTTCTTCCCGCCGACGGATTTTCGTCGGAGTTCTACCCGACGCCGTACTTCTTCCCGACGCCTGACTTCCGACCATCTTCAGACTCCCTCCGACTAACATCTCACCTCCACATGAAGGAATGAAAAAGAAAAGAAATTTCTAACTCCTGTACAAGAGGAGGGGCGTTGTCTCAAGTAGGGAAAATCACCTACTGAATAACAACGGAATGCCTCAACTGTCAGAAAGCCAGAATGAGAGAAAAAAGAGGGAAAACCGCTAACTTCTGTGCAAAAGGAGGGGCGCCGAGTTAAGTAGGGAAAGTCACCTACTCAAAAACGGCGGAAGGCCTCAAAATGCCAGAAACTAGAGGGGAGAAGAGAGGAATACTCTAACTTCTGCGCAAAGGGAGGGGCGCCGAGTCAAGTAGGGAAAGTCACCTACTCAAAAACGGCGGAAAGCCTCAAAATGCCAAAAGCCAGAGGGAGAAAGGAAGAAGGGGCGAGTTTCTCCTAGGCCCTGGGGGTCTATTTATATTATTTTTGAGGGGGGAGGATTTCAAAATTTTACTAAATTCCCTGAATTTTTTCAAATTTTTCGGAATTTTTTCGGAATTTTTTGGGCCCCGCCACTTAAAAAAAATATATATATTTTTTAAAATTAACTGCGCCCTGCGCGGTTATAACCTCGCGGTTCCGCGCGGATGCGCCGGTTGGCGCGGGCGGCGGTGGGCGGCGGCCGGCTGGCCAGCTGGCCGGTTCGGCCGCCTACGCGTTCCCGGGCTCCGATTTCGGGCCCGGACGGTCCAAATTCGACGTTTTTGGGGTCCCCGGACACGTTTTTCGACGTTCCGGACTGAATTTTGACACTTTCGGAGCTCAACGGGGCCTCTATGGTTGGGTTCGACAAAAAAAAAATTTTTTGGAACGCAATTTTTTACGATTCGGCCAATGTAAAATATCGGAACAAGTATTTTCGGACTCGTGGAGCTTCAACGTCCGAAAATAGGGGGGCAACTGATATATCGCCAAAAAATCATCTTGATCGGGCACGAATCTCGAGGAAAACTCAAGTTGGAAACTTTAAAAATTATTTCGGAGACCATTTAAACTCCGATTTCAGCAAACTTATAGTTGAACTGAGCGTCTCGGAAGTACGAATCCAACGACACCAAATTCGACTCAATCCGAGCCCAAGTGAGTCCAAATCAAGTACCCGAAGCGCTGTTGGAAGCATCAAACAGCTATTTGAGTTACCAAACGGTCTCTGATTTTGGCGAGCTTATAGTCGAATCGAGCGGCTCGACGAGACGAATCCAACGAGCCCAAGTTCGTAGAATTCTGATATCATTAAGACCTTCAAATGCTTGATAAACGGTTCACGATCAAGGGATTCAATATCGGCCGTTCATCCGGATCACTCCCTATTTGCCCCTGATCCCTCACATATTTACGGGCTATGCCACTCCAGAAAAACTATAAATAGCCCCTCATTTCTCTTAAGAGGGGACCCAAGCCAAGAAGCCAAGAAGAGAAGAAGAAGAGAAGAGAAGTCTAGGAGGGAACAGCTCCTCCTCGACCACCGCCAGAACTCCGCCGGAACACCACCGGAGCACCACCTGGTGCCCGAGGGACGCCGGAGCTCTGCCCGACGCCGGAGCAACATCGGAATTCTGCCCGACGCTAGAATTCTACCCGACGCCCGAGTGACGCCGGACTTCTTTCCAAGTGACGCCGGAATTCTGTCTGACGCCCGAGTGACATCGGAACTCTGCTTGGCCTTGTAATTGATACTCATTGTAATCTGATCGTCCTGAATTTAAAGGACGAGTCAGTCTCGTGTATTTCAAACAACACTAGTGGAACTCTTTCAACTGGGCGTGGCCCCGTGATTTTTTCCCTTTCCAGGGTTTTCCACGTAAAAAATATGGTGTTACTATTTCAACTATGTTTGTGTGCTGGATATACGTACAACGCTGAGACGGAAAATTAAAATCTATCGCCGCGTATATTTGAGTCCGCAACAGTTATAATTCTGAATGCTTGGTATTCCATTTTAGAAATTAAAATCTCGAGACAACCCTTTGTATTCCCAATTGTTATTATACATTAAATTGTGAAACTTCTCACATTAAATATCTGAAATACGTTGCAGAACTCCTTGGTAAGGCCAAAACCTAAGAAGGGATCGCTAGAACTTGTCTGTAGCAGTGGAGGAAGAAAAAACTTCCCTAGTGTGGTGATCAGAGTTTATCTTTGGCATAGAGATGAGTTATGTAGTCAACACCATCCATTGCGATCTTCCATTTTTCATATATGCATATGAGCTTAACTCATCTGTTATGAAGTTATCGGATTTGTTTGATTTTATATTTAATGCTTACATATAATTGTATAAAACATTAATACAACTTATATTCTTTCTAAACAAATAAATAGTAGCTGTCTTTATTATTATATAAACGTTTACAATAGAAAAAGAATTCATAGCCAAATTCTGCATTTTTTTATCTTAAAAAAATCATGAAAAAGAAGAAAACAAATCATATTTGAATGAAAAATTATATGCATGATGTCATATTCTGTTAGAATTCTTCATCTTCTCTTAATCAATTAAGAAAAATATTTCAATAAGAATCAAAGTTGAAATGATACACTGAAATCTATATAATTAAAAAAAAAGATATTTTCATCGACATCTCTTATTACTTAAAAACATCTCTTATTTCTCAAAATTATAATTACAAAATATGTATTCATCTTCTTTATAAATTTCTTAAAGATTCAAATTATTTGGTGAAACAACACAATTATTTTTATGGAATACAAACTATTTTCATTTATTTGTCAAAATTTTGCTTTTCAACATATAACTATTAAATTCTAAGAAAAATGTGGCTATTGAAGTTTAGAAAATTTTCTAATACAAAGGGTATTTTATTTTAATTATATGCACGCATTGAAGTTGATTGGATCATGTCGGTTCTCTTTTGATAATTTTTGGATTTTCTATAGATACTCTTATGGAACAATACTTAATTATTTTTAAAAATTCTATAGATATTCTCAAATTCTTGATATTATTTATATTTAGAAATTTTATTTTTAGTTTATATTTAATTTGTAATTATATCATGCTATTTTATTTTCTATCTAACACATATAATTTATTTATATTTTTAAATAATCCATATTTAAAAATTATTGATCATATTCGTTAATGTATTTTTTTCCTGTTAATCTCAAAGAATCTAATTTATTTTTATTATCTATTATTTCAGTTGGCCAAAAAATCTACCATCGTTTTATGAACAAGTATACATAAAGTTATTTGATTGCATGTATATTTTCTAATTAATTATGGAGATAGAATTTATTAAATTTTGCATAATATTCTTTCATATGGATGTAATTAATTTAAATCTTCAACCTTATGAAATATGTGCTATTTACAATACTAATTTTTTGATTATCATTAATATATATTAAAGTTTTAATTCAATTATGTTATTTTAATCTCTTTCGAACACATTATTTATTAATAGTGAATTTTAATATTGTTTGTTTGCATTAACTTTTGAATAAAGGTAAGTAATCCGCACTTTTTATTAATTAATTAGTTGGAGGTTATAAAAGATTATCATGGGCGAAAAAATTTATCATTGTTGCGGACTCGAATATACGCGGCGATAGAGTTTAAATTTCCGTCTCAGCGTTGTACGTATATCCAGCACACAAACAGAATTGAAATAGTAACACCAGGATTTTTACGTGGAAAACCCTAGAAAGGGAAAAATCACGGGGCCACGCCCAGTTGAAAAAGTTCCACTAGTGTTATTTGAAATACAAGAGGCTGATTCGTCCTTCAAATTCAAGACGATCAAATTACAATGAGTATTGAAAGTCAGTTATAAGGCCAGGTAGAGTTCCAACGTCACTCAGATTTCCGGCAGAATTCCGACGTCACTTGGAAGTTGTGTAGAATTTTGGCGTTATTCGGGCGTCGGGCCGAGCTCCGGTGTATTCCGGGCGTTCAGCGGTATTTCGGCGATATTCCGGTGGTGTTCCGGCGGAGTTCCGGCGGTGTTCCGGTGGAGTTCCGGCAGAGTTCCGACGGTGTTCCGGTGGAGTTCCGGCAGAGTTCCGGCGGTGTTCCGGCGGTGGTCGAGGAGGAGCTATTCCCTCCTGCACTTCTCTTCTTGGCTTCGGTCCCTTCATAAGAGAAATGAGGGGCTATTTATAGTTTTTCTGGAGTGGCATAGCCCGTAAATAGATGAGGGATAAGGGGCAAATAAGGAGTGATCCGGATGAACGACTAATATTGAATTCCTTGATCGTGAACCGTTTATTGAGCATTTTAAGGTCTTAATGGTATCAGAATTCTGCGATCTTGGGCTCGTTGGATTCGTCTCGTTGAGCCGCTCGATTCGACTATAAGCTCGTCAAAATAGAAGACCGTTGTTAACTCAAATTGCTGTTCGAGGTTTCCAACAGTGCTTCAGGTACTTGATTTGGACTCATTTGGGCTCGGATTGAGTCGAATTTGGTGTCGTTGCGTTCGTATTTCCGAGACGCTCAGTTCGACTATAGGCTTGCTGAAATCTGAGTTTTAATGGTCTCCGAATTAATTTTTGAAGTTTCCAACTTAAGTTTTTCCTCGAGATTCGTGCCCGATCAAGATAATTTTTTGGTGATATATCAATCATAAAATACTATATAATCTTTATTATTATATTCTCTATTATGGTAATCTCTTTCCTTTTTTTTCATATATTGTAGTTGGAATCATTGGCTCTTTATGTTTTTTTTTATTTTTCATTATACTTCTTTGAGCATTAGCGAATATTTGATCCATTTAAGGACTTGTAATTTTTTGATGAATTAACATGCAGGCTCGTTGGTGAGTTTTTATAAAAAAAAAATTGATAAAATGATGAATGCTTAAAACTAGATGATATACATATTTCATGAGAAGACATAAATGCTCCATGGTGTTGTTTTTTATCGTTCATTTAAATGCCTAAGTCTTAATCATTTGTCTTATTTATTTATCAAAGTAATTTAGGTGTCTAACACTATTAGTGCTAATTAGGCTTTAAATAAATCATTAATATAATGAGATTAATATAAGGGTTTTTATTTGCTTTATTTGTAATTTTTTTGTTTTAAATAATAAAAAGTTTAAATAACTATATAAATTCATCCGCACTTAATCCCTTACAAAAAAAAAAGTTAGAATATTTTAAGTCAATTTTTGGTGAATATTCATATTGGAGAAAAATGCTACAAAAAATTTATTTTAAAAAAAATCCACTTATATTTTAAGGTAAATACCGTCATTCAAAATCATCATGCTTAATTCATGCTTTACATAGTTTTTTTTAATGCCTTATTGGGTCAAGAGGCATAATTATGATATTAAAACTGAGGAGCTAAAAGGATTTATCCAAAATAAAAAAATGGTACATGAATAATTACATAAAAATTTTCTTATAATTACAAATGAATTGTATTCGATTTACCATCTGATCCTCAAGTATTTCTCAATTTCGTGAAGCATTTTTCTACAATTGTTATAAGTCACTCCTCAATTCTTTTTTTAAATTAAAAAATTCAAATTTAGAATTATTTCATCTAATATTCTAAATTATTTATTACTTATCGATCAATAATTTTCATTGGATGTATTATATTGGTTAGATGTTGTGAAAGATTAGCATATGTGAAAAAATTTATTAGAATAATATTTTATAAATTCTGTTATGATAAGATGATAATTGTTTAAAACTAGATGATATTTATACTTTATGAAAAGACATAAATGATACATGATGTTATTTTTTATTATTTATTTAAATTCCTTAGTGTTAATTATTTATCTTCTTAATTTATTCAAGGTAATCTAGGTGTCTAAATTATTCATGATACTCATTAATAATGAAATTTATTTCCTCATGAGGAACATCTTCTAATGATTTGACCATCATAAGATTTAAATAAATAGGATTCATCTCAAAAGTAAGATTTGGTATCACACACAAACTTTCTTTTTTGAGATGTAAATAATTCGTAAGGAAGTATTCTACTTGCAATGAAATTTATAATGCCAGCATACTATGGAGATTTGTTTAACAGGAGAACAAATAATTATTCATCAAAAAATTTTTCATTAATTTCAACATCAACTAATGCATGATGTTCAAGTCTAAATAAATGATCAATAATTTGATTTTTAGTACCCTTTCTATAAAAATTTTTTACATCAAATTCTTGTAACAATAAAATCCACCTAACTAGTCTTGGTTTGGTGTCTTTCTTTGTCACAAGATATTTGATGGTAGCGTGATCAGTGTAAATAATAACCTTGGTCCCAAACAAATAAGATCTAAACTTATCAAAAATAAAAATAATAGTTAATAATTCTTTTTCAGTGGTTGTATAATTAGATTGTGCAAAATTCAAAATTTTGCTAGTATAAAAGATAACATAGAATTTTTTATCTCTCTTTTACCCTAAAAGTGCACCAACAGAAATATCACTGGAATCACACATCAATATAAAAGATAAAATATAATCAGGAGCAATAATAACAGGAGCAGTAGTCAAATGATGCTTTAGAGTATTGAAATATAAAAGGAACATCTTTATCTAATAAATGACATAAAGGCTTAAAAATTTTAGAGAAATCCTTTATAAATCTTTTAAAAAAATTAGCATGTCCTAAGAAGCTTCTAATCCCCTTAACAGAATTGGGTGGAGGAAGTTTTTTAATCACTTGAATTTTTGCAATGTCTACTTCCAATTCTTTCCTAGATACCTTATGCCTTAAGATAATGCCTTTAGTTATCATGAATTGATATTTCTCCCAATTTAGCATTAAATTAGTTTCAACACATCTTTTTAAAATAACAGTTAAGTGTTCTAGACATAAATTAAATGTAGTGCCAAATATAGAGAAATCATCCAGGAATATTTCAATACCCTTCTCAATTAAGTTTGAAAAGATAGACATCATGCATCTTTAAAAAGTTATAAGAGCATTACATAAACCAAAAGACATTCTCCTAAAAGCAAAAGTTTCATAGAGACTGGTGAAAGTAGTCTTATCTTGATCCATCCTGAGGTGCAATAGGAATTCAATGATAACTAGAATATCCATCTAAAAAATAATAAAAAAGATGCACTGCTAACCTATCAAGCATTTAATCAAGAAATGACAAAAGAAAATGATCTTTTTTGGTTGCTTTATATAGTTTCCTATAGTCAATACAAATCCTCCATCCTATGATTGTTCTAATGGGTATTAATTCATTATGTTCATTGGATATAATAGTCAATCTTCCCTTCTTAAGAATACAATGAATAGGACTAACCCAAGAACTATAAAAAATTTGGTAGATAATCCTAGCATTTAACCATTTAAGAATATATTTTTTTAACATCTTTCATGGAAGGATTAAGTCTTCTTTGAGGATCAGTTTTACGTATAAAATCTGCTTATATTAAATTCTATGCATGCAAATGGATGGATTAATTCCTTTAATGTCAGCAATAGTCCACCCAAAAGCTTTTTTATAATTACTTTAAACCTTAATCAATTCAATCTCTTGATGTTATTCTAGATTTGTAGAAATAATTATAAGAAGAGTGAAATTTTTGACCAAATATGAATACTTAAGATGACAAGGTAAAGTTTTAAGTTCTAAAGTAGGGGCCTCTTTAATAGATGTTATTCTAGATTTGTAAAGATGAAGTTTTCAACAATTCAAAATATCCTTTATTTCAACTTTTTTCTCTAGATTTTATTTCAATGGGCCCATTAGATATATTTTGTTCTTGCTCATCTTCATCTTTCTCAATCACTTCCCCTTCCAACAATTTTTTCTTGAGATCTTCCATTAATACGTCCTCCAAATCCACTTTAAAGCAATCTTCATTCCTTTTGAAAGTTCGTGAGGGGTGTTAAACCCTAAAGAACTAGTCCCGATGCTAACTAAGAGGGGGTGAATTAGATATTTAAAAATTTCTTTAACCAAAACTTTTTTTTATTATATCTTATAGCAGAAATGAATTAAATCAATAATAAAAAGATAAATCAGAGATTTCATCCAAGCAGTTAAATAAAGTGCAAAAAATAATCAGAAAGAACACACCAAAATTTATAGTGGTTCGGTCCAACCTGACTTACGTCCACTCCCCAGAACCTCTCATTCCAGGTATTACACTAAACCTTTATTGACTCTCATTTATCCCCCATAGTTAGACGGAGAAGCCCTTACAAAATCTCTTCCACCTCCCCCGGTGCGATATAGAACCTGAAATCCTTTTCACCCTCCTAGTAAGGTAGAGAACCTGGAATCCTTTTTAACCCTCTTGGTGAAGGCAGAGAACATGGTCCTTTGACACCAAAGAGATCTTTTTCTTCCCAAAACTTCCCTCAAGATAAACCTTGAATCTGATGGTACTAAAGTGCAAGCTTGTCGGAGCAACCGTATGAAACCCCCTCCACACTCCCTTGAAATCCCCTCCAAGAATCTTTTCCCTCTCTTAAACTCCACTATTTCATATCTCCCTTTCAAGGTTCTCTCTTCAAGTTTTATTCAGAAAAATGAAGCTTCAATGGCTGCCAAAAACACTTACCAAGTGCCTTGAGAAAGCTTAAATAGAGGGCTCTAAAAACCCTAAAAATTCAATTTTGGCGACAAAGATCATCCATTACGATCACAAGATCGTCCAGTACGATGTGCTTAAATAGAGGGCTTCAAAAAACCTAAAAACTCAATTCTAACACCAAATATCATCCAGTACAATCACAAGATTATCCAGGATGATGTGCAGAATTTGACCTGATAGTCCAGGACGATCACTAGATAGTCAAGGATGATTAGTTCAAATTTATACTGATCGTCCAGAATGATTCTAAGATCATCCAGGATGATTCTGTGATCGTCCAATACGATCAGAATATTAAATCAAGCAGATTTGATTGACTAATCACATGATAATTTAGGCAACATTGTTATAGATCATTCAGTATGATGTATATCATCCTGGATGATTAGAATAAAATTTGAATCTTAAAGCCTTGCCTAAATTATCATTGGCGGCTATTTTTCATGATCATAAAGGATCATCCTAGATGATCAAAATCATTCAGTACGATTAGTTCAAAGAGGTGATCATCCTGAACGATCTAAATCGTCCAATTTGATTAGTTCAAAAATTAAACTTCTAGTTTTAACTAGATCTCACTCCCTTGAGTGTGTGTGTTCATGATCACCAAGCTAGCAAACACCTTTACAGGACTTAACTCAAAAAATTAAAAATTACATCAATGAATATTACAGACTCTTTACAGCATAACCTATTCTACTCAATCTTGAGCTCTGATTATTCATTAGATGGTGCATGGTATTCCTGAAATATTAGTATACACACAAATAAGTATAAAATAAAAATACTAGGAGACATAAAAATGTGAGCCATAATATTTGTTATTATAAAAAATATAAACTAGTGAGCTCGAGTCACAACACCTTTCTCAAGGGAATATTATAGATTTCAATACAATAATTATCACCTCCTGGTCTTGAGCTCTCATAGTTAATTCTCCCTTTTGTACATCAATCATTGCTTTCCCTATTGATAAGAAAGGTCTTCTTAAAATAAGAGATATTTTCCTATCTTCTTTTATGCCTAAAATAATATAATCAATACGAAAAATGAACTTATCAATCTTGATCAGACCATCCTCTATTATTCCTTTCGGTTAAGTAAAAGATCTACAAACCAATTGAAAAGTAATAGAAGTAGGTTGAATTTCTCCTATATTTAACCTCTCAAAAATGCAAAAATGATAGAGGCATGATGTTAATACTAGATCCTAAGTCACATAAAGCTCTCTTATAGAATTTATCTTTAATAATTAAAGGAAAAGTAAAACTCTCAGCATCCTTAAGTTTTTCAGGAATTTTCTTTTGTAAAATGGCACTACATTCTTCAGTTAATATCACTGTTTCATAATCACAAATCTTTCTTTTTCTTACTCAAAATATCCTTCATGAATTTAGCATAAGTGGACATTTGTTCTAAAGCTTCAGAGAAGGGGATATTAATGGTTAATTTTTTAAACACTTCTAAGAACTTTGAGAACTGTGTGTTAAGATTTCTTTTGGTCAACCTCTCAAGGAAAGGGAGTGGTGGTCTCTCAACAACTTTTTTATAAACTTTTTCAAGCTCTTTAATAGGTTCAGGTTGTTCAAAAGGGATCTTATTTTCTTGTTATTCCTCTATATCATCTTTATCCATGGGTTGGTCTTTCTCCTTATAAGGGTCTCATAACCCTTTCCCACTTCTAAGTTGGATATTATAATACTGTTCTATCAAGTTTTGATAATGAATCAACCTAGCCAATTGTCCTATTTGATCTTCAATTTTTTAAGAGCGTTAGATTGATTATTCATTTGCATTCCTAACTAGAGAACAATCTTTTTCAAGGATTTCTTCCTATTCCTTTCATGATATATTTATTTAAATTCTATAGGGTAGTATTATGGCACTATATATCTTGGCATAATAGTGTTATATCTCTTAAGATCACTATTAACCTTAAATTCATCCAATTTTTTAAAAATAGTAGCAACTTGAGCAGTCAAAATGGATAAAAGATCATTTTCATATACTCATGCCACTCTCTTAGGATTCACTATATCAACAAGCCACTAAAAGTTATTTATTATCATTTTCTCAAATAATTCATAAGCATCCTTAAAAGGCTTTGACATTAAAAAACCTCTAGCTACAACATCACTTTTGGCTCTAAGGGGATCCTACCAATCCATTATAAAAAGTTTAATTATCAACCAATCAGGTAAGGCATGGTGAGGGCACTTTCTAAGCAACTCCTTGAATCTCGCATATCTCTCATAGATATATTCTCCTTCTAAGTAAAAGAAGTAATATTATTTGGGCCAATTCATTCCATATGGTAATAGAGCATGAGGGTAAAAAAATTAACCATATTTTTTACTTATCCTTTTAAAAAAATGAGAATAATCTAAGTCTAATGGCACCATCACTGGCACCATTGTACTTAAATGTTGCAAAAATTTTTAAGAAATTTGCTAAATAGAAGTTAGGATCTTTAATGGGAGTTCGTCAGGACTAGCAGTGGGTGGATGAGCGAGCTGGGAGGGTTTATGTAAGTATATAAGAATATTATATTTATAAAAATTTTATAAGCGATGATTATATGATGATTAATCTTATATTATATTGTGTATATAGGATGAATATACACGGCTTCGAGAGAGCCAGACTGCAGTTGGAGATGGATCCTCTATGGGTTCTGCAGATATTTTTTACTACCACACTTGGATGCAGGCAATAGGCGGAATGCAGAAGGGACGAATTTATGAATTAGGCTCATAGGCCTCCATATACAAGGGATAGTGCTCTTCAGCCACTAGCCACTCTGCAGGCAACCAGGAGAGTTTAGTTAGCCAGTTGGTGGCTAACTTAGCAGCAGAGTTAGAAAATATCTAAAAAACAAGCAGACATGAAAACTCAAATATTGGAGGAGCTTAGAAGATTAAGCAAGCGGATTGGCAAAAATCAACCAGCTCCTCCATTGGCCGAGCATGACATGCAGTAAGCATAAAAATTCTGATTAGATTATCACCTAAGATGACTTTCGATATATTTTATGTCATTTGATGTCTAAGTTATGTTGAAACTATAACATTGTTATAACTTTTATTAAATTCTATTGAATTTGGTTGTTTGCTCATTACTTTGCATAATTTGAGTAGTATTCTTTGAATATATTTGTTTTTCATAATAGTTTTTTATAATTGCTTGGACTGTTAATGTTGAAAAGTCCAAAAAATAATTATAGGAACTTTTTTTTGGTTATGCTACAGGTTTTAGGCTAATTTGTGGCAAAAAAATCCACCGCAAATGTCAATACGACGATCTGTTATCGACGTTTGTGATAGACCTATCTGTCACAAATTACGGCGGATTATCTGCCGTAATTTCGTCACAATTTGTGACAAAATTTGCAACGGACCACAAAAATGAAGCCGTCATTTTAATAGAGATTATTTCGTCACAAATATAATGCAAAAGTTTTGCGACGGATTTTGTCCATCACAAATATGTTTGCAATGCCTATTTTACCATCAAAATCATATCCGTCGTAAGTCCACCGCAAATCAAGATTTACAATGGATTTCTCGAATTTTGTGGCGGATTTTGCCGTCGCAAATAGCTGGTTTTCCTGTAGTGAGAGGAGAGATTCGTAATATGGATGCTTATGGATAGTGTAAACCCCTTGGGAGAGTTCCCACTCCTTAGAGTCCTCTTCAATCTATTATTTTAAAGAACTGAACAAAAGCATTATGAGATGGAATGAAGTTTAAAGCAAAAGTAGTAGAGCTAGGGTTTTTTTTTTTAAGATAATAAAGACTATTAGTTGAGTTGCTTTGTAGCAATGGAGGGATGGGGGTCAGATTGAGATGGAAGCATAATGTTTTGGCTTTGAATGAGTGGAGGGAATATTGGCTATAAAAAGAACTAGACAAAAAGCATCTTGTGAAGATAAGCCTAAAGATGCATAGTGAAGGGTTTTTTTTCGGTTAGAGGTAGGGGTGTCAAAATGAGTTTTTGGGTCGGGTTCTGGACCAACTTGAACCTAACCCGCCCTTTGTTGATCCAAGCAGAACCCAGCTCGATTACACAAACTGATCAGAAACTTGAACCCAGATCCGACCTACCTAAATTTGGGTCGATTGATTCGACAAGCTGACCCAAGTGAGAGAAAAGCAAGCAAGCGTTGAGCGTGGGTGCAACTATGATTGGCAAGGGCTCAAACAAGGTTGCGAGTGGGCGAGGGCAAGGCCACGAGCGAGTGAGGTGAGGCCATGAGTTGGTGAGGGCGAGGCCTTAAGGCTACTAGCATGAGCATGGGGGTTAGGGGAGAGGTAGGCCGAAGGCGAGCCGTGAGCTTGATGTAGTGCGGGCGGCGGGATTGCAGGATGAGGGTTATGGGACGCACGGAGCTATACACAGGTCATTTTAAGGTTAACGGGTTGACCTGAACACAACCCATTTTTTCAAATGGGATAGGAATTAGAATCTGACCTCAACCCGTATGTTAAATGGGTCGACCCAAAATCAAAATTTTTGGGTTGATTCAGGTCAGATTTTCGTGTTGTATCAAAAATGGACACCCCTAGTTAGAAATAGAAGAAGTGGGAGGGAATTTCATGAAGTAGAGAGGACTATTTCTCCGGTAGAGTCAGAGGGGAAGGGGGAATGGAATAGCGTAACAGAGGAAGGAGATGCAGAGCTGATAGGATTTCAAAACTAGGCCATTATTACTTTCCATTAGGTAGAGGTCTTCTCCTAATTATTGAATCAATATGAAGGAAAATTTTCTTAGGTAGCCCCTGTGCAAGTGATGAATCAATCATCAATTATTTATGAAAAAATCCAAGAATATTCAAATTAAAATTTAGTTAATAAGAATTTCAACATCATTGAATTTTTGCAAATAATTATAATATATAAGTAATTGATTAAAATTTTTATTAGCAGGACCTTAGATAAATCCTAATAATTTAAAAATTCATCCCAATTAAACATTTAGTTAATATATTTTGACCAAAGTTTTTAATTATTTAATTTTTCAAAGAGTTTTAACTGTAAAGGAAAAAATTGCATAAGATATTTTGATAGGATTGAATGTACTTAAATTTATATTATGATTGGTGCAATTTATGATATCATATGTAAGTATTAATCTTAACGTAAGTCTAAAGATATTATATATATATATATATATAAGGAGTTGGAATTTGTTTATGAACCATATTTTAGTAGGATGAATTACATTCATAATACTCAAAATTTGATTATTTATAAAGCTACCACCTTTATATTTTTTTAAACTAGCGAACTCATATGTTTTCATGTGCCAGTACATGAATACAGAAAAGAGTGCAAATTTAGTCCAATCGAGCTTGTGTCGATCTCGACTCACAGCAAACTCAAGCTCGACTTGTCACCCAAATAAACAGCTCGAACTCGAGCTCGAGCTCCAGTCGAGCCCAGTGAACAAGCTCGAACTCGGCACGAGCATTTGAACTCAGACTCGAGAGCTTAACGGGATTTTTTTCTTTGCCGACGAAGTCGAGTACCGCGGTGGAGCTGTGGAGAGGTCGCAAGAGCGTGTTGTGCTTCATCGAAATGACAGGATCTTGGGAAGTAGAAGGAACTTGAAATTTGACTTTTTTACTTTTATTTTTTTATGAAAAAGCTGATACATGATGATATGACATTATTTTTACAAGATATTGTGATGTATAATTATTTTAAATGCCGTCATTAAATACATAAAATTTAAATACCAGCTTTAAATATTTATTTGAATTGAAAAATCAATTTTTTAATATTTAAATTATTTAAATCCTCGTGAGTCGACAAGCTAAGTATAAACAAATTTGAACACAAGCTCGTTTAGTATTTGAACTCGTGGCTTGATAAGCTCGACTTGCGAGCCCGTTAACGAGTCAAGCTAGCTCAAGCCAAGAAGGCTCAACTCATTTACACCCTCCACAGTGTTAACGACCTGTTACATTACACCGCAGCACAACTTACAGCATTCCTACGGCATACTCCTTCTCCACTACCTCTGTTACCAACCGACTGGGCAGACTCTAGAATACTCTTATTCCCTTATATATACACTGTTACTGTACATTGTGGACCTCCGAGAGGACTACAGACACCATCGCCCCGCGAGGGGAGACAATATCTGGCCAATGGAAGGGCAGATTCGATCGCACATATGATTAACCATTGAGGATAGCGGCTCTCACCAGCGCACCCCGATGGGTAATGATATATATGATCTGATCGTCACAACGGGTTTCCCCCACCCGATACATTAGCTCGAATGGGGTTTATTTGAGAGTGGGATGTGGTTTCCCACGGGCGCAAGCCCCCGTGGTTAATTACATCTCAAGCCGGGGCCTGAGAATACTCTCGATTAAGGATTCTACATTATTCTTTCTAAATTGGGATTGGTACATAGGGGGAAGACTAGGAAGTCCTACTCGAAGGGAAAGAGAGGTTCAACTAGGCTTAGTCAACATGCACAGCTCACATCAGCATCCGGAGGGACTAAGGTAGTGATAAGAAACTAGAGAAAAATAAATAAATCATGCACTCGAAGCATGCAGGAGGGAAGGATGGAGGTGGCGTCATCCGTGTGACGCAGATATGTAGGGTTTAGGGTCTCTGAAAGACAGAAGACCTACCTACTGATGAGGCGTACTACGAAACAATAGTAGCCTTGAATCTTAAATCTAATGGGTTTAGTGTTCTACGCAACACTAATACCCGTGTCCTAACTAATGCAATGCAAAACCTGGACTTACCCCGGCCTGGAAGGGGGAGCCAGCTAACCACCTAGTCGCTTCAAAACCATGTTGTCCAGTCATTTAATGAAAGATGGGTGGGTAGATTATGGTTCTTGGAAGTAGGGCCGACATCTGGAGGATTTCCTAATTGGCCCCAGACTGATGTCAGGTGAATGCTTCTAGAGCTAATGCAATTAAAATTTTGATTTAGTTAGTTTCTAATGCAATGCATGCTAGTTAAAGTATCCAAATCAGGTATGCATAGAACTTTAAAAAGGCTTATAAAAAATAATTTTTAGAATTAGACTGGGCTTCCCCAGGTCCGGCACCTCATCCTCATAGGTCAGATTATCCGTACTCTACCCGCAGGCGAGGAAGAGTCTTATAGAAGGAAAGAGAGAAATGCAACGATATGCATGCGACCCCGGACGATTCCGGCAATTCCCTAGGTCGTTAAGTTTCTAAATTATTTAAATCTTAAAATTTGAATGTTAGTTGTGAGTAGAAAAAGTTTTAGTCCTTAAAGAGCCTAACGAAATCCAGGCTAAAACAAAAGCGACATGCAAAACGCCAAGAAACTAAGAAAAGCAAATAATCCTAGAGGCACACAATCATAAAACACATCAAAATTACCCAAACAAATTAATAAATGTCCATAGGCCAACTGCCCTTAATTACAACCCAGGGTCTGCAGAAAATTAAAGTGGCCGGGCACCACTGCCAACAACCCGAATTTCTAGTCCTAAGACTGACGCAAGTTATTTTGAGTGGGATACACTTGGTCTTCATCTTCTTGATTTTCTCTTTCTTAGACTCCTTGGATATGCGCTTCCTCGGACTCCTTGGACCTCCTTTTCCTTGGACTCCTCGGGTAGTAGAATAATCCAAATTTGGATTCCCAAGCAGAAAAGGACTATCCTCATATTGGGTGTCCTTTCCTCTTTGGAATCCAACCTTTGGATCCTAGTATCCCCACTCAAAATAAACTTTCACAACTCTTAACCAATATTATAATCAATTACATTAAATGAAAGCAATAAATTCTAAACGCTCCTGCAAGGTTATCCTAAAAAAAAAATCATCCCAAGCAGTTTAATATATCACAAGCAATTATAGGGAAAATAAAATACTCATCACAGCCACACTGGCCATGCTCTTAATTATTTTGAGGGCTAAGCAAGCTCTGGAGCACCTGTAGAAATTTATAATGATTTATTATTTTAGCCCTCATTTATTTAGGGGGGCTGAGCGATTTCTGAAGCACCTGCATAAAACAGCATTAATTTTTAAATCATAATTATTGCCCCCCTTATATTTAGCGCTGCATGAGCACGGCCACCTGCAAAAAACATCATTAGTATCAACCTCGATCCTAACATATGGGTAGTCTATCGTGCAATCACATCAATTCCCAGAGTGCAGTAAAAGTAAACAAACACACCAATAGTTCAATCACAACATGCAATGAAATCTGGAAAACTCGGCACGCAGCAGAAAAGTAAACACCGGCCTAACTTAAGCCTAGAAGTGGTGCCCTAACAAACAATTCTATAGTGTGTGTAAAAGCTGTGTAGCTGAGGTAGATCCTAAGCTGGATAGTTAGTTACAGTTGCCTACTGTCCAGGTTGGTTGTAGGTCTGAAAAGGGAATTTTATTTAAAGTCCAAATATTAGTGAATTGAGATCTATCTTAGTTGATTTAATGTGTGGATCAATTTTAGTTCTTAGGGTAATAATATTTAAAGTTTAAATTGCATTAGTGAGTTTTAGGGGGTTCGGGGTCCACCTATACACTAAGTAAAAGGGGGTCCAAATTGACTTTTTGATTAAAGGGTATTTATGACCAGCTAATATTTCTATAAAATACTAGGCCTTAACCTGATCAGTTAGACAGTTAGTATGCCCGCTTTGGATTCTTCTATCCAAAGTTATGAATTTCTGAAGTTTTGGTCTCGTTTTGAACTAAATTTGACCGGATTGTTGACTTTTTGATTTAAGTTGATTTATGAAATCTTAATATTTTTAATAAATACTAGACCCTAATGTGAGTTGAATGCCTTTGAGTTTACTGGGTTTGGAGTTTCCTACGCAAAGTTATGAATTTTAGAAGTTTCGGGCCCTAGACTATATGCTACGGTTGACCGAAGAGTTGACTTTTTATTTTAGGTTGATTTCTGGACACCTAATATTTTTAACAAATACTAGACCTTAATTAGAGTTAGGTGCCTTTTAGTTTGCCCATTTTGGAATTTTCTGTAATTAGTTATGATTTTTAGAAGTTTGGGCAATTAAAGGAATTATCGAAATTGCCTAATTAGGGGTATTTTGGGGGTTTTGGCCCAAATCAGCTCCAAACTGATTGGAATCACCCCCAAAGGTCAGAAATGACCTAAGAAGGTGTTCCCAAGTGTTTGGGGAAAATTTGGGATTTTTAATAATTTTTAATGATTTAATTAAGGCAAAAAGGTGATTTTTGATTAAAGCTGAATTAAAGTCCAGATTAAGGTCCAATTAAGGGGCCCTAATTATCTAAGGTTGGGGACTGAATTTTGGAGAGTTTGAGGTATTATGGGTATTTTTCTGATTTAAAATGGATTTATTAGATTTTTCTGAAGTTTCTAAGGCTTAATTAACGGGTAAATTAGGGTTTGCTAATTAAGTGTTTTAAAGAGTCCAGAAAATTCCTAGAAAATTCTAGAGGGTTCCAGATGTCACTATGTTTAAGTGTTTCAGATTTCAAGTCATTTGGAGCTATACCCTAATTCCTGGAATTTTTCTAAGTTCACTAGACGATCCTTAATTGTTGTCCTTAAGATGTCACTACGTTATATAGGAATGAAATGAAGTAACTAACCCTTAGGCACAACATAGAGGGTAAATGCAGCAAATATAAATACACCAAACCATGTCCTTAGATCTAGGAGAGCCTAGACTAAGTGCTTGTGCAACCTACACATGCAAGGACTACGAAAACACTAAGTAAAGAAACCTAATGAAGTGATTAGTGAATGATTGAGACACAATCATTCACTAATCCTTCTCTCACATGAATTCTGTTCACATATAGGTCCTAGGTTTAAAGTTTCATAGGAGGTGAACCTCCCAAAATTAAAGGATTTAAATAATATATAATTTTAAAATCATCTTTAAAATACATAAATATTATAAATAATAATAATATAAGTTTAAAAATAAGATAATTGAAAATACTTCAGTTCATAAGTATAGGAGGTATGCCAGCCACCAAGGGGGGTTTTAAAATAATTCTTATTTTAAAAATAATCAATTATATTAATTAAATAATATTTAAACAATTAAATAACATAGTAATACAGAAAGCATCCAGAAAGGATAAAATCAGATATAAAAAAGAATTTTAAATTAAAATTCATATTTTTCTGAAAAGAACGAGGTATCGTGCGTCAAAATCCGATTTAAAATGAGGAAGTTATGAATTTTTGAAGTTTAATAGGTTTAAAGGTAATTTTAAAATAATTTAAAATAATTAATATTTGAAAATAAATAATAATTTTAAAATAAACCAGATATGATAATATCTGAATTTAAAATACATTTAAATAATAATAATCAAAATATTATAATAATATGAAATAATAAATATTAATATTATAGTGATATTAATATTAACATAATAATACTATTATTAAAAATAATAATAATAGTAATAATATTACTACTAATTAATAATATTAATATAATAATATTAATAATAATAATAATTAATTATTATCATAATAATAATAATCATAATAATAATATTATTAAAATAATAATATTATTAATTATAATATTAATATTATAATAATATTAATAATGATAATAATTAATATTATGATAATAAAAATATTAATTATAATAATATTATTATTAAAATAATAATATTATTAATTATAATATTAATATTATGATAATATTAATAATAATAAATACTAATATTATAATAATATAAATATTAATATAATACTAACATTATTAAAATAATAATATTATTATTAACAAAAATAATTATAATAATAAAATTTTAAAAAACATATATATATATATATATATATATATATATATATATATATATATATATATATATATATATATTTAAAATATAATAATAAGAATAGTAATAATAATAATAACATTTTAAAAACATAATTTTTAAATAAAAGAATAATAATAATAAAAAGAAATAATATATAAAAATAATTTTTTTTTAAAAATAAAATAATGATAATAATAGTAATAATAATAATAATATATTAATAATAACAATATTATATAATAATGATAATAATAATAATAATAATAATAATAATAATAATTAACATAATTAAAATAATAATAATCATAATAATAATATAATAATAATAATAATAATAATAATAATAATTAAAATAATTAAAATAATAATAATAATAATAATAATATGATAATAATGATAATAATAATAATAATAATAATTGAAATAATTAAAATAATTAAAATAATAATAATAATAATAATAATTATTATTATAATTAAAATAATAATAATAATAATAATAATATAATAATAATAATAACAATAATAATATAATAATAATTAAAATAATAATAATAATAATAATAATAATAATAATTAAAATAATTAAAATGATAATAATAATAATAATAATATTTATTAAAATAATAATAATTAAAAAAATAATTAAAATAACCATAATTAAAATAATAATAATAATAATAATAATAATAATCTAATTTTAAAAAAATAAACCTTAAATACAATAATAATAATAATAATAATTATTATTATTATTATTGTGACTATTATTATTATTATTATTATAATTATAATAATTATAATAATAATAATAATTATTATTATAACTATACTTATTATAATAATATATAAAAATATATATATATATATTTTTTATTTTTTTTTAAATGATAATAAAAAAAAGATTTAAAACAAATAAAAAAAATAAAAATCCACCGGCGGCGGCGGCGGCGCGGGACACGCGTCATCCCGGGACTGGTTTCGTGGTCCCGGGCAATCATTGCCAATGATTGCGCCGCCGCGCAATCATTGGCAATGATTGCGCGGAAATCCGCGCGGTCACTTATCCGCGTCAGCGCGGAAGCGGGACCGTCGGATTCTCCGCGGTTCGGATCGGACGGCTTAGATCGCGCCGGACCGTCTGATTAACCGTCAGGGGGCCTCCGCTGTTCGGACATCACCGCTGAACGACACGATTAGAGCCGTTGATCACGCGATCAACGGCCTGAAAAACGTGCAACCCGGACGGACTGCGAACCGAAACCCTAATCCTATTTTCTCCTCGTTCTCGCGATCGGGGCGATCAAATTAAACGAAATTTTAAACGTATGCTCTATACTTGAACAGAAATCATGTGGGATCAATGGTTCGACCCGAAACGCACTATGCAATAAGTTATTTAGCTCAAGGTGTCTTAGCCTAGGGTTGGGGTTTATACCGAAAATATCCAATGGATTTAAGTGATCTCGGGCTTGTTGTACTTGTAGATTGTCCACGCTCCTAGTTGTAGAAGAAACCGTGGTCAAACACGCCTTGGATCGACTGGAAAATCACTTGGAGCGTTTCTAGCTTTGGTTCGCCGGAGATCTCCTCGCCGGCGGCCTCTGGCCGGTGGATCTTGGTGGAATGAGGTGGGAAGGGACTCAAGAAGCTCTCACAAGCGAAGCCTCGGGCTTAGAGAGCTCTGGGAGAGAATAGGAACAAGATCCCCTCAAGAAAACCCTAGGATCCCTATTTATATGCCCTAGACTTATTGGGAACGGTCCAGATCTAATCTAGGGCTTGGTTAGGAGGCAATCAAGTCCTTAGGGCCGTGGTTTGGGTTTTGAATAGATTAGGAGAGGTTTAGGGCTTTAAATAAGCCTTAATGGGTCCTAATGACCCATTATTGACTTGGGTTGACCAAGTTGACCATTGACTTGGTCAACCTAGTCAAATAGACCCACAAGATGAGGGGATTTGGTCCATGGGTCAAGGAATGGGCAAAGGTTTGATTTGAATTTGACTTGGGTCAATTTAGACCCATTAGGGTCTATATGGGTCAACCTGGGTTGACCTGGCCAACCAGGTTGACCCAGGACCAAGACCTGGGCCCAATGGGTCAGGCTCGACCCACTGAGCCTAGTGGAGGGGGAAATAGGGCTTGGAGAGCCCTGGATTGGGTTTGGATTTGATTTGAACTAGTTTAGACCTCTATGGGCCTAATGGGTCAACCTGGGTTGACCTGGTCAACCAGGTTGACCCAGGGCCTGGGTCTGGGCTCAGCAGACCTGGCTTGACTCCCTGGACCCACTGGGTTGGGTTCCAGGGTCTAGCCTGGTCAAACTTGACCAGGTTAACCCTTTGACCTAGGTCTAGGGAGAAACAGGGTCAACATACATGTAATACACATTGGGAGAATTAATAAAATATGCAGCTGTCCTGTTAACAACCTAGTCTTCTTCTCCAGTTTTCTTATTCTGCTCTTTCCTCCTGCTTAACTTTGCAGCTTTCTTGTCATGGTATCAGAGAACTAGTGCCAACACACACTCCTTCCTTACGAAATGGGGGAACAAGGCTCGTCTTCCAACACTTCAGCAACATCTTCCTTATCGGCATCCATGGCCGACTTCATTGTCCCGCAACCGCTAAAATTTTTGATGTCCAATCTAAAATCCATCGTCAATGTGCAACTCTCCAGCGACAACTCTGCGATTTGGAGACTTCAAATTTTCAAATCCTTCTCAACAAATGGGTTCGAAGGATACCTGACCGGAAAACAATCCTGTCCGCCGGACCCTGCACCAAACACTGGAAATGCAGATTACAGCCTATGGAAACTCATCGATCAGAACTTGGTTTCTGCTTTGATTTCTACCATCACACCCTCTGTCTTACCTTACATCATCCATCTCTCCACTGCTTGTGAGATCTGGAACACCCTTGAGATTCGCCTACAACCAACCAACAGATCCAGGGTTATTCAACTGAAGCACGAGCTTCACAACGTGAAAATGGGAAACCAAACCATTGCTCAATATCTTACACAGATAAAGACACTCATCGACAATATAGTAGCAGCCGAATCCAATGTCGACTCCGAAGACATTATCATCTTCATTCTTAATGGCTTACCCCCACCTACAATGTCCCCTTAAAGGCAGCAATACGCACCTCCCCCCACTCTCTAAACCTTGAAACTCTATATTCACTCCTATGCAGTGAAGAGATTCATATCCAAAACGAAATGCAGAGAGATCTCACCAACCCATCCGACGCCCAGGCCCTATACACCTCTCGTACCCCTTTTTCTCGCGACCGGACCTCTCCAGCCAAACCAGGTCGTGGCCGTGGTTCCCCATTCCATGGAAAATCTACTCGGCCTCTTCCTGGTCCGACATCGACCAGACCCCAATGCCAGATCTGTGGGAAGCTTGGTCATACCGCATTATCCTGCTGGCACCGTTGCAACGTGCAACAATATGCTCCACCGCCATCCTCTTCTCCACGAGCATTTATTTCCAACCCCTCTCCCCCTGTTCAAACGGAATGGGTGTTGGATTCCGACGCCTCCACTCACCTTACCTCAGACCTCAACCACCAGCAACCAGCAACGCCATATACCGGTACAGATGCGATTTCTATTGCAAATGGATCCTCCCTTCCTATCCACCACAGCGGCCAAGGTATCCTTCCACTCCCAGCCATAAACCGTAAGCTTCTCCTTCACAAACTCTTACATGTCCCCTCTCTCTCCCACAACCTACTTTCTATTTCCAAGCTCACAGCTGATAACAATTGTTGTGTTTCATTTGACTCCAATGGCTTTTCTATTCACGATTCTCAGGACCAGACCCTTCTCTTCCGTGGCAGCACCCGTGATGGCTTGTACTCTCTTCACGCCCCCGCCACTCCCAAGCTATCTGCTCTCCACACATCTACAGCATCTACCTCCACTTGGCAAGCTCGCCTCGGTCACCCCCACCCGCGGCAGATGACTATACTATCTAGGCTTATTCCCTCTTTTTGTACTTCTTCAATTTTTCCTTTATGTCAATCATGTAAAGTGGCAAAGAGCCACAAGTTAACTTTCCCTAGCAGTTCTACTCATGTAACCGAACCTTTTCAATTAATCCACTCCGATGTTTGGGGCCCTGCTCCTGTTTCATCCCTTAATGGTTATCGCTATTACATAATTTTTATCGATGATTATTCCCATTTATGTTGGCTATTTATCCTACACACCAAGGAAGAAGCATTTCATAAATTCAAACAGTTTCTCTCACTTGTTCAAAGCAAATTTCACTCTAATATCAAGACACTCCGTTCCGACGGCGGCGGGGAATATACTAGCCATATCTTCAACCAATATCTTACAACCCACGGCATAACCGCCAACTCTCCTGTCCTTATACACCCGAGCAGAACGGCGTCGCCGAACGGAAGCACTGTCACCTACTTGATACTACTCACACCCTCCTACACGCCTCTAACCTCCCCTCAAAATTTTGGGCCGAAGCTCTACAAACTTCCAACTACCTAATAAACAGATTACCCTCATATGCCATCCAATTCAAAATCCCTTTCACCTTAATCCACGGCCATCCTCCCACTTATACCCACTTACGTACTTTCGGATGTATATGCTTCCCTTGGCTGAAACCACAGGCCGCTCACAAACTTGCCCCCCGCTCTCACCCTTGTGTCTTCCTTGGCTATTCCACCCAACACAAAGGATTTCGATGCTTCAATCCCACCACCAATAAAATTCATATTTCACGCCACGTCCGTTTCCACGAACACTCATTCCTCCCTTCCCTATCCAAACCTCCCTCCACCCACCCAACATCTCCACAATCTCTGTCACCATATCTTCTACTTCCCACATCTACTCTCCCTCATTTCCCTTCACCACCTCAATCTGCTCCTCTTACCTCCTCCCTCACACCTCCCAATCCACATACAACTACCACTGCACCTACCCCCTTACCTCTTAACTCCCATTCAGCACCCGATCCCCCAACACTACCCCAACAGCCCTCCACCTCCCATTCATTACATCCAATGCAAACTCACCTCCGCACAGGTCATCTTCGCCCCAAACCTATCTTTGACCTTTTAGCCAATCCTAACAACATCACCATCCCATCCTCCTACACCCAAGCTTCCAAACTACCACATTGGCGGACTGCCATGTCCACTGAATTCCTTGCCCTTCAAAAGCAAGGTACATGGTCTCTCACTAAGCCACCACCAAATACACCTATCCTTGGCTGCCGCTGGACTTACAAACTCAAACTCCATCCTGACGGGTCCATTGCCCGCTACAAGGCACGTTTGGTTGCTCAAGGTTACTCTCAACAGATTGGGGTCAACTATACATACACATTCAGTCCCGTCGCCAAATTTCCTACAATCCGGGTTCTCTTCACCATTGTTGTTCACAACAACTTGGAAATACTTCAAATAGATGTTGCCAACGCATTCTTACATGGCGATCTCCAAGATGAAGTATACATGCACCAACCGAAAGGATTCATAGATCCACAACATCCGCATCATGTCTGCCGCTTACACAAGGCCATATACGGCCTCAAGCAATCCTCTCGCCAATGGTTCCACACACTGACTTCTTTCCTAACCAAATTTGGTTTTTGTTTTAGCAGGTCCGACCCCTCTCTTCTACATTACATCAACCAAGACATTCACCTATACTTCCTCATCTACGTCGACGATATCTTACTCACTGGCAACCACCCGGAGACTATTCACCTCCTGCTCTCCCAATTACAAAGCAATTTCCAACTCACTCAACTTGGTCCGGTTTCCCTGTTCCTTGGTATACAGGTCCACCGCAACTCTTCTGGGATGTTCTTACAGCAAGCACAATACGCCAATGCCATCCTAGCATCTGCAGGCCTTCTTTCTTGCAAACCGGCTACCACCCCTATATCTCTCAAATCCCACAAACAGCCAGCTGCCAACACACCATATCCTAACCCCACTTTATATCGTCGCCTAGCCGGCTCATTATAATACCTCACCATCACTCGCCCCGACATCGCCTTTGCCACCAATTACATCTGCCAACATATGCACAACCCTACTAACCATTTTCAAGCTCTAAAACGACTCCTTTGTTACCTAAAAGGAACCATTAACTACGGTTTACCCATCATTAAAGGCGATCTCAAACTTCGCACCTACACAGATTCAAATTGGGCTGCTGATTTCACAGATCGTAAATCTGTCACCGGTTTTTTGTACTTTCCTCGGTTCTACCCTCATCTCCTGGCATGTAAAGAAACAAGTCACTGTAGCAAAATCTTCCACCGAGGCCGAATATAGATCCCTTTCTTCTGCCACATCTGACGTCCTTTGGCTTTGCCGCCTAGCTGCCGATTTCCTCATCCCCCAATCACTCCCCACTCCAATCCATTGTGACAACATTTCAGCACTCGCTCTTGCTAACAACCCAGTTTTTCATGCTAGGACCAAACATATAAAAATTGACTATCATTTCATAAGCGACCACATCAAGAGCAAAGAGGTTGAAGTTCTCCACATCAGCTCAATTGACCAACCGGCTGACATTTTCACAAAGGCTCTCTCCGCTCCACGCTTCTCTGATCTTTGAACCAAATTAACTATCCAACAGTTGGATACTTAATTTGAGGGGAGCTGTTAACGACCTGTTACATTACACCGCAGCACAACTTACAGCATTCCTACGGCATACTCCTTCTCCACTATCTCTGTTACCAACCGACTGGGCAGACTCTAGAATACTCTTATTCCCTTATATATACACTGTTACTGTACATGTAATACACATTGGGAGAATTAATAAAATATGCAGCTGTCCTGTTAACAACCTAATCTTCTTCTCCAGTTTTCATATTCTGCTCTTTCCTCCTGCTTAACTTTGCAGCTTTCTTGTCACACAGAACTGACATAATTTTGATATATAACTTCATTTTATTATATAATATGAAAATATATGGTGAAAACATGAACACCTCTTCACATAAGAGCTCTAATATTAAAAAATTATGAATTTAAGACATTTATAATATATTTTTCATACCAGGCAACGATATAAACCATCATCTCCTTCCACATTATTATAAAATCTCTATTGAGCTCCTTCCCTCTGCATTAAGCGAAGCTTCCTCCAAAGGGAACCGAAGAATGGGGCTCTATCCGACGATCGAAATCCTGGAGAAGGGACTTGTAGTCCCCAGCGAGGAAACCCCGGCGAAGGAGATCTGGCTCTCCAACCTCGACCTCCTCGCCACACGCCGCCACACCCCCACGGTCTACTTCTACCGCCGCCCCCTCGATTACGACGGATTCTTCTCGCCAGAAACCCTCAAGGCCAGCCTAGCTCGCGCGCTCGTTCCATTCTACCCTCTCGCCGGCCGCCTCGTTTCCGGAGCCGACGGTCGTCCTTGGATCCGATGCACGGCCGAGGGTGCCCTCTTTGTCGTCGCGAAATCAGAATCGGCCGTAGAAGATTTCGGGGATTTCGCGCCTTCCGATGAGTTCCGGCGGCTTCTTGTTCCTTGTGTTGATGGCGCCGACGAGGCTGATATGCCGCTTGTGCTGTTACAGGTAAGCTCACTTCGCATGGCCACCTAAAGTTGTTTCTTTTTTATTTATTTATTTATAAATCCAACCATTTTTTTTTTAAACTGCTAATGCTGGCCTAAATTTTGTATGAAAATTTTGAGAAAATATTTAAAAAAAAATTAATGTGCACTCCTACTACAAAACATTCCTGGCTTCACCACTGAGTAAAGGACAAAAAAAATATAACTTTAGGAGATCGAACTTATTATTATCAGTTTTTTTTTACTTATTTGTATTTTTCCCAAAAAGACTATTTTTCTTGAGAAATTTGAGTGCCATCCTAAATTGCTTGGATTAGTTGGATATGTCAAAAAATTATATAATATGATCAAAAGATGCAAGTAAATATGTGATGGGTATAAATTTATCTTAATTGATTGATAAAAAATCCCAAAAAAAATTATTGACCCAAAAAAATTATGACGTGCAGGCTGAAGTTAGTCCATAAAAGAAAAATAAATATCTCCCATTATAATCAACCTGTAAAAAAGCATATATAAGCCCAAATTTATTAGTACTTGAACAAAATAATACAATTAAAAGGAAAGAATTTTGAAGTGAAATTTGATGGTTTAAGAGAAGTTTGTGATTTAGATTGAGGGCTTGTTTGATTAGAAAATAAAGAGTGTTTATTTTTAATCTTTTTTAAAATTTAAAAATATTTAGTTTTAAATAAATAAAATAAAAATGTAAAGTTTTGAAATAACTTGATATTTTTATTTTCATGTATTTAAAAAATATTAAAGACTGATGATTTTAAAATCGATCAAATTTTAAAAAGGAGTGTGGTATTTGCTAAAATTAATTTAAGGAGCATATTTAAAAAATAATTTAAAAAGAAGCAAATTAAACAACCAAATGATTTGCCATATTTTTAATACATCAAATGATTTGAAGTATTTTGAATATCTCATATCATTTGGCTAAACAAAATAATAAAAATGGGAAGAGAGAGAATGATATATATATATATATATATATATATATATATATATATATATATATATATATATATAGAGGTAGAGAGAGAAAAGGGGATAGATAGGCCACCGGAATAATGAGAGAGAGAGAGAGAGGGAGAGAGATGGCCGGAGATATTTTTTTATGTAATATTATATAAATCTTATTTTATATTAGTAATATAATTTATTACATAATTATTTACAAAAACATTTTGATTAAAATAATCTAATATGTAAAAATATATTTTAACTAAATTTTTAGGTCATGTGATGGGAATGAAAATAATATTTTATTATGTTTTTAATGAAAATAATATTTTATTATGTTTTTAATATATTTGTATCAAAATTTCATTAGAATTAAATTTTAATTTTGAAATATTAAATTTATTTTAACAAGATTAATTTTATTAATAATATTAACTATTATAAGTATTTAATAAATTAAATTAATAATATTTAAATCATATTTATATTTCATTTATCTTAAAAAATATGTATAATAATTATAAAATTCATCGTGTTAAAAAAATTAATATTATTTAAATACATTTAATTTTCTACTTTTATATTGGCCGTCAATCATCATATTTTAATATATTTGTAATATACCGTAATAAATATAAAATAAATTTTAACATATTTGATTTATTTCAAATTAAAATTTAAACACTTTTACAAAATTCATGCATATTATTATTATTTTCCATTAGAAAAAAAACTTTTGCATGGAACTCACGCCCATAATCAATTCAGTGACTGCATTAATAGTCTTTGAAGTTGCCAAAAGTTACAGTGCGATTGAGTAGGATTGAAGCAAAGGGAAAGTACGAGTTCAGGACAAAATAAATGATTAGATTTTCTTTTTAACATGTTAAACATGTTTCAGTTTTCTAGAAGACAAAGCAAATTAAGAAAAGAATTAGCGTAACTTTGTAATTAGAAGTAAATTAAGTTTTATAAGTATTTTGTTAAGGATAATCACACTCGGCAGCAACAGTAATGACTTTACGGCGAACTCATAAAACTGGGAAGAGCATAATGCAGAGAAGAAGCAAAGCAAAATAGTTACAGGGATGGAATACTTGCAGGTTTCGTTACAGATTTTCAGCAACAGTGAGGGATATAAATACAGAGCTGTAGTTGATCTAATGGTACAGAGCACAGTAGTTAATTATTGTTAATTAATGTCTGAGATGTTAAGGATAAGTACATTCATAAGCAACGTCAACGATTTTATTATCTGATTCCACGCTTATTTTCTAGGGCACCACGCACATGCAGCAACCTTTTTAAGCACTTCATCTCAACCATTCAACGATAACTATCCATTGTATTCTGCACCATTGGTGCCTCTCATTCTTGCTGAAATTCTGTGACGAAAATAACGAACATACATACCTGTTTTTTTTTTTTTTTTTTTTTTGAGACGAGGAAATACTGTTTATAGGCCAGATAAAACCTCGGTTGACCTAGTGGGTAAGTCACACCACACTAATTTACCCGAGCCGACGGTTAAGACTTGCATTGTCGTCCAGAGGATTCAAACCCGGCACTTGAGCTTTGCCCAGTCGGTTCTCCATCACATTGACTAAGCAGCGATGGGTAACACACATACCTGTAACTGTTACCTTTGCTGCTCTGCATTCTGTTTTTTCCTGAAATTTTTTTATTATAAAAGCCATTATATTTTTAAGATTAAATATCTCACTGGCCAAAAAATAAAAACTTTCTATTTATTACACAATAGTATAGACAAACGAGAAAAACTCGTGGATTTTTCATAGCCAAGCATGGTTGAAACAGTCTGCCGTTCATATCATAAAGGCACACATGTTGGTTGTCAGTTGACGATATATATAATATTGTCCCGCTTATGGGATTTGGTAGAAATGGAAATGAAGTACGGTATTTTTATTTTCTAATTAAAATTGCTCCCTTTGATAATAGAGAATGGATGGCTAATTCAAATTTTCCGCCAACTGACTTGCAGTTAACCTTCTTTCGGTGTGGCGGCGTCTGCCTTGGCACGGCTATTCACCACATCGCCGCCGACGGCCTCGGATCCCTCCACTTTATAAATTCGTGGGCCAGAATCACCCACACCGACACTCACATTCCCATCCTCCCGTCCATCAACCGCACCATCCTCCGCGCCCGCTCCCCTCCATCCATAACCTCCACCCAAATCGACTGCTACACCACCGAATCCACACAGTCCGCTGCGTCCTCCACTAACCCTCCCTTCACCTCCGCCATCCTCAAACTCTCCAACCACCATCTCTCCCTCCTCAAAACCACTACCAACAAGAACAATCCTAAACCCCCTCTTTCCACCTTCAAAGCCGTTGTCTCCCACATCTGGCGCTCCGCCTGCAAGGCCCGTGGGCTCGACCCATCCTGCTCGACTCGAATCTACATTGCCGCCGACACCCGTACCCGCCTGCGTCCGCCTCTCCCCGACGGCTACCTGGGCAATGCCGTCTTCCGCACGTCGGCGAAGGCCACGGCGGGGGAGGTACTGTCGGAGCTTGGAGCAGCGTCGAAGATCGACGATGCGGTGAAGGCACTTGATGATGAGTTTATCAGGTCGTTGGTGGATTACTTGGAGGAGAAGGTGAATGATGTTGGGCTGAGGAAAGATGGATGGGTTATGCCGCAGACGGATTTGTGGGTGGTTAGTTGGATGGGTATGCCGGTCTATGATGCGGATTTCGGGTGGGGGAAGCCGGTTTATATGGGAAGAGCGTGTATGCAGTTCGGTGGGTTGGCTTATCTTATGCCGAGTTCGCCTGAGGAGGAAGAGGGAGGCGTTTCGGTTGTGATGACAATGGAGGAGGGTAAAATGGGAAGGTTCAAGGAGATCTTTTATGAAGACATTGGGAGTGCTGGGTCGGCTCATAACTGAACCGGTTTGGCTCTTGTGAACCGGAATATATTTATTTTATATCGGTCCAGATTGATGGCGTATTTCTAATGGTTCTCGTATCTAGAAATTGTTTGTGTTTCTGTCTTTCCGATCGAGTCGGAAGTCTTCAGAAGTTCCCTTCCTGTTTTATTTCTCACTGGAATCACAGTGATGCTTTGTTTTGTTTTATTTTTCAAGAGAATAAAGGAGTTTGATAAAATCATTAGAAATAGTTAGAACTTTTTGTTTTATTTCTCACTGAGATAAGAGTAGGGGGTGTCAAAACGGTTCAGTGGGTCGGGTTCGGATTGAACCCGACTTCAACCCGCCTTATTTTGACCCGACCCAATTAGAGTTTTGGGTATATTTTCTTATCTCGAACCCGACCCGCTCGGGTATCGAGTCAACCTGAGATGACCCTAAAACCCGATTTGTTTTAAATTTTTTTTTTATAAAAAAATTGAACTGTTTAGTGTATAAAAAATCCAAATTTAAGTCGATTTACTATTAAAGAAAAATATTAGTACTATTTCTAAATTTTCTTATCATAGAATAATATTTCTTATTTCAAAATCATTAAATCAACAATAGCAATTAAAAAAATGAAAAAACAAATATTTGAACAGGAAAAGGAGCTGTACATAAAAAAAAACAAACTTTTCTTATTTGAGTTGTTCTCCTTACAACCAGACGCCAATACAAAAATAATTGAATAAATTCAACAGATAATTTTGCAACAGATCAATTTGCCTTACAAGCTTACATCCAAACTTTTTACATTACAGCCAACGCAGTAGAAACAAATTACAAATCTTTGAATTTACTGTTGAAGAATGGAGAACAATCTATCTTCGAGACTTCAGGTAGAATAAACTGCAAAAAAAATGATTAAATAGATAGAATTCTAAAACATAAGATAGAAAGAGGATTAAGTTAATAGCTCAGATTTACCCTTTAACTCATTTAGCAACTAATAAAATGTAAGTAATGAATATTTCTATTACCATCTAAGACAGCACTTTGCTCTAAGCTAAGCTTAATTTAAATTTGATAGTATCTACTCGGGCTAATTCAATACAAATGCCACCTGGTTGCAATAGTTTTTAGTTTTTACCCCAAGGGACTCTCACTTTCAGTTAGTAGGATTTATCATTATTGCTTTAGCTCTCATTACTTGGACTCACCAACACCCAACCAGACAAATAGATAAGTTTTGAAAACAGAAGTCATAAGACTATAATAGGCCATAGCCAGCCCAAAAAATAGCCAACCATAGCTAACAAGTAACAAGTTCAGCAATAGCTAAGTAGCAAACAAGTAACATATAAACACAAGTTCAACAACAACCACTATTAAGTAGTAACTAACAATATAAGTTTAGTAATATAAATTAAGCCAACAACTTCACTAGTTCAGTAACAACCAAATATTGAAATAGCCAACCATTTGGAAACCACTACAACCAAAAAATAAATTATCTAGCAGCTATAAAAGGCTTTAACCAACAAGCTACATGTACAAAGTCACTAAATCAACAACATCCAACCAGTTGTTGGCTTAGTTTATATTATAGATATAAAAAATTGATATAAAAATAATAAAATCAACAATGAATTCAATTCAGAATTGCAACAGGTCTTTTTCAACTTGGCTAACATTTAAATTTAGGATATCTTCTGTTACAGCTTCAAGTTTAGGATCATTTACTACTGCAAGAAATAAATTTGACCTCTTAAATAATTAAAGTGCAAGAAAAAAATAATTAAAGGAGGAATTCAGTAGGTTATATAACACTGAACCATTTTCTCCATACAACCAATCCTTGGAACAAACCAAGGGTACACTTCGATACTGATCTAGGATTCTACCACTACTACGAAAGGCACTTTCAGAGGCTACTATTGTTATGGGAATGCACAACACATCATGAGCCTTTGCAAAGACTTCAAGAAATCTATATTGATTGCCTTTCCAAAATTGTAATATATCTAACTCAATTTTCCTATCAAGTTTAGGTTCATTGAGGTAGAGTTCGAGTTCTGACTTTTTAAGCAAAATGGCTTCCTCTTTAAATGAATCAAAATCCTATTTTGGAATCTCAAATTTTATTGATCCAACTAAAACACTAATATGAATAACTAAAAAAATGACTGTAGTATTACAAATACCTAAAGAAATTATGACTTAATGATTGTAGAAGAAGAGCTTCTAGAGACATCATTATGTCTCCTTTGTGTTGCATTGGAACTTTCACCACCTCCCCTTGTGTAGTTTGCAAATAATGAGAATAATTTATCTCTCAATTTTTTTTAATTCGAATGCATAATCACCTTCATACAATCTTCTGTAACACCACTCTACAAATGTAAGTTTATATTGAGGATCTAGAATAATTGCTATCATCAATATGTCACTAAACTCTAACGAATACTTTCAAATTTTCTAATCATCCCTACAACCATTCTTTTAATATAGTCATGACCAAATGAAAGGTCATGTTTTAAAGCTGCATAAGTAGTTAAAATGCAAGGAATGTAAAGATTTACTATTGGATACATCGTGCCAGATATTACATAGGCAATTTCATAGAATGGAGCTAGAAAGGTACAAATAGCTTATACTCTCTCCCATTCTACAGCAGTAGGATAAGCTTTGTAGTTGGAATCACCAAACTCCAGATGTATGAAAGCCCTTCGATAGTATATAGCACTATCAAGTATTATGAAAGCAAAGCTCCATCTAGTTGGAACATCTTGCCTAATACCTCTTTTCGATTCTAAACAACTCTGCTTAACACAATCTAGAAATTTCTATTTTCTTGCTTGAGAACCTTCACATACTTGATGCTCTCTCTAATTTTTAAGATTGCACTATCAATCTCTTTTAGCACCTCATGAACTATAAAATTAATAGTAGGTGTAGTGCATCACACATGAAAAAATGCGCTGTCACATAGCAGACCATCACGTTAATTAAGTTGATTTCTCAAGAAGTTTATGGAAACACTGTTTTCAAAGGCATTATTCAAAGTAAAATTAAAGCGCTTGGACTCTATTTTCCATTCAAGAACAAGAGATTGAAACTTCTCAAATATCAATATACTGTCATGAGGGGGTGGCATGAGAGAAAAACTTATGATATTTTTATGTAGGTGCCAATCATTATCCAGAAAATGCGTCGTTAAGTAAATAAACTCATCAGTGTTTATTGACGTCCATAAGTTTGATGTTAGACAAACTCTACTAGTGCACTTTGATAACTGTGATAGTATATGAGTTTTTTCTTTAGTGAATAATTTCTTACAATCACTCATTGTAGTATTCCTAAAAAAATAGTTGTAGGTCTCAATAAAGATACGACAAATGTGCTCAAACACCAACCAATTTAACACGTTGGAGGGGCAAATCATGCATAATGTTATAGGCAGTAAATAAATCACAAAATTCTGTAGAGTCAAACTTACAATAAACTATAGAGATAGATGAGTTAGAGTTAGTTTGCAGTATAAACTAGCTTATACTCGCATATCTGCTTTCTTATAATTTTGCAAATGGGGCCTTAAATTACCAGTGCCATTTTGCTATCACATAAATATTATGCACCATATTTCTTATATTTACATCTTTGTTTATCATCCTTGACATTAGACAACATCTCAAAATGACCCCAAACTGTTGATGTCATCCTTCTACGCTTTTTAACTATTTCTAAATATTATTACATGCATCATTAGATGGCTCTACCACATTATCTCCACTACCCACTTGCTCATGCTCATCCAAAAAATTCTCAGGAATAGTGCTTGAATCCTCCATCTAGCGAACCAATTAAACCACATTTTATAATGCAAATAGTCGATATGAATAACTATTTCTTAAATATCAAACCAGTACATAAGAATGTAACACATTAAACTTGATTTTAGTTACATCAGGCAATAACAAAGTGCAAACAAAATAATAACAAATAGTGTAGAATGTGTGAATGTATCATAAATTTGCATATAGTAGCAACAACAAAGTGAAAGTACAAAGTGCAAAAGGATAAAAATGAAATCAGCAACATCAATAATAACTTAACTAATATCCAATAACAACATCAACTAAAGATTTATCCACCAATCCCACCTTAACTAAATATACAAAATATTAAAAATCAAGAATATTTATATATTTACTCTGAGTTTAATCAACTTATCCAACTTGAAGAGTAAGGAAGACTGTAACATATAACCCGTATTTTGATCCAGGTAAATATTTTTTTCTGGAGTTAATATAAGTCTAAATCATAAATCGTTTTCATCACATCATTGAGATTGTAGTATTTTAATTGCACAATTTTTTTTCGTAATTTTTGGGCATTTGTGAAAATTATTAAGAAATTGATACCTCTTGGTACAAGTGAGGATTTTGAGACCATAATATATCCATTTTGTAAACCAATTTCACATATATTTTCTAAATAAAATGATTTAATTTAAATATATTTCTTTAATTTTTAAAGCCCAAAATAATTTATATGAATTTTCTATTAAAATTAATTAAATTAAATAGTTATATTAGATAAATATATTATATTATATAAAAATATCTTAAAGCACTAATATATTCCATTAAAATCCATTTAATTAATCTCCCTAAGCTTTAGGCTAACAAAGAATGGTTTGAGGAAAATATGAGAAAAAGAGACGAGAGAGAAAGGGAAGCTTAGATTTGGAGGTTATGGAGTAATTTTTGTCAGTCAGACCTATTGGAAGATTTACTCGTCTCGCTGTAAAAAAATATTTATCCTATTTCTAATTTCAAGAATTTTATATTTTTGATATTTTTCTGATCAAATTTATATTTTTGATACCAAAAAATAATAATAATTTTAAATTTATAAAACTTTCACAGTGTAACTTTTTTATGTTATAGAGCTTAAGATTATGAATATTTTGAGTATTTATTTAAACTTTTTTACTGAGTGATTTAAAAAATATAACGCTTTTTGCCAGCTCAAAAATTTATTTTGATGTCTAAAAATAGTGATTTAGTTCAACTAAAGCTTTTGAATATTATTTTATGTAATATTTGATAATTTGATTAAATTTTAAAAATATGAATTTTTACTTAGTATGATTTTTATTATCTACCATTAGGACATTTTGGTATTTTCTAAATTAAGCTCAATTATACTTTATTTACTGTAATGCATTGAAAATGAATGTGGATATGTGATTGAGATTACTGTTATAGTATTCTGATAATAATATGTATGTAAAAGACAAGTAAAGTATGTTTGACCCGTTGGTTGGAGATTGATTGACTTGTATAGGTTGTTGGGACGACAGGTTTTTCTGTAAATACTGTGATTTGATGTTATCCTCAATTGATTAACATAATATATTGATTGAGAGTTATAAAGAGATGATTACTGTGCCAACGTGCAAAGAGTGATGACTCTGTTTATTGAGCTAACGATTTACTAACACTGATATAATACTGAAAAATATCATGATAGCTAGAATTCTTACTTGTTTAGTGTGACTACTAAAATGAATGTTATTGAGATATTATTTATATTACTGTATAAATTTATTACTAGTACTGTTATTAATTTATTTATACAAAAGGTATAATATATATTTATTTGATTAAAAAATATTGGTTATTTGAAAAAAATTTAATTTTTTTTAGAAAAATTTAATTTTAAAATCGAACACGTCATCATGAATGATATATTACCTCGGGAGTCAAAGATATCGTTCCCTGATAGGTTCAAATTTTAGAATTTGAGTTTACCATAATTATCGTAGTCAAATTTGAGAAACAACTACATATGACCCCGAAGGGTCAAAATGATTGTTCAATCAGGTATTTAACTATAATAATTTGGATAAGAAGATCATCAATTTTATAATCAAAATTATAATAGCAATTGATATGTCTCTCCGAAGAAAGAAAATATTAATCACTATCGATCGTTTGAAAATGACGATAATGATCATCAGGTTTGATTTTCCCAATGGTAATTAATTGAAGTTTTGAAAATTTTAATTTTTAAAAATTTGATCTAAGTTTCTAAATCTCCTACGCGCGTAAGCCCTCATAGTTAATTATATCATAGGAAATCAAAAATTTTCTATGAATACTCTCGATTAAAATAGCCATACGAATTTCATTTAAGATTTTCAAAGATTGATGTCAAAGGAGATAAGAGTTAGAATTTCAATAGGGATTGGTTCAAAGTTGAACAGTTATTTTTGGAGTCAATCTGGAGTCAAAGAAAGAGAAGTAGGAGGCACCTGTGATTCTGAAAATAATTTATAAGTGTCCCAATCTATCCTAAATGTTGGGCTTGAATTTGATTGAAAGAGATTTTAAGTTTGAATGATTGATTTTATTAGAAAATGAGATTCAATTTCCAGAGGTTGAAGTCTTAAGATTAAATATCTGCCTCAGATCCTAAGTCTAAGATTGGTACTGAATAATTAGTGACCCGAACTTAACTAATGTAATACAAGATCTATACTTACCCTGACCTAGATTGGAGAGCCAACTAAACCACCTAAACACTTTAAAACCATGTATCCGGTTTTTAATGTAGAGTGATTAGGGACGTTATTTAAGAAATTATGATCGACGTTTAGAGCAGGTCCTAATTGACTCCTTAACATATGTTGGGTATTTGATGATTAAGCAAATATAATTAGAATTTTAGAGATTTTTAAATTGGTTTCTAATGCAATGAATGCATATCGACTCGATTAATACTTAAATTTAAAATAGAGTAATTTTAAAATCAGGCTTAAAAATAATTTTTATCCTAGATATTGCACAACATTCCCTTGACAGGACAGTACCATAATAGGTCGGGTGGCTTGCCAGAATCCGCAGATGGAGAGGTGCCTAACAAGGTAGAGAAGATTTAATATGAATGCATGAATGACTCCCAGCGGTCCTGGGCTTACTTCTTAAAGTGCTAGAATTTCTATGTGAGCTTAAAATTTTAATTTTGATTTTAAGTAAAAAATATTTTAAACGTACCTTAACGAGCCTCTGATCGGATTCTAGGCTAAACCAAAATCGACATTCAAAGTGCCAAAAACACTACTAAAAGCATGCAATCCTATATCATAATTAACATATTAATTAAATTAATTAAATATTTAACTTAATTAAATTAATACTCAAATTAAAAGTCCATGTGGCAAGTGCCACTTAATTATACAACCCAGGGTCTGCATGAAAAGTAAAGTGACCGGGTACCACTGACTGCAACCCGGATTCTACTCCTAAGACTCAAGTGATTTTGAGAATTGGGATTCTTCTCGTTCTCCACTTCTTAGTCCTTCTACGAGCTCCTTGGATCGTCGAGTCCAGATATCTAAATAAAAAGAAACTCCCCCTCAAAAAGAGTGTTATCTTTCCTCTTTGAATATTTTGAAGTCATCTAAATTTGGATCTCTAAATTTAAAGAGACTCTCCCCTAAGGGATGTCCCTTCCTCTTTGGATTTCAAATTAGATATTTAATCCCATTCTCAAAACACTTTAAAAATACAACTCAATTTCATATCAAATTACATTTGAATTTAAAAGAAAAATCTAGACTCAACAACCTACAGGGTTATCCTAATAATCATCAGTTATATAAAGATCTCAAGCAGTTAATATATATCAAAATTAGATGCTCAAATCTACAGTCACACTTGGCCATGTTCTTTTAATTTTAAAGGGGGACTTAAGTGATTTCTGGAGCACCTGTAGAAAATAATGTCAATTTAAAGTTTTGATTTTATTTTGTCCCCTTCAATTTAATTACCCTGTGCAAGCATAGCCACGTGCATAAGATTAAATTAGTACAAATCATCTTAACCTAGGGGTAGATCTAATGCACAATCAATAATATCATAGAGTGTGGTAATTAAATAAATAATAAATCAATTTACTTAAATCTAACAACCAGCATGCAATGAAAATTACGGAAAACCTGACACACACAAGTAGCAGAAAAGTAAACACTAGCCTAGCCTAGTACTAAAGTTGGTTGTCCTAGAAAACCATCTAAAGTGTGTGACGTAGGCTGTGTGGGTTGGATATGTCCTATGTAGGGTAGTTAATTAACGTTATTTAAGATTCTGATTGGTTGAAAGGCTTAAGGGAGATTTTAATTAAAGTTTAAGTCTTAATGATTTAAACTTAATTTTAAGATTAATTTTAATTATTTGTTGGATACCACCTTTGTTGTTCACCGAGGCCGTGAAGTTTATTTTATCTTTCTTGGGGCTAATTTAATATTCTCGTAGGCCTGGGTTACCCAATGATACCCGGTATAATTAAGTGATTTAATTTAATTAATATTTAAAAGTTGATTAATATTTAATTAAAATTGGTTGATTGCTAATTTAAGGTTCAATTAATATTTTCTGGATTTTAAAATTAATTATTTAATTTTCTAGAATTATTTGGATTATTTAATGTATTTAATTAAAGGGGTCAAAAGTTAACATTTTGATTTAAGTTGATTTTTGAAAAGTTAGTATTTTTATAAAATATTAGATCTTAAGATGATTAGTTAGACTATAAGCATGCTGGATTTGGATTTTTCTAGATTTTATTATGAAGTTTGAAGATTTGACTTGATTTTGACTTAAAATTTGAACAAAAGTTGTCTTTTTCAAATTTGAATGATTTTTGAAGATTTGATATTTTTAATAAATATTGGAGCTTAATATGAGTTGAATGTCTTTGAGTTTGATTGATTTGAAATTTTTTATAATTAGTTATGATTTTTCAAAATTTATGTATTTATTGAATTTATTTAATTGTCTTAATTAGAGAGGTTTTGATGTTTTGAATCCAATTGAGTCCCAAACTCCTTGTAATCAACTCCAAAGGTCATAAAGGATCCAAGGATAGATTCTGAAGTGCTTAGGAATTTTTTGAAATTTTTAATTATTTTTAATTAATTAAATTAATTAAATATTAAATTTTAATTAAAATTAAATTAAGCTCAAGTTTGATGTCCACTCAAGGGGCTTTTATTTTTTATTGATTAAGAGTTTAATTTTGGTCAATTAGAAGCATGAATTATATTTTTTAGATTTTATTTTGATTTATTAGAATTTTTAGAAATTTTTAATATTTAATTAAGGTTTAATCTTGATTAAATAAATTAGAGCGCTTAATGACTTCAAAACTCAATAAGAAATTTTCTATATGTTGAGAGTGTCACTATATTCAAATGGTTCAAATTTCAAATCAAAATAATATGTGTCCTAATTATTATAATTTTTTTAAGTTTTCTAAACAAGTCCTTAATTATTATCCTTAATGATGTCACTAGGTTAAGTGGGTTCAAATTGATGTTCCACTAACCCTTGGACAAACATGAATGCACACATAATCATAATCAATCCTTAGATCTAGGAGAACTCTAAGACTATGTGGTGTGTGTATCCTAATATATAAAAGACAAAATAATATTTAATTAATTGGAAGATTAATCAATGAATAATTAACGAAGTAATTATCCATTGATTAATTACTACTCCCCATCAATGCAATTCAATCATGCTTAATCAATGTTTAAAAGTTCAAAACTTAACTCAAGGCTCTTAAGATTCAATCATATATAATTTTAAAATTTGTTTTATAAATGAAAATAGATTAATTTTGAAAATTCTAAAAAAATTAAAGTAATTTAAAGTAGTTTTGAACAAATTTCAAAAAGAGTTTTAAAGTAGTTTTAAAATAAATTTTAAAATATTTTAATAATTTAAGATGATTTAAAATAAAGGTTCTTTGGATTTTTGAAAATTATTTGAACTAAAATTAATTAAAAATTAATTAAATATTTAAATATTAAGTAATTAAAATTATTTAAAATATATAAAATATATTAAATTAATTTTAATTTAAATTAAATATCTTAACGTAATCCTCTGAATATTCAAGAAAATAATTTTAAATTATGAAAATATTTAATATAATATTAATTAAATATTAATTAAATATTAAAATAATTAAATAATTCAAATTATTTAAAATAGATTAAATTTTAAATCTTAAAATTAGTTTTAAATTAAAATATTTAAAATTCTACTAATTTTGATATATTATTTGTATTATTTTTTTATTAACTTTATTTCAAATTTTTAAAGTTTAAGTTAAATAAATGAACTTTAAATTATTTTAAAAATGATTAATAATCAAAATAATTTTAAATCAAATTGATTTAAGTCTTAAATGTTTCTGGAATTTTAAAGTTATTTAACATATATTTAAAAATAAGCTTAAATAAATATTAATTATATGTTTAAGTATTTAATTAATTAAAGATTATATATATATATATATATATATATATATATATATAATATACATCTTAAATTCATTTAATTTAAAATTAAATACTTAAAATAATTTTTTGATTTTTAATGATTTGATAATTTAAAATTAATTTTTGAATAAAATTTGAGATTTTATAAAATATTTTAATCATTATTTAATTTAAATTTTAATTTAAAAATAATTAAAGTTTAATATTTAAAATAATTTAAAATATATTTAATATTTTAAATTAATATTAATTTTAAATTAAAATATTTAAATTTATGAGAATTTTATAATATAATATGTAATTTTATGATTTAAATTAATTTTTTAATAATTTTCTATGATTTTCTGGATTTTTAAATAATTAAAAATTAAATTTTAATTAATTAAAAGGGTTCGGCGACGACAGCGGTGGCCGTGCTGGACACGTGGCGTGTGGGGATTGGATGAATTGAGATGTGGCGGCTAATAAGCAACAATGATTGCACCGCTGCGCAATCATTGTTGATTGATTAAGGCGATGGCGGGACCTACACGCTATTTACTTAAACTAGTTAGCAACACTGCGCACCGTCGGATCACCCACCGTATCAATTCAACAGCTCAGATGGTGCCGAACCTAAATATCAAACCAGGGATTTGATCCGCGATAAAGGAACGTCACAAAACGGTTAGATCAGAGCCGTTGATCATGAAATCAACGACTCTGATCTTACGTAAGTTAAAACTTACGTAAGTTGTGCTTACGTAAATCACAACTTAGAATAAAAAATCGGCTTGTTCTCCCTAGATACTCAACAAAATTAGTTAAAATTTTAAGCACAGATTGTGTTAACGAAAAGCATTCATGGAGATTCAAAATTACGACTTGAAATGCACCTTTCAAAAAGCTATTTAGCTCTAAGTGTGTAAACTAGGGTTTAGAAGTTTAAGAGATCTAATTGTTGGATTTTGGCGTTTAAGGTATCTCTGAATTTGTAGTATGTCCAAGATTATTTCTCCAGAAGGCATTGTGGGCTGAGGAGGTCTGGATCTTGAGCTACATGCCTGGGACGGTCTTCAAGCAAGGGTGGTCGGAAGCTCGCCACCTGTAGCTTCCTTTCACCGGAGTTTGACTTGGGAGATGTAGAGGAGATGTAGAGGAGCTTAAACGAAAGGACTTCTAGCTTGGAGGAGCTCTAGTTAGATAGAGAGCGGTATAGTCTTAATGAGAGCTCATGTGTTGTTTTTACCCTATTGAAGCCTCTACTATTTGAAAGGAGGGCTAGGATCCATTTGGCTGGACTCTAGGATGCTACCACTTGTCCCTAGGCAGTTAGAATAGCATGGAATAAAAGGATTATAAAGATAATGACTTGGAAAGCTCTTTTTGTCCTTACGTGCACATGGTTTAATTAGAAATCACTTAGGCTTAAACCAGGGTATTAGAAGGGCTTAAGAACATTCCAGAATGTGATTAAAGTTGTTGGAGTTGGAGTGATTTGAATGGATTAGCTCAAACTAGATGATTTAACCATTTTAAGGGATTTCAAGTTTCCATTGATTGTTTGACTAGTCAAATAGTCAATGGGGGGCTGATGTGGATTTGAGGGGTATATGATTTTCTATAGGAGTGATATAGAATAGGTTATGCGCAAGAGATTGAAGATTAAAATAGGATGTTGACTAAATGAGGTTATTTGAAGCTTTGTTGATGAGACTTTGACTAGTCAAATGGTTGTTGATCTCACTTTTGTACGAGGTCATCGGGACCTAACCCAGGACTCCAAGTCAATCTAGACCCTAGGATTTCTAGATTTTAGGATTCTCCTAGATTTTAAACTCTAGAACCTATCCAAGCCCTAGATCGATTTAGACCCTAGGATCAGTTCAGATCATAGACCACTCCAGTCCCCAGACTCATCCAGGACTTAGCATATATCTATATACTAAGTTCCTTTAACTTCTAGACCTTAGGAGCTATCCAGCCCCCTATCAAACCCCAAACTTATCTAATTATATACAATCATGTCAATGATGGTAAATGACTTAGGTAATCCAAAATCAAACCCTTCAAATCCAAAATCCAATCCAACTTCAAAATCCAGTTCAAATCTAAGGTCAAGGACTCAAGGACCTAGGTCCTAAAACCCTTTCTGGGTGAACTTTCTGTCACCTAAAAACCCAGTCAAATAACCTCCAAATCATGATCTATCAATTACATACTGTCCAGACGTATCTCTAGGATCAACTCTCTAAATTTGAGCTCAATCCAACACTTATAACCCCAAAGATTGTATCTTTTCCCAAATGCTACAAAACTTTCATATTTTTGCGACCCGTGCCACTGGACTTGTCACCTAGTGGAATTCGACCTTGGAGTTTCCTCCAAACCCTCTAATTACTTGCAGACCTTTGATATTGATATATTTAACATTAATCTGAATCTTTTTGGACCCACCTCGACCTAGGATTGACCAGAGGTCAAAATGACCAAAATGCCCTTTAAAGAGATTTTTGGACTTTCGACCAAAATTCAACATGATTCAACATCTTTAACCTTTGAAACCTCTCTCAATGAATTTCCTATGATATTTGAGACCCATTGAAATCAAACCCACTCTTTGGTTTGACCTGGTTGACCAAATTCACCCTTAATCTAACCATGGTTATTTTCAATATTTAAATCCATTTCAAACTAATCTAATACTTCAAAATCATTTGTTTGGACACTCATGACATGTCCAAAGACTTCCAACTCAATCCTCCCTAGGTTTGACTTGGTCAACCCATTTGGACGGGTCAAAACCCTCTCCAACTTCATATATTCACTCAAAGCTTCAACACCATGCCCCCATATTCCTTAAGATTGACTCCTACAGCACCTTTGACTCCCCCCATGCACATCCTAGTCACCATTGACTGGTCAACAAGTCAATGGGTCGAAAAATTTTATTGAAATGAGACCAAGTCATGGCCATTTGATCATGCCACATAAGTAAGCTTTTTCCTCTCCCAAAACGTGCCCCAACCTGCTCAAAAGGGATTAATTTCCTTTCTTAAGAGGCCACAAACCAGCCCCCTAAGCCATGCTTAGGCTTGGTTTAGCCAAATGGAGAAAAACGGGTATTGTGCCCCCCTCTTGGCTCAAGGCAAGTCCCCCTTAATCCACCAGCCTTCTCCAGGTTTTAGGCTGCTCATAAGACACTTGGCAAGCATCCAAAGCACCCATGATGAGATCCAAGCCATCCATTTCAAATTATGAGGGTTAGGTGTGGAGAACTTGCCCTAATCCCTCATCTTATTTATTTTTTGCCTAAGTCCCAAACTCTAGTAGCCCCAAAACTCTCCAGGAGCTTCCTACACTCTCCAGTACTCCCCAAGGCCATTCCAAGCCTTCCCCCATCATTTCCACCACTCAAACTATCATTTTAGTGAAAAAGGAGAGAGAAAAGAGAGAAACACCATTTCTCTTTGATTTCTTCAAATCCAGCTATCAAAATCCTCTGACATCTTCAGGGAACTTGTAGAGGACATCAGCAGGAGCAAAAGGAGCCCAAGTTTGTAAAAATCCACTGGGTAGATTATAAGTTATCCTCACTTTTAGGTAAAACTTTAATTTGAAACTGTAGGAAATCTGCAATGCATGGAGCCTCCAAACTCCAGGCATTGCAAGATTATGTTTCCCTCTAGCTACAGTTCAAATTTTGTCAAGTTTAGTCTAATATTTTGGGAGATATGAGCATTTATAATTTCCTATTCAAAGAGAACTGCACAGGATCGGCATATCTGGACCGTCCGATCGAAAATTAGACGGTCCAGATCAAGGCAGACCATGCGGTCTGCCCCTGGATTTGAGCGCAGGATCTCCAGCGGTCAAGGCGGGCCACGTGGGGCCTTCCTGGCTGTCAGTTTCGCTGCCCTGTGTTCTGACCATCGGATCACCGGATTTGACGTCGATAACTGGCGGGTCCTGTCGCACCATGTGTCGCACTGCTGTTCGCCGTCACCTTTCTGCACCAATCATTGCCAATGATTGGTGCCGGTGGCTGATTTGACCAGAAATGGTTAAAAAAATTCAAAAATCCTTAAGATCTTTCAACATTCACAGAAAATTGAATTTTTCATCAAATTGAACATTTTAAGGCTCATTGGAAAGGTAAAATTAAGTTGTTTTAAGCTTTGGATTGAGAGAAAATTATATTTGTTTGAATTTAGTCTTCTTCAATTTTCTTGCAATCTAGAGATCAAATGGATCCTAAATTTTGGTGGAATGTTCCTGAGCCTATTAGGCATATACTGTGATTTTTCTAGGGTCAGATGCTCTGTAGTTTTCTGTGATGTGAATTTTTAAGGTAATAGGTCCATTTTGGACCCAAATTTTTGAAAATTTATAACTCCATTTTTCTATAGAATTAGGCTGCATGATTTTTGTGGCATGATCGCATATGTATCAGGGTTAGTCACACCAAATTTGAAGCTCATTTGAACAGTAGAGACACCTAGGGAAAATAATTAAGGAAAAGTTTAGAAAACTTTGAAAATTCCTAGGGGATTGTACACACATCCAATAGGGGTGAAACTTGAACATAAAAAACTTAGTGACATCAAGTACCTTAGGTTCAAATTTCATTGAATTTGGAGGTCATTAGGTTAGAAAATTAATTACCCAAAATTTCAGCCCTTTTAATGACCAAAAAAATTCAAAAAATGTAATAAATCAAAATTAAGTCTAAAAAATACAAATAATATCTCAAACTGACCAGAACTTAGCCTTTTACCTAGAAAAAATAAAATCCTCTTGACTGGATTCCAAATTCAACTTTAATTTGACTGTTAATAAAAATTAATAATTAATTAAATTAACTAATAAAAATATATTAAAAATCGTAAATAATTTCCAAACACTTGTAAATGCTCCCATGGGTCATCCCTGACCTTTGGGAGTGATTCCATGCAGTTTGGGATGAGTTTGGATAAAAATGATCAAAAATTTTCTAATTAAGCAATTTTAAAATTAAAATAATTAAGGGAACTTTAAAAATTCATAACTAATTACAAAAAAAATTAAATTAAACAAATTTAGTGTCATTCAACTCCAATTAAGATGTAGTATTTTCTAAAAATGTCAAATTTTCAGAATTAAGTAAAAGTCAAAAGTTAACTTTTCAGTCAACCGTAGTTCAAATATAGACCCAAACTTTACAAAATCATAACTTTTCATAGAAAATTAAATTGAGTGTGCCAACAGTCTAACCACTCATCATAAGGTCTAATATTTATTAAAAATCTAAAACTTACAAAATTAACTTTAAATTAAAAAGTCAACTTTTTGCCCCTTAATTAACATGATTAAATAATTCTAATAAGCTCTAAAAATCTAATAATTCCTTAAAATTTCAAAAAATTTTAATTTGATTAATAAAACACTCAACCAACACTCAAATACACGATAATCACTCTAAAGATGAAGTTTATTTGATAGATTACTCCGGGCTGTAAGGCTAAGTGTCCTAAGGAGGCCTGGTTGCACAACGCCATGAGTGGATTCAATGGAGTGTTAAACATCAAAATTAAGTTACTCTTAATTATTTAAATAAATTTAAATCCTTAATTCAACTACATCATTAAGGTTTTTAGGATGTACTACTCTGGGCTGCGGGGCTAAGTGTTCTAAGGAGGCCTGATTCTTCGAGCCTGGTGGCACAATGTCATGAACCTGTTGATAGAAAATATAAACTAATTTAACTTTTAAAATCAATAGTTAACTAAATTAATTAATATTATTTAATCTTTAATTTTTAATAAATTAAATCAACTTAATCAATCCTGATTGCTACTGGGTAACCCAGCTCTACGAGGCTATTAACTTAGCCCTAAGGAAGGTGAAATAAACTTCATGGCATCGGTGAGTAATAAAGGTAGAAATCATTTAATAATTAAAATGTATTTAATCAAGCCTTAACACATTAATACTTAAACTCAAACATAAAGTCCACCTTTAGTCTTTAACAAACTTAAACATTAAACAACTTCAACAGATTACCCAGCTTAGGATCTATCCCAGCCACACGACCTTTTACACACACTTTAGATGATTTGCTAGGACAACCGACTCTAGATCTAGGCTAGGTCGGTGTTTAATTTTCTGCTGTGTGCCAAGTTTTTCAAGTTTTTATTGCATGTGATTGAAATTGATTGATGTGTTTGCTTACTTTCTTTACCGCACTCTGTAAATTGATGTGATGGGCGATTAGATTACCCTTAGGTTAGGAATGATCTAGATGTTCACTAAATTTTTTACAGGTGGCCACGCTCATGTAGGGTAATAAAATGGGCTAAATAAATTATAAATATAAATGCTACAGATGCTCAAGCTGCTTAGCCCCCAAATAAAAATAGCATGACCAAGCGTGTTTACTTTTCTGCATATATATATATATATATATATATATATATATATATATATATATATATAACTGCTTGGGATATATTTTAATATTCAAATGCTTAGGATAACCCTACAGGAGAGTCTAGAATTTTTATGTTCATATTTATATAATTTATTTGAGTATTGAGTTGTGAAAGTAACACTTTGAGTTTGGGATACATAGGTCCAAAGAGGAAAGGATACTTCTTTGGGGGATAGTCCTTATCCATTTGGAATTCTAAATTTGGATCACTTTACTACCCAAAGTGAAAAGAGTAACCTTCATCTCGAGGGAAGAGTTATATTTTCCATTTGAGCATCTAGGCATGAAGGATCCAAGGAGCTCGAAGGGGAGAAGACCGAGGAGTTGAAGACAAAGAGTATCCCACTCAAAGTCACTTGCGTCTGTATTAGAATTAGAATTCAGGTTGTTGTCAATGGTGCCCAGCTACTTTTAATTTCTGTAGATTTGGGTTATAATAAGCAAGGATATTTATCTATGGATATTTACTTAATTAATTTAATTATTTAATGTATTTTTATTTAATTTGATTACGTATAGGGTTGCTTATTTTTCTTAGTTTTTTGGTGATTGTATGTCATTTTTTTTATTTAGCTTGGATTCGATCAGAGGCTCGTGAGGACAAAAAAAAATTTTTTTACTTAAACTTTAATAAAAAAATCTAGGATAACATAGAAACTCTAACGCTTTTAAGAAGTAAGCCCGGGTTCGCCGGAAGTTCTCATAGCATTTTGATGCATCTTCTTTCCATTTGTTAGGCACCTCCCCACCTGCGGGTTCTGGCAGACCACCTGGCCTATGAGGATACAGATCTGTCAAGGGAAGTCTGTACACTCTAGGATAAAAACTATTTTTAAGTCTTTTTAAAATTACTTCATTTTAATTTTATACATTTAATAGAGTCAAACAACATACATTACATTAGAAATTAATTAAAAAGTGTGTCTAAAACTTTAATTGTATTTACTCTAGTATTTTCACCCAACATAAGTTAAGGGGCCACTTAGGACAATCTCTAGATGTCAGCCCCAACTCCAAAAAAAATCTTAATTACAACATCCCTACCACTCTTTCATAAAAAATGATCGGACTCATGAATTTTAATCACCTACGTGGTTAGCTGGCTCCCCAATCCAGGCCAGGGTAAGTCCAGGTTTTGTACTGCATTAGTTAGGTTCGGACTACTGTGTTCTAGTGTCCAAATTTAGATTTAGAATCCGGGACAGATTTCTATTTGAATCATAAGACCCCAATCTCTAGGAATATAATCCAAACTTTCTAATGAAATGCTCAACTCAAACTAAATCCTCTTTCAATCCAAAATTTAAAGCCCAACACTTAGCTTAAGTCGGGACACTTCTGAATTATTTCAGAATCCCAAAGTGTCTCCTACTTTTCTTCCTTTGATTCCAAAAATAACTGCTCAAACTTGATCTAATTCTTATTTAAGTTCCAAACTCACCTCTTTGGTATCACTCCTAGAAAATCTCTAAATAACATTTCTGCCGTTATTCTAATCGAGAGTTTTCGTAGAAGACTCCGGTCTCTTGCGATGTAATTAACTATGAGGGATTGTGCTCATAGGAGATTTAGAACAAATATCTAACTTATTTTCAAAATTAATTTTCAAAACTCAATTAGTCCTCTTTTGGAAAGTTAAATAACTAACGATCGTTATCGTTATGTTCGAACAATTATTTGCAAATGATATCTTCTACCTTCGAGGAGATATATCTTTTGTCAAAATGAATTCGAATATGAAATTAATGATCGCTCCTCTTGATTATCGTAGACTGATATTTAACTAAACTTTATTTTAACCCTTTAGGGGCCATATGAAGTTCTCTCTTAAATCCAGTTACGATATTTGAGACGGGATTTGCAATTCTAAATCTAAACCCCATTCTAAAATTTTATTTTCACCTCCTGAGGTGCTATAATATTTTTGATGGGATGTTTAATTTTAGAATCAAATTTTAATGTTAATTTTGAATTCTCCAAAGAAGACTAAATTTTTTAAAACCTGCTTTTAACACCAACAATGGTCAAATCAAATGATAGGGCATATGGGAGGACTTGAGGAGTTGCTTAAGTTGATTTGAAAGGGCTTGAAGGTCAAGGATGATAATATGAAATAAAACTGTGAACTTAAGATGGTTTGATCAAGTCTTATTGATTTGACTTGGTCAAATCAACCATAACCTGAATCTTGATGACTTTGGAAACACTTGAACCATGGATTGAATATATTTGAGGATTTGATGGGATTTTAAAAAAATAAATTGATTTAATTGAGTGGATTGAATTGAGTTGTATGGGTTAACTTTGACCAAACATAGACTTAGTTGACCAAGTTAGCTGTTGACTGGGTCAAAGGATTTAATCAAGTCTAAATCACTGTTGAATGTGATTAAAGGAGTTTGGCATAGCTTTGAATGTATTTGAAGCTTGATTCAAAGTGAAGGAGCTTAAAGGTTAAACTGGTCAACTTAGATTGACTTAGTCAACTAGATTGACCCAAGGTCTGGGTTTGGACTAAACCAATTTAAAATGATATTTGAATTCTGGTATAAGTGGTTTGAAGGATCAAAATGATCATTTGGTTCAAAACACCTGTTTGGGCCCTTAATGGGCTTTTGGGTCAACCCTGGTTGACTTGGTCAACTAGGTTAACCCAGGGTCTAGAAATGGGTTCGACAGATTTGATTTAACATTTGAAACTTTCTGGAAGTGGTTGCACTCAATTTGAAGATCATTTGATCCAAGGTGACTGTTCAAACCCGTAAGGGTATTTTACTCATTTTGACCCCTGGTCAACTGTAGGTCGAGTAGGTCCATAAAAAGGCAGATTAATGCCCAAAATATCATTATTGAGGGTTTGGATATGGTCAACAGGTTTGGAGAAAGATCAAAGGTCAGGATCCACTGGGTGGCAGCTCTAGTGGAGTAGGCCGTAAATATTTGAAGGTTTTACAGCCTTTAGATTTCAATCCAATTTCTGGGGTTAGAGGTCTCAGATTGAGCTCAAATTTAGAGAGTTTTTTTAGAGACATGTCATATCAATATGCAATTGATAGAATTTGAATCAGAGGTCATTTGGCTGGGGTTTGAAGTGTTTAAAAAATCCCTGGAAAAGGGTTTTAGGACCTAAGTCTTTGGACTTAGGATTTTGGTTTGAATTTTTGAATTTGATTTGGATTATGGATTTGACTGATTAAGGTTAAATTATCCAAGTCATTTATGATCATTTAGGTGATCATAAATGATTGGATAGGGTTAAAGCTAAATTAAAGGTAGGATCAAGGTTGGAACTGGAATTGGGATCAAGAAAAGTTTAAAGTCTGAGTAGGTTTGAAATTTGGACTTGATTGAAGTTTGAATTGAATTAATGTCTAGATTGGCTTGAGGTTGAGAATGATTTGAAGCTTGAATGGATTTGAAATCTAAATGGATTTGAGATCTGGATTAACTTAAAGTCAGGGTTTGATTTGTAACTTGTATTGATTTAAGATCTGAGTTAATACTAAGGTCTAGATAGATCTAGGGTCAGGGGTCTAGGAGTATCCTAAGGTCTAAAGTTTAGGAGTATCCTAAGGTCTAAAGTTTAGAAGTATCCTAGGGTTTAGATTAGTCTGGAAGCTAGATCTATCTAGGGTTATGATTGATCTAGAATCTAGATAAATCTGAATTTAAAATTGCTCTAGAGTCTGGAGTGATCTAAGATCTAAACTGATCCTAGGATCTGGATTGATCTGGAGTTTGGGTTGGATCCTAATGACCTCATACAAAAATAAGGTCAACAATATTGAGCACGTGATATACAGGATATATTGAGCATGGGATTGAAATATTGATATAAAATAACTAGATAACATGTGTGCACTCCTATACAATTTTACTATATTGATTTGATTTCGAAAGTCTTTATTGATAATTTAATTTTATCGCTCTATACCATTTCTCTATTGATTGTAGTATTGATATGACATTTACTTTAATGATTTGATACTCATATTGATTTACTATATTTCGTGCAGTATAATTTTACTATTTATGCTTTGATTTAATAATCATATAAATGATAATATTATGATTTGAATATTGACATGCATATTGCTCTTTTATCGTGCTTTGAATTCAATTACAGGCATTAGTGACCTGCTGGGCTTTTTAGCTCATTATATACTGTTAAATGATTTCAGGTCAAGGTAGAGGATCAGGTGTGTGAGATTGACCTGGATTACTCAGATTATATTTATTTTTATTTAAGCTGTTCTTTTGTAATTAAGACATAGTAGTTATGATGTGATTGTGTAGATCCTGAGTATTGTACATGACCTTTGGGAAAATAAATTTTAAAATCTATTTTTGCTATTTATTATTGATAGAAGATATTAGATAGCTCTAATTGTTATTCATTAAAAGATAAAAAAATAATTCTTTCAAATTAGATTTTGGGACATCACAAAGAGTGCATACAGTGCTACTGCTACAGGAGGAATACATGTTCTAAGTATAATTGTATAAATGAAACAACTAACAAGCCAAGTATCCAACAATAATAATGAATACATTCCTTTAAGAAAAAAACTAATTAATCCTAAAAAATACAAAGCCCTAAAAAATTGAAAGTATAATTGGGAGAAAATTGATGTCCTAATGGCAAATGAGACAAAAAATGGGAGCTCTAACACAAACTTAGGCATGATCATTCGAAAGTGCAAGAGTTAATAGCTAATGAAAAAAAAAAAGAAAAATCATAAGAAAAAAAACTAAAAAAAAACTTAGCCATGAATCATGACTTACGAACGCATCAACTAGTAAGAAACAAATTGAATGAAATAGAACTTAAGTTAGAGGAGGAACCAAAATCGAGGAAAGGTCTGGGTTGGACTCTAGAGGTGGAGGAGATTGGAGACGGAGGAGAGGAGAGGGGAGAGATGATACACGTAGAATAGAAATGAATAGCAAGCCAGCAGCTGATACACGTAGAAATTAATAGAGCGTAAGCATAAGCCATAAACCTAAATCAGACGACTCATCGCTCACATGATCTCATTATTTCGCGCCCCGGGTTAATCCAGGTTAAAATCGTGTTTTCGGGTTGGCCCGAACTCGACCCAAAATTTAAAATGGGTTGGAATGAGACCCGAACCTGACTCATTTTCAAACGGGTTGAGCCTAACATGAAAATTTTGGTCAGTTTTGAGTCTGGTTTTCTTGTCGTGTTAATTTTTGACACTACTAGATAAGTGGTGTAATTGAGTCAAACCAACTCTTCTGATGACTTGAATTAAGGGTGTAAAAAGTTCGAGTCGAGTACCTGCTTAATCAAGCTAAGATTTTTTAGTTCTTACTTAGCCAGAGAGCTCAAGCTCATTTACTAAGTTCAAGCTCGACTCGTTAAAAAAATTATAGGGTTGAGCTCGATTTCTTTATTTTAAGTTTAAATTTTTTAGTTTTTAGAGAATTTTTTAATTTAATATAAAGTTAATTTAAAAAGATTAAAATATATTGCATAATGCTAATTTAAACTAATTTAAAATATTTTTCTAAGTTAATTGAGCATCTCGATGAGCATATGAGCTAAGCCAGGCTAAGCTTGAGTTTGAGCTCTTTTAATGTACGCGTTGGAGTATAGGCTCGAGCTCAACCTCATGGCTCTTTAAATTCAACTCTTAAGCTCATTAACGAGTCGAGCTCGATAATCTTGACTCACTTACACCCCTAAGTCAACTTAATAAATAGCTCATGAGTAGAGTTTAAGGTGTTAATGTACTAAATCTTAGCCAACTTCACCATAACTTCAATTCTTGTATGCAAGCTCATTTATAAAGTATAATATAAATATTTTTATTAATATTATAATTTAATATTAAATTCAAAGTTATTAAAAATATTTAAAATCTTATCTTTATTTTCTAATCATTTTTATTAAATATTTTTAATTATCATTTTACTATACATTATTGCTTTAATTTGAATAATTTTCTTCCTAAAAAAAGGTAAAATTATAAGTAGGAGCACCTGATAAATGTAATTAATCAGAAGAAGTGCAATACACAACTCACCTTGGTCTATTATTTGTGTAAAGCCCCATAATCAAATTTGAAAGAATTATCTTTTTAATTAATCAACTAAAACTTTTATAAATCATCAAAATAATAAATCAATATCTCCAATGAAAGAAACTAATAATAGCACGCCTCAAAATATTGCACTATATATTCCTTATCCTAAAATCAATATATAATAGCTAAGAGATCAGTATAATTACTACTTTATCATAAACTCCTCACTACAAAAGAATAAGAAAAAATATAAACAAAATAAAAAAATCTAAGGATCTCTATCAATCTCACTCCAATTGATCCCAACCCCTTATCTGATCTGAAATTATAAAAATTAGCTTTATTAGCATAAAAACCCTACACATAACTAATTATTTATCACTACTTTTAATGCAATATAAAAGAATCAAAATGTATGTTCAATTCTAATCAATATTAATCATCAGTTAATATAAGCAATAAAAATATTAAAAATTAATAATAAAATTAATATGATCACTAAAGTCAAAAGAGGTCTATTAACTTTTAAACTATAAGAAAAATAAAAAAAGAGGACTATCACTCAATAAGCTATACTCATATGCTATGTTATGGTATATCCATGGTTTTAAAAATCGGACCGGACCGGCCGGTTCTATCAGCCCTCATAACCGGTTTCGAATCAAACCAGGCAAAAAATCGTCCAAACGGCGATCGGATCGGCGAACCGGCGAACCGGCGCCGATTATAAAGAACCGCCCGGTAAAAAAAAAGCGGATGTGAGCCGTTGATTTTGGATCCATCGACTGATTGAGTAAATGCAAAAAATACCCTAATAACGTTCGATTCCCTCCAGAAATTCATTTTGCTTGCTCGTGTCGCATTCGTCTCCGACAGTTCATCTCCTACATTTCGTCTCAGGCATCATCCTCCAGACCATTGGCGAACTCGACGACGACATCATCCTGGTCGTCTCAGGCACATCCTTGCTTCTTCTCTTCCTTTTAACCACTGGATGTAAGCTTTTTTTTTTAACCCTAAAATCTTAGATTCTATGAACACGTTGTTCTGCTTTCATTCTCAATATAGGGCTTTGATGCAGCGCATAAATGCCTAAAGTTTTATTTTGATATTTTTTCCAGGGCGGTACTCCCACGAATGAGGTTTCAACCACATCTAGGTCGATATCTTGCAGCTGCGGCAGAGAACATTGTGGCTATTCTGGATGTTGAAACGCAGAATCGCCTTCATTCATTGCAGGTTTGTGTAGAAAGATATTTCAGGACGACAAACCTGCATTTCAGAAGTATAGATGTCTGGTTTGTTTGTATCTGTAAACCATATTAATGTCCTTTTTGTGTGTTTTTTCTTTTAAATTAGCCTTCTCCAACTTCTGTTTTACTATATTTAAACAATCAGAAATGATTTTTTTATGTATTCATACTTATGCTGGTTAACATGTCTAGAAGGCCTTTAATCATTTTGGATTTTTTGCATGTTTTCGTTTTGATTTCATTATTTTTTGAAGCAGAGCAGGTAGCGAGCTTGTTGATTCAATGGGAATTTCGGAAATAATATTAGGAGGATATATCGGAGTTAGCTTTAGAAGTCCACATTTGTTTCCATCTATTCATTAATGTATACTGCAGTTCTACCATACAAAAATTTCTTTGACGATAATTATTTATCTATTTGAGTTCCACAAGCAGAGATGAAAAACCGAATGTTCTCATGTACCTTTTTTTCACATTTTCCAGTTAAGTGACTGAATTTAAGTACAACTTTTCATTCAGCTCTACGAATTGTTGCTACACATCGAATCGAATCGAACTGAGGTATGCATTCCTCCCTGTGATAATAATGAATTAGTTGTTCATATTTTGAAGAGTTAGGTGTTACATTATTAATTTAAAAGAGTTGTAACATATTCTTAATGAATGTCAAAATAGTACCATAGGAATCATAGGATGTTAAATGGCTACGGAGGTGAAGCTAATTTTATTAAATTTTTAATAATATTATTATTTATTACATCATCCGATTCGACCCCGGTTCGACCGATCGAACCGGTCAAACCGTGAACCTCTCCTTCATCCGGTTCGTTATCCGGTCCGATTTTCACAACCTTGGGTATATCAATATCAATGCCAGTATGAGTTCAATGTATCTATCAATTAGTTTAATGTACTATAAAATAACTATCATTATGAGTATAATTATGAAAAGTAAGGAAGGATATGCAACTTTAATTTAGTGTTTTCTTCCTTACTTATGTTATTTATTATAGCTATCAATCTTATATTATATTAATCATTTATTTTCACAAGTGACTTTTAATAATCATTTAAGAGTCATCACCCTCTACCTATCGGCATAATTCAGTCAATTGGTTATAGGCTACAACTAGGATTACACCATCAACCTTTTTTTATGGAAAATAAAAGTTCAATGATGGGTTGTCAAACTACGTGCATTGCCCAAGGCAAATCAAGAAATGTGTGAATTGGTAATTTAAAAATTTTCTCTCATTTTTTTTTGAGATTTCAAAACCTATTACATAAACTTCAATGAAAGAAATTAATAAAACTAATATTTTTACTCTTTTAGATTTTTGTAAAAAATAAATGTGAATATAAATTTTATTTTCTTTTTCAATGAAGTTCAAATTAAAATAAAGCTCCATAATCTCAGTAATGCTTGTAAGGATATAAAATGCAAGAAAAATTAAAATATTGAAAAATAAAATACAAAAAGAAGAGTAGAACGAGCACACATAATTTATAGTGGTTCGATCAAACCTTGACCAACATGCACTCAACGGGGTCCTCCACTCCAGGAATTATACTAAATCTTTTAGTGCCTCTCTTTTAGCCCCCACAACAAGGTGGAGAAGCCGTTACAAAATTTCTTCCACCAATCCAGTGCGACAGAGTACCAAAATTTTTTCACCCTTTCGGTGAGGTAGAGAATCTAAAATATTTTTCACCCTTCTGGTGAGGCAGAGAACCTAAAATTTTTTTCATCCTCCTAGTGAGACAGAGAACCTAAATGATCTTTAGCCTTGAAGAATTTCTTCCCAGAGCAACCCAAAAGATCAAGAAAGATACATGGTGGAACTAAGGCAGAAGCTTGCTTGGAGCACTGCGTGAAATCTACACACACTACTCCTCTCTCACACACAACTTCTCATTCTCCTTCTCCAAGCTCTAAGATCTTTCAATTCAAGAGAACAACCTCTCAAAGAACTCTCATAAAAAAATCTCTCAACAACCAACTTCTTTAAAGTCTAAAAGAGAGATTAAATACAATGCTTCCAAAAAACTTTAAAATTTCAATTTTATCATTTCTAATTGTATAGTATAATATGGGATCGTACATTACTATTAGTTTAATTCATCCTATTAGTATCATACGATGAACAAGGGGCTATACGATTAGTTTAAATACTTGAACTGATCATCCAGTACGATATCAAGGCTCGCACCATACGATAGGTGATGATTAAATACCATCCTGGGAGCAAATCCGGTCATACCATACGATGTAGTATATCATATAATACGATATGAAGTATCAATTAATCCTAATTTGATTACCTAATTATATGATTAGATTAGGCAATATTTAATGCAATTGTACCGTATGATGGTAATTGTACTGTACGATTAGTTCACTTTTTGAATTTTAACATATTGCCTAATTTGTGATTGATGGCGGGATTTTTGAGTTCAACTGATCATCCTATATAATTTAGATCATATATTATGATTAGTATAAATTTAAATTATCTTAACTAAATATTTTAATTAATCCCTTATTTACTCATATCGTATTAGATGGTCTTCAAAAAAATTAAAATACTTAATTTTTCTTCTAGTGTGTGTGTGTGCGCAATTACTAAGCTTGTATAGACCTTTTATAGGACGATTGATTATAGAAATATAAAAAATAAATAACTTAAAATATAGACTCTTACAAAAATATCAAACCTATTATAACCAATCATGAGTCGATCCATTTGCATAATGTATGACATACCTGAAATGTTAGTGTGCACAACACAAATATCCAATAATAATATAAGGAGAAATAACATAGAAATTTAATAATATTTGTTATTTTCAAAATCATAAGCTCAGGATCTTGGATTGTAATAGAAAGCCCGTCGGCTCACCCTCATGCACAAGACATTATGTTTTAAGAGTCATTCTGTATTAAGTATAGTCTTAACAGGTAGCCTTCCTTACTTACATATAAATGCTATATTTTCTATACAATGTAAGTCAATATCGTTTATGAAATGCAAAAATTTATAAATATAGAAAAATATTTCAATTTAACTACTTTCAACTTAACCAATGAAAATTTATAAATATAGAGAAATCTTTTAATATTTCAATTTACTAGGCATTTATTTAAAAAATAATAATATCTTTCAATTGAACCAGTGAAAATGCAATATATTCATGTCAAAATGCTCATATTAACAAAAGTTATGTGGTAAAAGTTTTACCAATACAAAATTATCTTTATTTTTAAATAACATAAATACAAATTTTATCAAAAAAATATTAAAAATATCAAATTATTGAAATAAAAAATAGGGTGATGATTCCTTACAGCGAGATAAGCAGTATTAGTGTATGATGTGAAACAAAATAAATATATATCATAATTTTAAAGTAGTTGAAATTCATCATCTATTTTATTTTTGAAGTATTTTCTAAATATATTGTAAATTCAATCTGATACATCCTTGAATATTTATCTTGATTTGGAACGAGTCTTGAAGCAAACTCAAGTTGAAAACTTAAAAAATTAAATCGGAGACCATCTGAACTCTGATTTCAGTAAACTTACAGTAAAACTGAACATCTCAGAAATACGAACCCAACAACACCAAATTCGACTCAATCCGAGCCCAAATGCGTCCAAATCAAGGGCTCGAAGCACTGTTGGAAGGTTTGAACCACAATTTGGTTTACCAGACGATTTCCAAACATGGCATGCTTATAGTCAAATTGACCGGCTCAACGAGATGAGTCAAACGAGCCCAAAACCACCAAATACTGACATCATTAAGACCTTTAAATATCTGGTGAATGGTCCACGATCAAGGGATTGAACATCGGTCGTCCATTCAAACAACTCCCTAATTACCCTTGACCTTCCACCTATTTACGGGCCACACCACTCCCAAAAATTTATAAATAAAACCACCTTTCCTCTTGAAAAGGGGCACCTAATCCTAAGGAGAAAAGAGAGAGATCAGAGATCGCTCTTGCCTCCTTGCTCCTCCTCGACCACCGCCGGAGTTCCGCCGGACTACCGCTTGATGCCCTGGCTCCGCCGGACCACCACCTAATGTCCTCAGCTCCACCGGACCACCGCCTGACATCCTGAGCTTCGTCAAATAATCACCTGACATCATTAGCTCCGTTGGACCACCTCCTGACACCCTAAGCTTCGCCGGACCACCACCTGATGTGCTCAGCTCCGCCGGACCACCGCCTGACGTCCTCAGCTCCGTCAGACCATCGCTTGATGCCCTGAGCTCTGCCAGACCACCGCTTGATGCCCTGAGCTTCGCCGGACCACCACCTGACATCCTTAGCTCCGTCAGACCACCGCTATACGTCAGAGCTCCGCCAGACCACCACCTGACATTCTCAGCTCTACCGGACAACCACCTAAGGCCTGGAGTTCTACCGAACCACCACCTAGGGCCCGGAATTCTACCAGATCACCGGGTGACCCCAAAGTTCCATCAGTGTGACGTCGAACTTTCACATACCCCGACTTCAACTCTACAGTTGATACTTGTAATCTGATATCCCTTGGAGTCGAGTTAGCCCACTATAACCTACTCAAGTGCTGGTGAAATCATTTCAAACTAGGCCATGCCCTTTGGTTTTTCCTTTTTTTAGGGGTTTCTACGTAAAAATCTTGTGTTCTCTGTATGTGTGAGCTGGATATCCATGTAACGCTAAGACATCAAATTCTAACTCTATCGTCACGTATATTCTAGCCCGCAACAGTTTGGTGCCCTTTGTGGGAATGTCATTCCCACTATCCTGAAGTACCACTACAATGGCCAACAAGTGTAGCAATCACATCTTGGGAGCCTCCCACTCCAATTCGCATCAATCCCAGAATCAGTCTATGAATTATGGACGCCAAGCATCCGCTTCTTTTTATCCTGGGGGGTAAAATGCCACTGGAGAAGGAACTCCATGACCCTCCCTGGAAGACCACATCAGGAAGATGGAGGAGTCTCAGAATAAGATCCTTTAACTCCTGTGAGAGACCCAACAACCGGCACTAGCCCCACAGGAAGAGATCCTTCTCCCTCGAGATCCACCCCCGGTCGGAGTGGTTCCACCAGAACATCTTCATGTCGAGATTCCTCTTCCTCCACCAAGGATGCATCCTCCAACACATCAAGATAATGAACTTGCTGACACAGTAAGCTCTACCCATCCTTCACATGCAGGTCAACAACCTCGTATTCCTCTGGATGTCCCCGAGGACTTAGCCCCACCATACATTGTTGAACTCCCTTGTAATGCCCTACGACATAAAATGTGAAGATTGGTCTAAGTAGAGTTTCCCGTGGGAGGTGTGAGATAATCTCTTCGTTAATGGGACTTCCATGAGTCATCACCCTTGACCGAGGCCATCCTTCAATACCCCATTCCGACAGGATTCAAATTATCAAATATCAATCCCTATAATGGGACATCTGACCCGTACGAGCATATTAATCATTATAGAACCATCATGCATATCTAGCGAGCCTCAAACGCGCTCCTCTGTCAGGTCATTCCTGCCACCCTCAAAGGGCAAGCTCGAACATAGTTTTATTCGCTTCCAGCCAGATCCATTCCAATGTTCGTCAAATTGGCCAAAGTATTCGTCGAATAATTTGTCACCAATTGGAGAATTACTAAGGATTCTTCTCACCTCTCTGAGATTCGCCAGAATGAAGGAGAATCACTTAAGGAGTATTTCTAATAATTTTTTACTAAGGCTCTACAAATTCTAGGAGTATATCCTAAATTGTTGAGAGGAGTTTTTCTTGGAGGCCTTCGTCTAGGGCCTTTTTATTCAGCACTTATGCAAGACATGGTTCCCTTATATACTGACCTAATTCATCGTGTGGAGGCATAAATATCAGCAGATGAAGCTATCAATGCCCATAGGAAGCAATTTGAGCAAGCTCCTGAAAAGCGTAAAAATATCCCTACAATGGAGGACTCATTCTCGCAATGAAAGAAAAATTCATCTCCTAGACCCCCAGTTCCACAACATGAGTTTTGACAAGAAGAGGAGTATAAACCTCTCAATGCATCTCGAATAAATGTACTGATGGCCATTCGAGATCAAGAAAATATTAGGTGGCCTAATCCTTTAAAGTCGAATACAAAAAATCTGGATTAATACTATCATTTCCACCGTAGTCGTGGACACACTACTGAATCTTACAAATAACTTAAGGATGAGATTGAGAGGCTGATCCGATAAGGATATCTCCGATAATTCATCTACAGCCCACCTGCTCGAGATGATACTGGTCCCATTGGGGGGCAAAAATAACAACAACAAAGACAACCATTGAATAATATTCAAATGATTTATGAGATTAAATAATCACACAATGTATGCATTTATGTTAGTGATAGTAGTCATCTTGTTAAGTAGGGTGTCGCTCTGATATCCCTAATTTTTCCTTCCAAGTCGAACATTATGTTGTCCCCATATGTGTATCATATAGCGTAGTGTAACACTTCTATCTCTAAATTTTACTAGAAAGTTGTTATATTATCATACATAATATAGTGATGTGTTGTATGCTCTATTTTGTTATTGTATAATTCTTAAAAAAAAAACTCTCTCAAAAGAAAAAAGAATGAAATGGGCAGTTAGCTAAACCGCCCATACATGGGCGGTTAAATTAACCGCCTTAAGAGGCGATTGAGGGCCGCCTCATGGGGCCTAATTAAAAAAAAAATTTACTGCAGCCGCCTCATGCTGCCAAACCGCGCGCGCGGCGCGCGTATCGCCATCTACGAGGGGTGGCAGCCGGCCGGTTCGGCTGCCTACGCATGTCCGAGCCCAATTTTTGGCCCAGACGGTCCAAATCAGACATTTTTGGGGTCCCCGGACACGTTTTTTTAATATTCCAGGCTCAATTTTGACACTTTCGGAGCTCAATGGGGCCTCTATGATCAAGTTTGAGCAAATTTATATATTTTAGAACGTAATTTTCTGGCATTCTTTACGATTCAACTGATTTTAAATGTTGTGAAATTTATTTTTGGACTCTTGTCGCCACTCACCGCCATAGTTGGCAATAACCAATTGCTTTCATGGTCGATGTCATCGCGAGTCACTTCCACTGCCTATCGGCCACCGACATCATTGAATTTTACAATACATTCATTTTATTTGAAGCCAAATAAAAGTTATAATCATTTATATTTATTTGACACTCATCCAAATAATTTCAAATATTACAAACACATTGGATTCCTTTTATATTATATTCTATTTTACTTTATACTAATTTTTCATACAACAAAAATATTCCGAAGTGAATTATCACTTTGATATCAAAGACACGGAGATTCACATATATTTCACATAATTCTTAAATCTTTGTATATCTAATAGTTAAATTTTAATTTTAAATTTTATATCATTTTAATTACTCAATCATATCAAAATATGTGTATGAAATTTGTTTTTTATATTAAAAAAATTATTAATATTTATTAATATTTTTGAGTACATAAGAATTACGTGGAATGTCTAAAACTCCCCACCAACCTGCAGCACTAAAAGCAGTAAAGTTTATCTGCATCCCTATAAAATCTCTACCGAGACCTCTAAGGCCTAGTTTGTTTCTCCGTTTTTTTTTTGCCTTTTCTGTTTAGAAATGGAGGAATTTTTTTTTGTGTGTGATGTTTGTTTGTGACACTTTTGAAAAAATATTTTTTAGAGAACTGTATTTTTATACTGTTTTAAAAAGCTTTAGGATATCTCCTTCTCCGTTTGAAAACTCCATTTTTTCAAACAACAGTTTTAAAACTGACTTTTAGAAAAGGAGCGGGACAATTAAACGAAGCCTAAGTGGAAAAAGTATTCCACCAAAGCGAACTGAAAAAATGGGAGCCTATCCGCTGATCGAAATCCTGGAAAAGGGACTAGTGATCCCCAGCGTGGAGACCCCGGCGGAGGATATCTGGCTCTCCAACCTCGACCTCCTTCCTGTGCGGTCTCACACCGCCACCGTCTACTTCTACCGCCGCCCCCTCAATGACGCCGGATTCTTCTCGCCAGAAACTCTCAAGGCCACCCTAGCCCGCACCCTCGTCTCATTTTACCCTCTCGCTGGCCGCCTCGTGTCAGGCGCCGACGGTAATCTTTGCATCCGATGCACAGCTGAGGGTGCCCTCTTTGTCGTCGCCCGATCTGAATCGGCCGTGGAAGATTTTGGCGATTTCGCGCCTTCCGATGAGCTCCGACGGCTTCTTGTTCCTTTTGCTGATGGCTCCGACCATGCTGATGTGCCGCTTGTCATGTTCCAGGTAAGCAAACAAGATCTTTAAATATCATATAACTCTCACATTTTAAATTAGAGTTTTCAGTCCTAAGATCTGCTACTTTAAGATCTCCTGTAAAATAAATTCCAGTAATAAAACAATGAAATTGCAACTCTGAACACATCACGGCACAGCCACAGGGCTTGTATCATTGCAGTAAGATGCATCACGATATATGTGTCTGTGGCATATGAATGTGTAGGCATGCACATAATCATGTTTAGGGAATTATTTTTGATAAATCAGAACTTCAATTTGCTTTTAGATGCATGCATGATATGGTGGACTGTATGTGAATGCATGGTATGCATGGATGCATAATTAAGACTTCATTCCTTTTTTTTACAAAAGGGATACAAGTGTAATTATCCTTTTTCTTACAGGAATATGCTAAAAATATGCAATGTATTATAATATATAATTTTGGATATTTTGTATTTTAAATAATTTTTTTATTTAATATTAAATTTACTACTTTTTTAATATCAAATAATTACTGGTAATATATATATACATAATTTGCTATGCATGAACTTGCTTAAATGGATGGCCAACAAATGATGTGTGCTAAATTAAATGGAGTTTATATTTTATTTAATATTTAAGTTAGATTTTAATATTAAGTAAATATATGCAGATATTTAATCTGAATATGTGCTATTTATGTATTATTATTATTATTATTTTCCTTTTTTTATTCATTCATCAATGCATGAGTATGCTCAATATGCAAATTATATTAAAATATTTTTTTTTTCATTTAATATTAAATTAAATATAATAAAGTTTCATTAAAATGATTCTATATATCTTAACATAATAATAAAAACTTAAACTTAATGAAACTAAATTTAATAAATTAATTTTTTTAATCTATTACATTTAAATTAATTTTATATAATTTTAAAATATTATTTTGAATTTTTGATATTTAAATAATTAAAGAAACTTAACTAATATCATGTATATATAATTTATTGCTTTTTTTTACCAATAGTTAAATTTTTTATGATTTTTCTATAAGATCTTACTATTTAACCAAATTCGCTTACTTTATATTGGTCCGCACAAGCTGGGCTGGCGCATAGGGCATTTTCCAATTGGTTTGGGTGTTGAATGAGTTGGCCACTTACTTAATATTGAAAAATAAAATGAATTAACGAAGGAAGTTGGCATCTTCCTCCATTAATGGCCACCTAACTTCCCCTCCAAAATTTCTCTATTTTTTGAATGATAATGATTATTGTAATTTTATAAATAGTGCTAGTATTTGATATCTTTTAGAATGATAAATTATTTGGAGAATTTCTTTCTCTTTGTATTAGTGCTTGGTGTCCAAGCTTGATTTTTTCTTGATGGGATTGATTATTTATCTTGTAAGTACTTGCTAACCCTCTCAAAATATTTTCTAAATCATTCTCACACATCACTCCACACCCTAATCATCAACCAAGCCAAGCCTATCCATCCATCATCCAAGTCTTCAAAACACTCCACACCCTTCCTTGTAGCTTTCGAAACTTGGACAACTAGCTAATCCTATTTTCCATAAGACTATAAGGCCTAAAACCCCATCAAATTTCATGAACTATCTCAAATCATAAGTTCACATCATAAGCTAAACATCACCATCATTGTCCACTATTTCGACCAGTTAAAATCAAATCCAAAACAAATATTTCAAATTAGCACAAAATAATCAAATCTGGACCAGTCTTGATCGATGTTGCTTCCACCTAGCTCTCTGAAGGCCTCATCTTCCTACAAAAACTTCAAATTACATCCTTACACAATAAACTAAACATCTAGAATCATTTATAGCCACTAATTTCAACAAAAGGCCTCCCACCTCTATTAAGTTTAATTTTCGAGCAAAGCTTGGAAAAAGCAATTTCAGACAATTTTTATTTTTTAACAAGATGAGTATTTCTTGTGGTGGACTTATCTTCAAGCATGTGAGATACTCTAGAACTTTTGAGATGAATTAGATTCTTTTTATGATAGTTTAAGTTAATATCATTAAGTTGGAAATAAAATATAATATTTGCAAGCAAATGATTATAGCATAAAATTTCAACTTGTGAGCTCCACCATATAACCTCTAGCGTTTTCTCCGTTGTTTGTGCTTATCCCATTTTTTTCTCTTAAGAGAAAATATTCGGAAGGGAGTTTTCCACTCTTCAAATAATCCAATCCTTGGTGTAAAAAAACAAAAGTAGTTACTTTATCTTTTTTAATTAATAGTTATGATTAACTCTAGAAATTTATTTTGATTAACTTATAATTAACTTGCTTTATTAAAATTAGAAGTTTGATATTTTTAAGCAATTTTTGTATTTAGAATTGCATGCATAATAGCATAAGATATAAATCTACTAAATTTGATGTTTTTATGGCTAATCTGAATTTTATCAAAAAGATCTAAACTAGGGGGGTCAATATTTGACCCGACCCGAAAATTTCGGGTTCAGAACAAGGTTCGGGTTATGATTTTCGACCCGTTTGTAAAATCGGGTTGGGTTCGGGTTGACCCGGCAACCCGAAATCAACCCGCTTTGACCCCTTTTTAATTGATTTAGGAGGGTTTTAAAAGATTATTATGAAATAAGTAAATATTATTTTCAAAAAAATAATAAACCATGTTGCCAAAATTGAATTAAGCTTGGTTTATTTTAAATTAATTAAAGTAAATCTTATCTTAATTTGATTTAGTTTTAAATAAATCAAATTAAATAAAAATTTTTTAGTAAAATATACTCGAAACGGGTCAAGTTCGGGTTAACCCGGATCCAAAGCGGGTCGGGCTCGGGTCTGAAAAACTGACCCGTTTGCAAAAACGGGTAGGGTTCGGGTCAGGTCGAATAATGCCGGGTCAGTTTCAGGTTCGACCCGAACCCGACCCATGACCCGATTTTGACAACCATTCTAAACCATCTAAACAGAACTTAGGACATAAGAGGTCTTGTACATGTCTCCCTAATTGCAAGTTCTCTTAGCTTGAAATTTTACTTTGGATATGCATTTATATTATCTTTTCTTTCTTTTTTTTAAATTTAAATTTCTTTTTTCCCTCATCTCTTTTCATACATTATTAAAAAAAAAATCATCTATGTGGCACCTAATGTCTTTCATTAGCAATTAAAAACTTGATCATGATAGTAGATGCCTTAGATCTTAATATGAAAACACTCATAGCAAACCACCAATCTTTATATATGGTGAAAAAGGATGAAATCATTTTAGAAATACTAAAGACTTAAATGATCTATCTCGAAGAGTTAAAATTTGAAGCTCTAGCTCATAATGGTGTACATAACGTAAATAAAGACCAAGATTGTTAATTCAAATGGATAAATTCTTTGACTATCATAAAATGGATGAATATTAAAGAGTTACTTTTGCTAAGATGAATTAAGTACGATATGATCAAATTTATTGGACAAACACCCTATCCAAAGAAAAGAGATTAGAAAAAACCAATCTCTCTTTAAAAAAATGAAGAAAATATTAAGAACAAAATAATTTTCTAAGTATCATGATAAGATATTATATGGATAATTATTTACTTTGAGACAAAATAGTCTCTTAATTGCTAAATATCGGACTCGGTGTCCATAACATACATCGGCTTTAAGCATTCATCTATGTTATTGGCGGCGACTTTGCTGGATTTAGTGAGTGATGACCTTGTTGGAGTGAGCATTAGAGTCAAAGTTAAGTGATAACCGTGGTGGCATCAGCAAGCATCATCACTATTGATGTTGACAATAGACAACGACTTTATTGATGTTGGTGGTGTTGGGTGCTTGAATATAAAGCTATGAGTTCTCTTCTTTAGAATCCTTCTTATGGTCTCATCTAATCTCCTCAAATAACTAGAATTATGTCAATCTATAAATTTTTGTAGTGGGTCATTTTGGTTTATCTTGATTTTAAATCACAATTCCTTGTTAAATGGTTTGTGTTGATCCCCATAATAATATAAAATTAATTAGGTATTTAAATGTCTTAATGGTTTTAGAATTGAGTAATATTAAGTTTATTTGATTCTTCTCATTGAGATATTTATTTTGACTATAAGCACATACTATTCAAATATCACCTGATTCATCAAATGAAGTTGTAAATTCTATAACTGCACTATATAGTGCTTGATTATAAGGCTCATTTGAACTCAGATTAAGATACTTTTGATATTGTTCGATTCATTTTATCAAATGCTAGTTTCAATCAGAAGTTTGTTAACAATGAAATTTAAATGATCTCATAATAGACAATAAATATTTTTAATTTAAATATTTATTTTTAAATTTGTGTTTGATCAAGTTTTTTTTTTTTTTTGATATATCTATAATTTTTATTTAACACTCCTTGTTGTTTGGAAATAGAGTATGGGCAGCTAATTCAATTTTCCCAATCAACCTGACTTGCAGCTAACGTTCTTCCGTTGCGGCGGCGTATGCCTCGGCACCGCCATTCACCACACCGCAGCTGACGGCCTCGCATCCCTCCACTTTATAAACTCATGGGCCAGAATCACCCACACCAACACTCACATCCTCATTCCCCCGTCCCTCGACCGCACCCTCCTCCGCGCCCGCTCCCCTCCTTCCATAGCCTCCGCCCACATCGAATATTCCCAAATCCCATTCATCCCTTCTTCCACTTTACCCACCTTCCCCTCCGCCATTCTCAAACTCTCCAATCACCATCTCGCCCTCCTCAAAACCACTCCCAACAGCAACAACAGTCAGAAAACCCCTCTGTCCACCTTCAAAGCCGTCGTCTTCCACATCTGGCGCTCCGCTTGCAAGGCCCGCGGGCTCGACCCATCCAGCTTGACGCGACTCTACATAATTGTCGACGCCCGAAACCGTCTGCGGCCACCTCTCCCCGCTGGCTACCTCGGTAACGCCGTCTTCCGCACGGCGGCGAGGGCGAAGGCAGGGGAGGTGTCGGAGATGGGAGTGGCGAAGATCGAGGCTGCGCTGAAGGTGGTTGATGATAAATATATAAGGTCGTTGGTGGATTACTTGGAGGAGAAGATGGATGAGATAGAGGCCATTAGGCTAAAGGCAGTAGCGTGGGTACTACCGGAGACGGATTTGTGGGTGGTTAGTTGGATGGGTATGCCGGTCTATGACGCGGATTTTGGATGGGGTAAGCCGTTTTATATGGGAGCGGCGTGTTTGCAAGCTGCTGGGCAAGCTTTTATTGTGCCGTGTTCGCCGGAAGAGGAGGAGGAGGAGGGAGGAGTTTCGGTGGTGATGGCCATGGAGGAGAGTTATATGAGAAGGTTCAAGGAGGTGTTTTACGAAGATATTGGGGGTGCTGGGTCGGCTCATTCTTGAACCGGTTTGACTATTTTGAACCGGATTATCCTTAAATCGGTCCACATAATGGCGTATTTGTCTAATGGTTCTCGTACCTTCAAAATTTTTGTGTTCCTGTTAATGTGAATTGAAGTCATTAGCCCTTAAATTTGCTTCATGTTTTAATTGTCTTCGGAAAGCATATAAGATTTTTCTAATAAATCCACGTGGAATTGCTATCATTAATTGCATGTATTAATTATCAATTGTGTTATTAGATGTGTAGATGAGTCCACGCGAGCTCAAGTGACTCTCGATTTGAGCTCGAGCTTGATTAGTTAATTGAGTTTGAGTTTGAGCTCGAGTTTAATTTTATGAGTTTGAATTCACCTCACTCATGAGCGGCCTTATTTATTAAAAAAATGAGAGAAAATTATTTTTATTCAAGCATTTACTATAAAATGCTATAAAAAGAATAAGCAATTAAATGAGATATGATAATATATCATTTGAAAAAAGAAAGAAAATATAAATTTTAAATATTATCAATAAATTTAAATTAAACTTATTAAATTTTTATATATTTTACGTGTATTTGATCTTAATATTTTTTTAACAAGCCGTCTCACAAGCTGGCGAGTGGAGTTATCGCTATCTCAAGGTTAACTTATTAGCTCATTGAGCTCAGCTCATGAGTCGGCTTGACTCAATTACACCTCTAGGTGTAATTGATAAGACTCGAATCCAAAACCTCTTGATAGTCAAATCTCCCAACCAACATACCAAAGTGAGCTGCCCACTTTAGCTAACTTGAATTCAGCTTAATTTGACTCAAGTCGGTTTAAATTCTAGTTAATTTTGTGCCATTTAGAAAATATTTGTTGGAGGAAGCAATTAATTCATCATATATTGCAAACATGCAAAACATTTGCTGATTTACTAATAATATGCATTTAAAGCGCCAAGATATATTTGCTAAAAACTATATATATGTTTATAATAACAAAAAATTCAATTTTATAACTACCCTCTTAATAATTTTAAAAATAAGCAATATTTTTTATTTAAAAAATTTTATATAGAATAATAACTAATTATATGTATGTATTTGAACTAGTTTAATTCTATAACATTTGAAAATAGAATTAATTTTAATTACTATTGTTCTAATTTTGTTATAAAATAGAATTAATTTTAATTATATTATTTTCTTTCTACTTTCTCATTATTTTTTAAAAAATTTTGTGGCGGAAAGCTATTTTTTTAAGATGAGAGTAGTTAAGTCTTCACAACTTAAATTATTCTTTCTACATTAACTTTGCAACCAATTTTATAAAATATTGCGGCCGTCCCAAATAGGAGAAATTATTTTATGCGGAGCTGGACATTGCTCTAAATCCGGACTCCAATAAAATACTGACACGTGTGGCTCGATGACTCGACCCGATCCACTGGGTCCAGAGGTGCAAAATTTTAACCTGGAATGTGAAAATTTTAAAATATGTTCAAACCAAAAGTCGTGGCATTTGGACGTTTCACTTTTCACCGTCCTTTGGTTCCTCTCTGCTCTTGAGTCTTCTAGCTAAAAAATTATTACGTGCTGACATTGAATCTTTCACCGTCTTTCGGCAAATCAAAAGTGTCGGCATTCGGAGTTTAAAAATTTTATCCTCTTCCTTTCCATTCTCAATTCAGCCGCTCTTCTACTTCTAGGCAGGAGTTAAGGTTAGATTTATCTCCAGAGTAGCTCTACATCATTGAATATGTTGAAATGTCAAAGCTATTTGTTCTGTACATGGTTTATCTAAAATAGTTATTAGGATTTAGAATTTAGGGTATAGGGTTTATGTAACATTTCTGTCAAATATATATATTTTTTCTTAATAGAAATTGGGTATTGTTGGATATTACTCGGTATTGCTGTGTATTATTGTGTATTGTCATGCATGATACAAGCTTATGACAACCAGACATTATTGTAGTTGTTTATTTGAAAATTTTTTAAGTTTTTTCACAGCTATGTATTTGAGACACTTTGTGAGAAATGCTATTATTTCTCTATTAAGTTACTGGGTATTAATGTGTATTTCTATGATAGAAGCTTACGACAATCAGACATTGTTATATTTATTCATTTAAAAATCTTTTTACAATTTTTTACGGTTGTGTATTTGAAAATTTTTATGGGAAATTCTATTATTTCTTTGTTAAGTCGCTGGATATTACTGAGTATTTCTATGATACAAGATATGTAGCAACTAGACATTTTCATAGCTATGTATTTGAAAATTTTTGTGGGAATTGCTATTTTTCTCTCTATTAAGTTGCTGTATATTGTTGTGTATTTGTAATAACTTAAATATGTAAAATAAATTTTCTTAAAAAATATGAAAATTCTGAAGAAGAGTTCTTTAGCACTGATCTGGTGAGCACTACGGCGCCAAGCCATAAATAGTATATATATATATATATATATATATCCCTACTTCACCCCACCGTCTTCATTACTTAATTGCTTGGCCAGGAAGAAATTGAAAGAGGGGAAGAAAAGATAAGAGAGAGAAAGATCTTTAGATCATATTTGTCAATCATTTTTGTTATAGATTTATAATATATTGTTCTATTTTTTTTTGCAATGATTTTAGTTGTAAGATTTTAGTTACTTGCTGTGCTATATTCTCATTACTTGATTTTACATGTTTTTAGAAAAGGGTAAATATCCTATTGATATGTCATCGAAAAATTATCTTGATCGGGCACGAATCTCGAGGAAAAACTCAAGTTGGAAACTTCAAAAATTATTTCGGAGACCATTTAAACTCTGATTTTAACAAGTTTATAGTCGAACTGAGCGTCTCGGGAATACGAACCCAACAACACCAAATTCGACTCAATCCGAGCCCAAATGAGTCCAAACCAAGTACCCGAAGCGCTGTTGGAAGCATCAAACAGCAATTTGAGTTACCAAACGGCCTCCGATTTTGACGAGCTTATAGTCGAATCGAGTGTCTCGACGAGACGAATCCAACGAGCCCAAGATCGTACAATTCTGATATCATTAAGACCTTCAAATGCTTGATAAACGGTTCACGATCAAGGGATTCAATATCGGTCATTCATCCGGATCACTCCCTATTCGCCCCTGATCCCTCACATATTTACGGGCTATGCCACTCCAGAAAAAACTATAAATAGCCCCTCATTTCTCTTAAGAGGGGACCCAAGCCAAGAAGAGAAGAAGAGAAGGAAGAGAAGAGAAGTCTAGGGGGGAACAGCTCCTCCTCGACCATCGCCGGAACTCCGCCGGAACACCACCGAAGCACCACCAGGCGCCCGAGGGACGCCGGAGCTCTGCCCGACACGGGAACAACATCGAAATTCTGCCCGACGCCAAAATTCTACCCGACGCCCGAGTGACGCCGGATTTCTTTCCAAGTGACGCCGGAATTCTGCTCGACACCCGAGTGACGCCGGAACTCTGCTTGGCCTTGTAATCGATACTCATTGTAATCTGATCGTCCTGAATCTATAGGATGAATCAGTCTCGTGTATTTCATACAACACTAGTGGAACTTTTTCAACTGGGCGTGGCCCCGTGGTTTTTCCCTTTTTCAGGGCTTTCCACGTAAAAATCTTGGTGTTCTTTCATTCTTCTGTTTGTGTGCTGAATATACGTACAACGCTGAGACGGAAATTTAAACTCTATCGCCGCGTATATTTAAGTCCACAACAGTTTGGCGTCGTCTGTGGGAAACTTATCCCACAACTTCAAGTATTGCTACGATGGTCAACAGGCGTAGCAGTCGCCTCATAGGAGCCTCCCGCTCTCACTCTCATCAATCCAGGAATCAGTCTATGAATCATAGACGCCCGATATCTGCCTCTTTATACCCCGGGGGGAAAAATGCACCTGGAGAAGGGACCTCGGGACCCTCCCTAGAAGAGAGAATTCAAAAGATGGAAGAATCTCAAAACGAGATCCTACAACTCCTGCGAGAGACTCGACAACCGACCCTAGCACCTCAGGAGGAGGTTCTTCTCCCTCGAGATCCACCACGTGTTGAAGCTGTTCAAATCGAACATATTCAAGCTGAGATTCCTCTTCCTCCACCCAGGAGGCGTTCGCAGTCACATCAAGATAACGAACTGGCTGATATAGCAAGTTCTACCCATCCTCTGCACACAGGTCGGCAATCTCTCCTTCCTCAAGACCTCCCTGAGAAGCTAGCCCAACATCACATTGCTGAGCTCCCTCGTAATACCCTACGCTACGAACTGCGACGATTGGTTCGAGAGGAGTTCCCTACAGGAGGCGTAAGGCAACCTCTTCGTCAGTGGGACTTCCAGGAGTCGTCACCACTGACGGAAGCCATTCTTCAACACCCTATTCCGGCTGGCTTTAAGCTACCAAGCATCGAGTCCTATGATGGGACATCCAACCCGTACGAGCACATCGACCATTACAGGACCATCATGCATATTCAACAAGCCTCAGACGCACTCCTTTGCCAGGTTTTCCCTGCCACTCTTAAAGGACAAGCTCGAACATGGTTCTATTCACTTCCAGCCGGAACGATCCCCACATTCGTCAAATTGGCCAAAGTATTTATCGAACAGTTCGTAGCCAACCGAAGAATTAATAAGGATTCTTCTCATCTCTCTGGGATCCATCAGAACGAGGGAGAAATATTAAAAGAATATTTTCAACGGTTTTCCACCGAGGCTCGACAGATTCCGGGAGTGGACCCAGAACTGCTCCGAGGGGTCTTCCTTGGAGGCCTTCGTCCTGGTACGTTCTATTCGGCACTCATGCGGGACACAGTTCATTCATATGCTGACCTAATCTATCGTGAAGAAGCTCAGATTTCTGCTGATGAAGCCATTAATGCTCATAGAAAGTAATTTGAGCAAACAATTGGAAAGCGTAAGAACGCCCCTATAATAGAGGACTCATTTTTGCAACGAACAAAAAATTCATCTCCTAGACCCCCAGTACCACAACACGAGTTCCGACATAAAAAAGAGTATACGCCTCTCAATGCAACTCGAACCAACATACTAATGGCCATTCGAGATAAAGAAAATATCAAGTGGTCTAATTCTTTGAAGCCGAATGTTGGGAACCAGGAGCAATATTGCTATTTCCACCGTAGTCGTGGACACACTACTGAAGCCTGTAAGCAACTCAAGGATGAGATCGAGAGGTTGATCCGACAAGGATATATTCGACAGTTCATCCAAAACACACCTGCTCGAGATGAAACTGGTCCAACTGGGGGGCAAAATCAACAACAACAAAGACAACAGCTGAATAATATTCAAATGGTTGGCAAGATTGAATGACCACGCACTTTGTGTAGTTGTATTAGTAATACTACTTGTCATATGTCATCGTGTATCTCTTCTATGATAAGTAGGATGTCACTCTAATGTCCTTAGTATTTCTACCAAGTCAAATGATGTGGTTGTCCCTATATGTATCTCTTATATTGTACAAGGGAACTATTGTATTGTCTTATAATAATATAATGTGTTGTTCGTCCAGTTCTGATATTGTTTCTTTCTTTGAAAAGAATACAAATGACAATGAAAAACTACTGACAAATATAGTATCTTTATCCATGATCTGAGAAATACGCAGTCTTTATTGCATCTCAATCATTAGAAGATCGATCCCAGGGGGATTCGATCCGACCTCTTCCATACAGGTTAACGTCGTCGAGCAAAGGCTCCGACATACAACCTCGGATAGGTCTCACATCCTTGGTGGATTCTCTCGACCTCTTCCATACAGGTTAACGTCGTCGAGCAAATGCTCCGACATACAACCTCGGATATGTCTCACATCCTTGGTGGATTCTCTCGACCTCTTCCATACAGGTTAACGTCGTCAAGCAAAGGCTCCGACATACAACCTCGGATAGGTCTCACATCTTTAGTGGATTCTCTCGACTTCTTTTATATAGGTTAACGTCATTGAGCAGGGCTCTGACATACAATCTCGGATAGGTCTCACATCCTTGGTGGATTCCCTCGACCTCTCCTATACAGGTTAACGTCATTGAGCAGGGCTCTGACATACAACCTCATATAGGTCAAACATCATAGGAGGATGTCTTGTATCTCATTCATTGGAAGACCATTCCTAGGGAGATTTAATCTAACATATTCCCTTAACATCATCAAGCAAGAGCTTTGACTTACAATCTCAGATATATCAAAGCATGTCTTACAGATGCAATAACAATTCAGCTCCCTTTAGAGGACAAATTTTCATATACAATATCATTGGAGTTACATAAATTCAGATTCAAATATACATTTCTTCTCACCAGAAGTTGAAATCAAAAGGTACACTGGTGACATTCATACAAGCTAGTATCATCAAGCAATAAGTAACTTTAACACAGTCAAATATCCTTGGTGGATTTAAGTGACTTCTCCCTTACTGCACGCAGGCATCTCCTACAATTGCTCCTTTAAGGAAAGGACATAACTGGATCATCATGAGACCTCCACTCAGTTGATAGTGTTAGTGTATTGCCAGAATATTGGCATATCACACTACTTCGGTCCCTTGATTCAGTAATATCAGATGTCGACATACTTCAGTTTGGATACATATTGCCTTAGCAAAATGGCACTTGTCATCATCAGCCATTCGCCTGATGTTTATCGGCGGCTCTTTACTTCATCTCAACCATCATCGGATTCTTGCTCGATCATGAACCATCATCGGCTTCTCGTTCAACTATTGATAGCAGCACCCATGAACTCTCTCCTTCTGCTCCCCACTTGGTCGTTGACTGCTAACAGACTTCCACCCAATCGTTCATCATCGAAAAACTTTCGTTAAAATAGCATCGAAATTCTATTCGATGCAGAGCTTCCTCCCGTTGCTGAAGTTCTGCCCGTTTTAGGACTTCCGTCGGACTTTTACCCGACGCCGAGCTTCCTTCCGTTGCTGGACTTCTTCCCGGGACTTTCATCTGACTTCTGCCCGAAGTCGAGCTTCCTCCCATTGTTGGATTTTTACCCGTCGTGGAACTTCTGCCGCTGACGAATTTTCATCGGAGTTCTACCCGACGCCGTACTTCTTCCTGATGTCGGACTTCTACCCGTCGTCGGATGTTTGTCAGGCTTTTACCCGACACCAAAATTCTACCCGTCGTGGGACTTCGTCGGATGTTTGTCGGGCTTCTACCCGACGCCGAATCTCTACCCGATGTTGTACTTATGCCCGTCGAGGGACTTTCGTCGGACTTCTGCCCGACGACGAGCTTCTTCCCGTTGCTGGGTCTTTGCCCGTCGCCGGACTTTCGATGGAATTTTGCCCGGGATTTTCGTCGGACTTCTGTCCGACACCGTACTTCTACCCGACACCGAACTTCTACCCATCTTCGGACCCTCGTCGGACTTCTACCTGATGCTGAACTTCTTCCCGACGTCTGACTTCCGACCATCTTCAGACTCCCTCCAACTAACATCTCACCTCCACATGATCTCTTAAAGGAGAGAAATTCTAACTCCCATTTCGCTTCCCTTCCTAAAAAGGAGAAGCGGCTAACTTCTGTGCAAAGAGAGCGGCGCCGAGTCGAGTGGGGAAAGTCACCTACTCAAAAATGACGGAAGGCCTCAAAATGCCAGAAGCTAGATGGGATAAGAGAGAAATTTATAACTCCTGTACAAGAGGAGGGGCGTTGTCTCAAGTAGGGAAAATCACATACTGAATAACAACAGAATGCCTCAACTGTCAGAAAGCCAGAATGAGAGAAAAAAGAGAAGAAGTCGCTAACTTCTGCGCAAAAGGAGGGGCGCCGAATCAAGTAGGGAAAGTCACCTACTTAAAAACGGCAGAAAGCCTCAGAATGCCAAAAGCTAGAAGGTCAGGAGAGGAGGAAGAAAGGAGCATTTTGTCCCCTACCCCAAGGGGTGTATTTATAGGATGAAAAAGGGAGAGAAAGAGAGGGAAAAATTGAAAAAAGAGGGGGAAAATGTTTGAAAATTGGAGGGAGGATGCTTCTAGAAGAAAGTTCGAATTTTTCTGAATTTTTTGGAATTTTTTGAGATTTTTCCGGATTTTTTGGGATTTTTTATTCCCTGTGGGCCCCACAAAAAAAATTTAAATTTTGGGGCAACTGCCGCGCGCCCCAAGGGCGCGCCTGTTGCGCGCGCTCCCGTGCGGGCGCCGGCGCCTGCCGGCCGCCTACGCGTTCCCGGGCTCCTATTTTGGGCCCGGACGGTCCAAATTCGACATTTTTGGGGTCCCCGGACACGTTTTTCGACGTTCCGAACTCAATTTTGATACTTTCGGAGCTCAACGGGGCCTCTATGATTAAGTTCGAGCAAACATTTAATTTTTGGAACGCAAATTTTTGCGATTTTGCCAAAGTGAAAAGCCGACACATATATTTTTGGACTCCTGGAGCTTTGACGTCCAAAAATAGGGGGGCAACTGATACGTCATCGAAAAATTATCTTGATCGGGCACGAATCTCGAGGAAAAACTCAAGTAGGAAACTTCAAAAATTATTTCGGAGACTATTTAAACTCCGATTTCAGCAAGCTTATAGTCGAACTGAGCGTCTCGGAAATACGAACCCAACGACACCAAATTCGACTCAATCCGAGCCCAAATGAGTCCAAACCAAGTACCCGAAGCGCTGTTGGAAGCATCAAACAGCAATTTGAGTTACCAAACGGCCTCCGATTTTGACGAGCTTATAGTCGAATCGAGGGTCTCGACGAGACGAATCCAACGAGCCCAAGATCGTACAATTCTGATATCATTAAGACCTTCAAATGCTTGATAAACGGTTCACGATCAAGGGATTCAATATCGGTCGTTCATCCGGATCACTCCCTATTCGCCCCTGATCCCTCACATATTTACGGGCTATGCCACTCCAGAAAAACTATAAATAGCCCCTCATTTCTCTTAAGAGGGGACCCAAGCCAAGAAGAGAAGAAGAGAAGGAAGAGAAGAGAAGTCTAGGAGGGAACAGCTCCTCCTCGACCACCGCCGGAACTCCGCCGGAACACAACCGAAGCACCAACAGGCGCACGAGGGACGCCGGAGCTCTGCCCGACACGGGAACAACATCGGAATTCTGCCCGACGCCAGAATTCTGCCCGACGCCCGAGTGAAGCCGGATTTCTTTCCAAGTGACGCCGGAATTCTGCTCGACACCCGAGTGACGCCGGAACTCTGCTTGGCCTTGTAACCGATACTCATTGTAATCTGATCGTCCTGAATCTAAAGGACGAATCAGTCTCGTGTATTTCATACAATACTAGTGGAACTTTTTCAACTGGGCGTGGCCCCGTGGTTTTTCCCTTTTTCAGGGCTTTCCACGTAAAAATCCTGGTGTTCTTTCATTCTTCTATTTGTGTGCTGAATATACGTACAACGCTGAGACGGAAATTTAAACTCTATCGCCGCGTATATTTAAGTCCGCAACACCTATAATATGAGGCTCTGGACAAGATAAAAATACAATCATGTTTCTTTTCTCTATTCATTAGTAAGCTCTAGTTAATAATTAAAAAGAAAGACGTATGTACTTCTTCCAATATAGATTCTGGAGTGTGATAATATTGTTGTGTATTTTCATGATACAACCTTATGACAACCAGACATTGTTGTATTTGTTCATTTAAAAATCTTTTTAAGTTATTGATTTAAAAACTAATATTTTCTCGTCATTAATATTCCTATATGATCTATGTAGATGTTGATCTTTTAGCCTAACCAATTTATGATTGTGGCTTTATATAAATTTTTGTATCTTCCAATTTTCATCTTTATCCACTATAAATCTAATTATAGCAAGACACCCCATTCTAGTATTTTATTTTTGAATTTTTTTTTGAAATTTAAGTCAATATCCTTCTTGAAATTAGCTTTTGAACACACAAAGTCCTTGCATCTCATTTTTTTTGGAATTTGGCTAGTAGCTACGATGTTCATTGTGAACACTAAAACTAACATTATGAACATAACTGCAGTATATATCATGTACTTCTTTCACACAATTATAAACACCTTGTGTACAAGAGAAAACTATTCAGATTGTTGAATTCAAGCTTGTACATAGCTTAATTAATAATAATACACAGTAATACACAGCTAAATGCACAGTAATACGCAGCTTAATACACATCAATACACAACAATACAGTAATACACAACTAAATACATAGTAATACACATCTCAATACATAATAATATATGATAATACACAACTCAATACACAACAATACACATCAATACATACAACAATAACTACTCAACACAGTGTTTATTAATAAAAAATAAACACAATCACAACATAATTTCCCTGAATATTGCTATAAGCTTGTATATAAGATTATACACAGAAATACATAGCAATAAACAGTGTGTATTAGGAAATGCAATGTCTTCCAAACCAGTTTTTATCTTCATTGTCTGTTTCTTGTTTTTCTTTCTTCACAGATAAAAGGTGATATTCTGCTCGCCAAAACTCTAAATATTTGGATGCTTTCGTGAATTTCTTTTTTTAAAAAGGTAGGGCTATCGGGTCGTGAGAAAAATAAAATAAATATTAAATATCCACGTGTCAGCATTTTATTAGAGTCTAAATGTAGAGCTATGTCCGGATTCCGCACGTAATAATTTCTCCCCAAATAGACCCTTAAACTCATGATTTAAAAAAAAATAGTGTTCAAATATTATGTTGTTATATTTTCAAATCACCCCTTATAAATGACTTGGCCAACCATTTTCACAATAAAGATTGTTACATGAAGTCATTTTTTCGTGTGCCGACCATGTTGCCACATTTTAGGACGGTTAGACTTACTTTTAAAATTTATTTATTTGTTTTAAATTATTTAGTTAAAAAATAATATGAGTTCTATTTTTAGAATTTCAACAATGAAATAATTGAAGTAATAAAATTAAAGCCTTAAGATATGTTTGTGATGACCACAGTATTTTTGTAAAGTTTGTTGTATATTTATTATGGGAAAAATATTATTTTTTTGAAAGCTGCTGTAAAAAAAAAACTTCGTAGCACAAACTTTTTTGAAAACAATGAAAAAACAATAGTAAAATAAAAATTGTGATTGTGGTATGAAAAATAAAATAATAAGAAAGTTATCCCAAATAGACCCTTATGATTTGTTTAATTTGAGACGGTTGTTATTTTTTATAGAAGTGATTATAAAGCTGTTGTATAAAAAAGTAACTTCTTTGAAAGCTACTATAAAAATAGCTTTATAGCACAATAATATCGCAAAAGCAGTAGCCAAACATAAATTGGAGTACGATATAAAAAAAAAAAAAACAATAAAAAAATTTCTCCAAACAAAACCTTTATCTCAAGAGATAACAGCAAGAGGGATCAACAAAATTTATCTAAATCGGCAATCCAATATGTCCTAAGTACTAAGAGCGATGCACCGAAGTAAAAAAGAGAGCAGTTGGGCTCTTCATGTAGTGGATTAAACAACTTATCTAAAAGCCGTGAGATTATTTTCTATCTTATTCCTTAGAGGTAACCAATCGCTTTTCTTTATGCTTTCAATAAAAAACAAGAGATGAATAGAACTATATTCTAAGCTTAAATATTAAACAATAATTCAATTTGTGAAGAAGTTAGTCAAACTTGTTGTTCATGTTGAAAGCGATTATAATTATAGAGGACTTGTAGAGTTCTCTCACTTTGGTTTGGAGCTTTGCTAAAAGTCAACATTTAAACCAAGACTTTTAATACAATAATGAGTTATAATGCTCCCATTAAGAAAGATTTTACAAGGCCCAGTTCATTGTTTTGGTTGTAGTGTCAAAAGGCTTTGTACCTCGCTTAGGTTTGATGATTTAATAATAATAATAATTCAAAATCTCAAAATATTTAACGATAACATATTTATAATTTAATGTTATAGTAGTCGGAACATTATGATGGATTTAAAAGAAAAAAATTTTAAAAGTGAGAAGAAAATTATGTTGATTGTGATGAAGACAACACCTCAATTAATTTTCAACCCAGTTAATTTATGCGTATTATGCATTCGAAAGGTTTAGTTTGGGACAACTTTTTTATTGCTTTTTAAAACTGTCTTTTAGTGCAAAATTTAAAATTTTTGTACTAAAAAATTGCTTTAAAAAGTAGTAAGAAAGCAGTCTCAAACGAAACCTAAATTTTTATTTGGGACAATTTTTTTTTTTTGCTTCTTAAAGTAACATTCTAGTTAAAAACTTAAAAATTTTATATTAAAAAGTTGCTTTAAGAAATAATAAACAGCCGTCCTAAATGAAGCCTAAATTACAAATATTTAGCTACTCCTAACTTTGCATCCTAAACAAAAATCAAGTAGACACAATTTAAAAAAATTAACCTGATTGATATATCATAAAAATTTATCTTCATCGGGCACGAATCTCAAGGTAAAATTAAGTTGAAAAATTCTTAAGTTAAATTTGAGACGATCCAAACTCTGATTTTCGCAAACCTATAGTTTAACTGGACGTCTCAAAAAGACGATCCCAACGACACCAAATTCGACCCAGTATGAGCCCGAATGGGTCCAAATTGAAGACCCGAAGCGCATTTGAAGGGTTCAAACTATAAATTAGATGACCAAATTATTTTTAAATGTGAGATGCTTATAGTCAAATTGAGAGGCTCGACGAGGCAAATCCAACGAGCCTAAGCTCGTTCAATTCTGACATCATTAAGGCACTCAAATACTTGAAAAACGGTCTATAATTAGATATTGGTCATTCATTCAAAACACTCTCAACATGCCCTTAATCTTCTCTATATTTACTGGCTATACCACTCTCAAAAAATAATAAATAAACTCCTCATTCTTCATTGAGGGGGGACCAAGCAAGGAAGAAAAGAAGATAGGAGACGAAGAGAAATTTGAGATCTCTCTTTCCACCAATCTCCCCATCGACCACCGCTCGACCATTGATTATCGCCGAACTTTTGCCCAGCCACCAATTATTGCCAGACTTATACCCGCCACCGATTGTCACCGAATTTCCTCCCGACCACTGTCGCCGACTACGATCTTTTCAACCTCCGTCGCCCGTCGAGTACGGTCCTTCCGACCACCTTCGCCCAACTACGGTCTTTGCGACCTCCGTCGCCTAACTACGATCTTTCTGACTACTGTCGCTAGCCCGACTACAGTCCTTCTGACCTCCATTGCCGACATCAGTCTTTCTAACCACAGTCGTCTGTCGACTATGGTCTTCCCGACCTATGTCACCAGATAACAGTCCTTTTAACCTCTGTCGCCAACCGACTACGGTCCTTCCAACCTCCGTTGCCAGACTACGGTCTTTCCGACCTCCATCGTCAGTCGACTACAGTCCTTTTAGACCTCCATTGCTAGATAAAAATCCTTCTGACCTACGTCGCCTACTGACGACGGTCCTTACTACCACCAGATAACGGTCCTTCTAACCTCCGTCGTCTGCCCACTATGGTTCTTTTGACCTCCATCACCTAACTACAGTCTTTCCGACCTCCTCCGCCCTCCGACTACAATCTTTTCGAGCTCCATCGCCTGACAACGATCTTTCCGGCCTCTGCTACTCCCCGACTACGATCCTTCCGACCACCGTCACCCGACTATGATCTTTCTGACCTCTGTCGCCCGCCAATTATGGTCATGCTGACCAAACAAACATGTCAATACTGATTCTTCCAATCCCCACCATGTAATGCAGTCTATATGATGTCTATTTGCTACATCAAGCCAAGACCTCCCCCCCAAGGAAAGGCCTCATTTGTAATTAATTGCAAACACTAGTAGATTCATTCAAACTGGGCCAAGCCCTGTGATTTTTCTCCCTTTTTAGGAGTTTTCATGTGAAAACTCTAATGTCTCTTATGAACGCTACACATTCTTTTTTATTTAATTGTGTGTTGGATCTTCGTACAAAACTAAGATGTTAAACATTATATTTCTCTATCGCCGCGAATATTCCAAGATGTAACACTAATAGTTTTTTAGAAATTATTGAAATGGGCTTCAGTTTAATAGTCTTAAAAATATTATAAAAATAAATTGCCAATGTCACTTTATATTTTGAGGAGAAGATAATATCTATATTAGATTAAAATCTATAAAATATAAAAATCATATTACATTTTTTTGGGACATTTAGGTTAATTAAGGCAAACTCACACACACATGATATATCTATAAGCAGGGGTGTCAATTTTGGGTCATGGTGTCGAGTTCGGGTCGAACCCGAAACTGACCCGCTACTATTCGGGTCAACCCGAACCCGACCCGTTTTTTTAAATGGGTCAATTTTCCGGACCCGAACCCAACCCGCTTCTGATTTGGGTAAACCCGACCTGACCCGTGAACACGGCAACACCGTCAGCAGCTGCGCAATAGCAGCGTCCGGCTGTAGCGGCCGGCCTTCAGCCAGCATCCGGTGGCAGCGACAGCTTCGTATCTCGCTTCGCCATCTCGGGACGCTGCAGCGGCCAGCTGATGCGACGCGACATTGGGGCAGCGGAACGTGACGTGGTCACGCGTGGGGTAGGTAGGTCGGCAGGTCAGCAGGGCAGCGCAACGGGCAGCGGGGCATCGCAGCGGGTCAGCAGGGTAGCGTAGCGGGCAGGCCGACGCAGACGAGGACATCAGGCGGTGACTCGGGCAGCGGGCGGTCACTCGGGCAGTTGCGGGCAGCACGGTCAACTCTTTGTAAACGGGTTTTCGGGTTGACCCGACAACCCGACGAGTCAACTTGAACCATTTTTCAAACGGGTCAAATTCGTGAACCCGAACCTGACCCATTTTGAAAACGGGTCGGGTCTAACCCGAAATTTCCGGGTCAGGTTCGAGTCGGATTTTCGTGTTGTGTCAAATATTGACACCCCTATATGTAAGACTCAAACTTAAAAAATCTCTTAATTGATAGCCAAACCTTCCAATCAATAGTCAAAATTGAGCTGCGCAACATCGTATTAATTCTACACCATAAAAAGAGTGATTTTAATTTTTTTAATATATAAAAATTTATTATCGATAAAATTTAAATTCAAAATAACTTTATCAATTAAATTAGCTCTCATTCACACTTATCCTGAATTAAAAAAAGTAGACATCTGGCCGAATGGTGGACCATTACGGAGAGCTCTTGCTCCGATTCTTCCGAACTGGCCTCCCTCTCTCTTCCTACTTGCTTTCGTCGTTGGTCTTCTCGACTGAATTTTGGGAAGAATTACCCTCTCTCTCTCTCCTCCGAAGTCACGTCGGATTACTTTAGGGGTTTTAGCGCTTTAATTCTCATCTATATTTCTTTCAAGGTGTGTATTAGCTTTTCTCGGATCCTAATTGCTGTTTTCATTCATGGCTTCGATCGAGCAGTATTGCATAGCTTGGATAACTGTAATCTTGATCTAGTTTAGTTTTATTCCCAATGATGAATCGGCTTTAAGCACTCGAAATAGGGTTTATGGTAATTTTCTCTTGGTTATATGTGTTAGCGCCTTGGCCTTGAGCATCTATGGAGGTGGATGCTCAATTGTTTGTGCATCTTTGGAGCTTTTGATAGATTGCGGTTGATGATGGTGTGTTAATACGTGTTGTTAGGTAAGTTTGCTCGGATAGAAAAAGCTGAATATGCAGGATAACTTTGGGGGTTTGTCTGTGCTTTGATGGCGAATTTTATGAAGTTTGTCGAGAGAAGGGACAAAATCATTAAGAGCAGGCTGGGCATCAGATCTTGGTCACTAATTTTGTCTTTTCAAATTCACGCCAAAACCAAAGCGCTTTTTCTTCCCAAGCAGTCAACAAATAAGCTATCTTCTATCAGTACATTTCTACTGATTTTTTTTTAATCTTTAGATGCTTGTACTTTATTGGAGCAGGACGAATCATCTGGCGGTTTAGTTCATTTACGCACTAATTGTTGAATTCTGGGTATGCACATGTCAGAATGTTATATTTTTGTCATATATTTATAATTTCCCTTGCTTCTGACAACAGATGTCTTTAAAAAGAAGGACGTAACCTTATCAATTGCCAATTGGATTGGATGAGATAATGTTTTGTCATCTCAAAGCAGTTAGACTTTTGAGCGCAAAATCTATGTTGGTAGAAACAAATTGTTAATTTCATCCCATGGTTTAGGAGGATCTGGTTAATTCTTCCCACTTAGTGAAATTAACTGGTGGACCATTTTGCTCGATATTTCTCTTATTTGTTTGTCATTGTTTTATTTTATATTTTTCTATTGCTGCAGTTTAATGTTTTTCACCCTATACAGCGATGGGCATATATCTCAGTACTCCTAAAACTGACAAATTTTCTGAAGATGGGGAGAATAAACGAGTTAGATATGGTTTGTCTTCTATGCAAGGTTGGCGTGCAACAATGGAAGATGCAGTAAGTGCGATTGCCAACTTCTTCATGTTTGAACATTATATATGTGGTATCTCTAATGCCATTGCATCAACATTTAAGCTGTAACAGCATTTCCAGCTGTTTCTAATTGAGTGTTACAGTAGTTGGAACATTCAGAAAATTAAAATATTTGATCCACTCTAAATGTTACAACCTCAAATTGGCTACAATCATCTCGTAGAAATGAAAGTCCTTTGTTTGAGGCTTCTGTCCCAACATAAAGAGGGGAAGAGTGCAACAATTCACTATTAGCATAATAGATTAAAAAAAAAAAAAAAAATCTAAAAGTGAGAACAAAATGTAGCTGTTGAGTTTGGAATTAAAAGCTTTGAAATTAAGGTGATGGTTGCATCCTAAAACTACCTTGCTTGTCTTTTGAATGTTAAAGCTTTCAATTACAAATGAAACATCGATGTTAACAATGTTGTGTCGCCCCAAAGTCAATAGTGCTCCAATCTAACTATTTTATACTTCATACTGATATGCAAAATCAACTTGGAATCATTCTTTGAATCACAGTTTGAGCAACTTGTTTTTTTTTTTTGACTTGTTGCCAAACAAAATTTTCAAATGATGATAGCCTTTCAAGCCACAAATACTGAGCTAACTATAACTATGGACCTCAAAACTTTATGATATAGCTTGTTCAATATATTACAAGTCAACCAAGTATATATTGTCAAAGTCATCTTCAAATAAGATCATAATTATAGACAGATTATTGATTGATACAATCATGTCAACAATTAATGATTTTAGCCAAAAAATATGTTATCACACCCATTCAATCAAAATTCATAATATAGTCCATTGTGCCATTATCTTGCAGCTTGCTTCCCTCAATAACATAGGGAAGAGGTGAAGGCCCTTTCTTTCCCATCCTCCTTAGCAATAACCAAGCTGAGGGACTATCTACTTAATCTTTTTGGAGATTCTCTTAGCTGCTACAATGCCTATCTGTGGTAAAGTCTCATAGTCTTAAAGAACATACTATTTCACTTGGACATAGTAAACTATTGGGTCATAAGGGACTCTTCATTCTTGGAGAGCTTAGGCATGCCTAAACCTCTCTTTTGAGTAATATAAGATTAAATCTAACATTAGGGCAAAAACAATGCACTGGCTATATAGGAGGGCCGGCCTAGGAAGGATGTATAGGAGCTGATTTGGGTGATGTAAAAACCGGTTCATCCGGCCGGTTCAAACTATTAGTCTCGCGAGCAGGGACGTGCGAAACCGAAGAGGAGCATGAGGTGAGTTTCGTTTTTTCAATTTTAGCAAACAATTTCTTTCAAGGATAAGAATTAACAATTCTTTTTCATTCCTATCGCTAAAGAAGTGATAAATTTGGAAGAAATTTCAGCGAACGTGAGAAACTACCAAGGGGAAAAAGGGAAGCAAGTTATTGAATTTCTTCCTTTCATTTTCGTATAAATTCTCTTGTTTTGCTTCACCTAAAGTAAATGATGTTTTATTAAAGGGAAAAAAAGCGATTTGGAAGCAAGGGTAAGAGATTTGAGAGAGAAAGAGAAAGATTTTGGGATTTAAAAAATTTCCTTTTTGTAAGTAAAATTCATTCCATATAATTTTTATTAAACTTGTTATTCAATCAAATCACATTTTCATGAAAATGTATATTGTTTAATTTTAGTAATTTTAGCAGAGAAAGAGATCAAGTTGAAGGAGTTGGGTTCTTCAAGAATTCAACAAGAAAGGAAAACTATTGTGAGGTAATTTTATATGGAAGAAATCAAATATTTGTTGAGTCATTCAAAATTGAGATTTAATATTAATTAAATTATTATATTATTGTGAACAGTTTTCAATACAATGATCGAAATTTGAAAGATCAAAGTGGGTAATTATAGTTGTTTGAAACTTCATTATTTTATTTCCTAGTTCATTTTGAAAAAAATATTTACATAATTATTTTGCTTATTTTGAGGCTATTATGAATAAAACAAGATAAACTTCAATTGTATATATGATAGTATGCATCGATTATTATGATAATGTATGTAAATATGACATGAATATGTGAAAGAATGTAAAAAAAAAAGAAAGTAAAGTTTGAAAGCAATGATACTTATATGTATTTAAAAAGTATATGTTAAAAAAATGATATATGAATGAATGAAAAATAAATGGAAAAGGGAAAAAAATAAGCATGTAAATTTACAGGAGTTCACCCCTGTATGGTACTGGCTGGGGAAGCAATATATCCGTGCACGTTAAAAAGGAAAAGAAAATGGAAATGGAAATGATTGTACCTTAATTGGTACATTTAGACGGTGCTCCTGTACAAATGGAAAAGGGATATGAAAAAGAATTGAATGTCAAATCTATTAAAAGAACTGTTAAAATGGAAATGAATAATTATGATCGAATACAAAAAAGACTTATGTGAGATTATAAAGTTTATAATGCATGAAAGCTGTATGTATATTGATTTGATATAAGAAAGAAGTATAAAAAGAGGTATATATTATGATATATCTGTTTTACTGTTTTATAATTGACAATAATTACCCACTGAGTTTACACTGTAAACTCAACCCATCCAATTAATGTTTTAGGTAAATCTCAAAAATTAAAAATAGCCGGAAGGGAAGAGTTTGTTTATAGAAGACGACACAATAATGAAAACAGGTAAATCGTCTGATGTAAATTTTAAGTTTTTTTTTCCAAAGGTGAAATGAATAGATTTTGGGACTAATTGTAGAATAGTGGCTCTTCAGTATAAAGAAGAAAGTTGTATGTCGTATTGTTTATGAATTGTACTGAATTAACTCTACCGTCTAACTTTTAGTTCCCGCCTCGTTAAGTCGAGCATCCAGGCCGGGTTGTGACAGGTGAGATTTGGACTCCCTTGAGCATGTGATCTCTATCACCTAATGCAAGGAAGGCACCTCTTAAAACAGCTTCATGGTATCTAATCAAGTCCCTAATGTAATAGTTAGTTTCTAGAGATAAATTGGGAGATTTTATTATATATTTGACTTTACTTTCTTAGGATTTGTTTGAATATTATTATTATTATTATTATATCCCTTGTATTTTGTATTCCTCATAAAATCCCTCTTTCTCTCTTTTTCCCTAGCCTAATTGCAGTGCTAAGATGAGCTTAAGGGCATACTTGAGCTCTTCTAGCATCCTAAGCCAATGTCCAATGCTTAGAACAACATTGGGAATAATAAGGAACAACCTTCCTCATGGTAGAACGAGTCGATAGAATTAAGACCATGGTGTAATCTCTACACTTGATGTCCTTCCTAAATCTTAGCTTCTTTTTTTTGCCTACTTGCTCTACCAGAGGCTTGCTTCTCTAATTTTGCAAATTTTTGTCCCCAAACTACCTTATATGTCCTTGCAATCATGATCATTGTTCCACATCCTAGGGATTGGTTTGAATGACTTTTAGGTCATTCTCCTTGATTTTGGCTCACTCCTTCGATAGGTTAAGAGGTTTGTTGATATTCTCTCAATCACCTAAAATAATATTATAGGTATAATTGAAGGACCCTTGCAAAACCGAATGCACTTGAAGTCTAAATAAAAATAAAATAAAATTTGCCAACTTGAAACATGACAAAGAGAACCTCATTGCCGTTACACAAGCTTTATTGTAGATGAATGGGACTTGCATGAGTTGAATAGGGGTCAATCCAACTCCCATACAATTTAAAAAATAATAGAAAAGTAAAAAAAATAGTGATCAAAATATCTTGAGAATATTCAAAACGTATTGATCGTATATTATGTTCTTGTAAGCCATATGTCACAATTAAGGTAAAATCAGAGATATTTCTTGAATCAAACTCTTAGAAAGTTAAGATATGAACTGTTGTATAGTTTAGTCAAAGATTGTAATTATTGTTCATCAAATGACCATAATTTGAATCATAATTACAACACAATTATAATATATGTTCCAATTTGAGGAAAAAAGACTATCAAATGGTCTAATTGACAGGGTTTGCTCTTGAAACATGTAACCATTCAACATTTTATAATAACTAGTGAAACATGAAAACTAATGCATCAAGCATTGTATGCCACACGACGTCCTTCGGTAGGGCTGTTGTACATATTAGGCCCAACTTTCCCATGGTAGTATGCCATGAACTATGGAGCTAACTTATAATGTGGCATTTGCCATTAGTCAATGTTTGCAAATCAAGCGATTGAGTTCACGTGGATGTTAAACGATTGCCACATGTCATGAATGTGATATGCTATGTATCAACTCACATAAGGTGGTGGTATCACCTTTGCCACCTAACACTTATGTGTTATGCCAAATCATTACCTATGTCGGCTAATCAACAGGCCAGATCAATCATGCCACATAGCGCTTCCAGAAAGTAACACTTTTCATGTGGGTCTTGGTCAATACCATGTTAGCTACCCATTGATCAGAATTAGGGAAATTACAAATGCCCCCATAATATATTGACATTACAAATCTTCACTAGAATAATCCAAAATTATTATAGAGATTTTCTGAAATGTTACAAAAATGCCCATGGATTTTGCATAAAAAAAATCTACCTCTAGAAAAGTAAGAGCATTATTGACCTTTTTGCCGCTAGTCAGGACTTTCACTAGTCCTTTTTATCCTATTTGTATACAGTAGTGCAATTTATCCCATTTGCATGCGATGTATTTCATCTTCAGAATTTTATGGTTCTTGTGACTTACCTTTTTGTATTCTTTCTCTTTTAGCATGCCGTCATTCCCAATCTTGATGACTTCACATCATTCTTTGGCGTTTATGATGGCCATGGAGGTATGTTATTTACTCACTTTGTGCCTTAATTAACCATATAACCTATCCAATTTTGTCCTTATATCTTAGTAAGTCAATTGTTTCTATGTCTGTTTAAACTTTTGCTTCAGCCTTAGTTTTCTTTACTTGAAATACATGCATATTTGCTGGATACGGCTAGGTAATGATCTATACTCTGCTGTGCGCAGGTTGAAATAACAGTTTCTTACATATGCTTCACATTTATTTTAGGGTTTAATTTACTGCGAGTTGGTGGCCCAGTTAATTAAATGTTGTCAAAATTGCTCTCTATATGTTTAATTAGGTGCAAAATGTACGTCTCAGCAAGCGATTTTTTGTGAATTTACTATGCAACAACGCTTAGAAGAGATATTTTGAATAGACACAACAAAAACTGCTGCCAACCTAACTGCTCCTTCCATGTTCTGGCCTTGTCGTGCATTCTCTACTTAGATGCGTGATAGGTCGGTCCCTGGACTGGCTAAACCGGTCCAACCAGGTCCGGTCCAAGTGTTTAGGAGGGGGGAACAAGGGGGGCCGCTTAGGCTTGTGGGTCCACAAGTTTAATTAGGGAGCAATTTGAGGGGAGGATTGGGAGGCAAAATTCAAATAGGAAGGGTGGTTTTGGGATTTTACTTAATTATTGCATGCTTAAGCAAGTTTTGGAGGCTAGGGTTAGATCTTATCTTTGATTTTTGCTAAAATTAGGGTTCTTGTTTTCTTGAGCAGGCTCTAACGGCATCTAGAGATTTGGGAGAGACGGATCTTCCTCTCCAACAGAAGATCCATTATATCTTGCTGTTTTTCTTCGCCTACTATCAATTAAAAAGCTCAATTTCTGATTTTTCCTCCAAAGTCTTTGCGATTTCTGCTTTTACCAATTGCTGAAATTGAATTTCAGCAAGGAAATTTCTGATTTTCTACGAGCGTTTACTAACAAATTGGTATAAGTGCCCTTCGATCTAAGGTATCAATGGCCGGAAGGAAAGTGGAAGTATTGGAGAGGGAATTAGGCCAATTGAAATCAAATTTTGTGAAAAAAGTTTTAGATTTTCAAACTCAATTTGCATTTGTCCATGAAAAGATGGATGGAAAGTTCGGCGTCGTGAAAGACATGCTAAAGAAGTTGCTTGAAGCCAATCCCAATACAATGACATCATAAACGAAGGAAGCCACCGGCGGCCAAGAAAGAGGAGGAAACCCTATTCCGTTTAGGGGAGGGGAGAATGAGGAGGTGGAGATTCTGGATGGAGAAGACGGGATGCCTTCGCTAGAGCCTATTTCAAGGGAGGAGATGAGTATTGGGTACGAGCAAAAGGGTGCGGAATTTGCAAGAAGAGGGGTGGATTATGAGCGTCGGGGTGTTGATTTTGAAAGGAGGGGGGATTTTGAAGAAGGGTTTGGGTACTAGCGCAGAAGGGAAGATTGGGACAGGTGGGGTCCCTTTCGGGGAATGGGAGGCTACGGAGGATTAAGGGGAAATGGAGGCGATCCGAGGATAAGGAAGCTGAAGATGCCCATCTATGAAGGCGAGGACACATATGGGTGGATTTGCAAGGTAGAGAGGTATTTCACCGTCAAACGGGTTGACGAAGGAGGAGAAATTGAGGCGAATGGTCTGTGTTTAGAGGGGAAGGCTTTGGCCTGGTACTAGTGGAGAGACATAAGGCGGCCCATTCGGAGTTGGAGGAAGTTCAAGGACTACTTACTAGAACATTTTCGAACCACTAGGAGAGGGGACTTCTATGAGCAGTTCTTCACCCTAACTAGGAGGGTTCTGTGGCGAAGTACCTTGACAGGTTTGAGTACTTAGCTAGCCGGCTGTATTGGCTTTTTAAGGCTGTGCTGGAGGGAAACTTCATGAAGGGTCTCAAGCCCAAGATTCGGGCAGCTGTTAGAGTGATGAGACCGCGTGACTTGGGGTAGGCTATTGAGCTTGCATAGTTGGTGGAGGACCAAAAGTATTTGGAGAGGGGGGCCAGAGGCAGTAGTTCAGGAAGCTCGTACAGGATGACCACCACTTTCTTAGCTCCCAAGGGACCAGCACTGGGAAGCCTTCGTGAGGTCCCAAAGAAGAAGCTTGGAGGAGGGGGATTCTGGGGAAACTTCAAGAAGCTCACTGAGAAGGAGTTGCAGGAGAAACGGGCGAAGGGATTGTTCTTCAGATGTGATGAGAGGTACACGCCGGGGCACAGGTGTAAGGACCGAACTCTTCAGGTTCTCGTCATCTGTGATAATGAGGAAGCTAAGGAGGGAGGTGAGAGTGAGGCAGTGGCAGAGGAGGAGGATAAGTTGCATCTTGACATGGATGAAGTCTCCTTAACCGCCGATGGGGCTTAGGATTGCATCTCCATGAGCTTCTTTATCATCTCTTCTATCCTCCCCAATCGGCCCTCCATCCGATTTTTCATAGTTGAAAATCTTTCCTCCATCCGAATTTGATTTGCTCCACTTCTCCTTCCAACTCCTTCACCTTCTTTGCTGCCATCTCTCCCAAAACTTTATTTTGATACCAATTTGATACGTCTTGTAGACAAAAACAACAAACACAATGAAAAAACTACAGTAATATGAATATAGATGGCTGATTTTTTATTATAAATTTAATAAAAAAGAAAGATACAAGCGATCTACAATTCGAGAGGTAGATTGACTCTCCCAAACAACCTAGACGCCGCTAGGAAGCTGATAGGAAGTACTTGAGTTCGCAAGTAATCCTATCGGATCTACTTGAGTTCACAAGTAACCATAGCAATAATTGGTGAGAAACAATGAAGAACGAAGAAGAAAGAACCACAAAACAATAACTTTTATTATAGAATTCAAAGCAAACAACACCAATCAACGAAACATAAAGAAAGATACAAGTGATCCTCTATTCGAGAGGAGGATTGTCTCTCCCACTCTCTAGACAAGAATCTAGAGCCCAAGCCGCCAAAGGAACTATAAGAAACAATCACCAAAAGCATGCCTAGCCCTAACCCCTTCATGCCCTTTAAATAGCCTCCTCCACCTCCTTAACATCTTCACCTCCTTAAAAACTTCCTAATATAAGATATTATTTATTTAATACAAAAGATATCAAATCTTTTTAATTAATTAAATTCAAAATAAATTGGACGTGGGCCCCCCCTTAGGCGGTGTAGGAAGGAGGCGGTTTGACCCGCCTCTTGTATACAAGTGCCGGCCCCACTTGGGCAGGCTGGGGCTGAGGCGGTTCCTGGGGAACCGCCATATCAATACCGCCCTCCCAAAGAACCACCTTGTCCTCAAGGTAGAAAGAAGGAAACTAATGCCTTATTCGCTCATAATGCTCCCAAGTAGCTTCAAAATCCGGAAGATTCTTCCACTTGATTAACACTTCCTTATTTCCTCCCTTGTCATATCTTACCCCTTGTAGCTCCAGTGATTCCTTATTTCTTGAATTTGGCTGAAATTTATGATCTCTTAGATTTAGGTTTTCTTTTGGGCTCTAGCGGCGTCTAGAGATTTGGGAGAGATCGATCCTCCTCTCGAATAGAGGATCAATTGTATCTTGATGCTTTTCTTCTTCTACTAGTGAATTTCAAGTGTAGTTCCTTTGGTTCCAAGATCACTTCCATTTTTTCAGTCAATGTTGTTGGCAATTTCGCACTGGTTGCATGCTCCCCTATAACCTTCCTTAGCTGCGACACATGGAATACAGGATGTATAGTGGCGGATGATGGCAACTTCAAGCGGTATGCCACTTCTCCAATTCTTTCCAACACTTCATAGGGATCAAAATATCTTGGAGATAACTTCTCATTTCTTTTGTTAGCCAATGTCTTCTATCTGTAGAGCCGCAGTTTTAGGAAAACCTTCTCACCCACCTCAAACTGGACGTCTCTCTTGTGTGCATCTGTATGCCTTTTCATGATCTGTTGGGCCCTCATTAGATGTTTCTTCAGCTCCTCCAACACTCTCTCCCTTTCCTCTAAGTGCTGCTCCACGGAGGATACCGGTGTGCTCCCTCTCCCAAATTGTACTAAATGTGGCGGATTTCTTCCATATAACACTTTGAAAGGGGTCATCTGGGAAGCTGAGTGGTACGAGATATTGTACCAATACTCAGCCCATGCCAACCATTTGGCCCACATCCGGGGTGTTTCTGAAGTAAAATACCTTAAGTAATTCTCCAAACTCCGATTTACGACCTCTGTTTGTCCGTCCATTTGGGGATGGTAGGCAGTGCTTCTTTTGAGAACAGTGCCCTGTAATCGGAACAACTCCCTCCAAAACTGGCTGAGGAAAACTTTGTCTCTGTCAGATACGATCGACTCTGGAATCCCATGTAGTCTAACCACCTCCCTAATGAAAGCTGCTGCCACCGTTACTGCGGTGTAAGGATGTCGTGGGGGGGGGGGGTGAAATGTGCGTACTTGCTCAGCCTATCAACCACCACCATGATAATAGTGAACCCCTTAGATCGGGATAGGCCCTCAACGAAATCCATGGACACTTCCTCCCATACTTTGTTTGGAAGTGACAATGGTTGCAGTAACCCTCCCGGAGCCATGGCCATGTACTTGTTCCTCTGACATACTTCACATCTTGCCACCATTTCCTGTATATCCTTATGTATTCCTTTCCAGTATAATTCAGCAGCCAGTCTCCTATAGGTCTTTTCTACTCCTGAGTGGCCTCCAATGGCACTTCCATAGAACTCCTGTAATAGATGGGGAATATGGATGGAAGATTGTGGCATGACAAACCTTCCATGGTACAACAGTCTCTCCCCTTTGAGGGAGTAGCCTGGATGGCTACTCCTATATTTCTGCAGATCCACCCGGGTCTTCCTTAATTCTTCATTCTACACACTTTCTTCCTGGACTGCTGTTTGATTGAAAATTGTAGTTTTAAAAAAATGTTTAATTTTCTTTGGGAAATGTTTAATTTCTGGAATTTTAATTTTATAATCGAACACTTATTATGAATGATATATCACCTCGGAAGGTGAATATATCGTTCCCTAATAGGTTCCGATTACAAATCTTTGAATTTATCTAATTATCGTAGTCAAACTCAAGGGGAAACAACATATGATCTCAAAAGATCAAAATGATGTAAAATCCAATGTTTAACTATAATAATCTAGTAAAAAGATCATTAATTTCATAATCAAGGTTACGATAATAGTACGATATATCTTTCCAAGGAAAGAGGATATCGTCTATTATCGATCATTTGAAAATGACGATAATGATCGTTGTCTTTTAAATTTCCCAAAGATAATTAATTGAAATTTTGAAAAGCTTGATTTTGAAATCAGGTCTGGGTTTCTAAATCTCCTATGAGCGCAAACCCTCGTAGTTAATTACATCATAGAAAACCAGAAAATTTCCTACGAATACTCTCGATTAAAATAGCGATACGAATTTTATTAAAGATTTTCGAAGCTTGATGTCAAAGAAGGTTAAGGACTTGAATTTTCAAATGGGATTGGTTCAAAATTGAACACTTATTTCTGGAATCAAAGGAAGAAGAGTAGGAGGTGCTTTAAGATTCTGAATTGCTTCAGAAACACCCCAACCTATCCTAAGTGTTGGGCTTGAATTAGATTGAAAGATATTTAATGTTTAAGTGGTCAATTTTATTAGAAAGTGGGAATTAGATTCCCGGAAGATTGAGGTCTTAGGATTGAAAATCTGCCTCAGATCCTAAGTCTAAAATTGGGTACTGAGAATCAGTGACCCGAATCCTAGCTAATGTAATGCAATCCTGGACTTACCCCGGCCTGGATTGGGGAGCCAGCTAAACCACCTAAACGCTTTAAAACCATGAGTCAAAGTCTTTATGAAAGAGTGGTTAAGATGTTATTTAAGATTGAGTTTGAGGAGTTGGGGTCGACATCTAGAGCAAATCCTAATTGACCCCTTAACATATGTTGGGTGAAATGTCTAAATAAAAATGCAATTAAGAATTAGACTCAATTTTAATTTGTTACTAATACGATGCATGCTAGTTGACTCGATGAAATGCTTAAATCAAAATGAAGCAATTTTAAAATCAGGCTTAAAAAATAGGTTTTATCCTAGAGATTGCACAACATCCCTTTGGACAGAATTGCACCCTAATAGGTCAGGTGGTCTGCTAAAACCCGCAGGCGGGGAAGTGCCTAACACGGATGAGAAAAGTCAATATGAATGCATGAAAAATCCCTGGCGAGTCCGGGCTTACTTCTTAAAAGCGTTAGAATTTTTATCTGAGCCTAAATATTTTTAAATTTTTGTTAAAGTAGAAAAAGTTTATGACCGTACCCTCACGAGCCTCCGATCGGGTTCCAAGCTAAATCAAATACGACATACAAGATCGTCAAATAAACTACTAAAAAACATGCGGGTCCTTAATCGCAATCAACACATCAATCAAATCAATTAAATAATTAAATTAATTAAATAAATGCTCAAACTGAAAGTTCATGTGGCAAGTGCCACTTAATTATACAACCCAGGGTCTGCAGGAAAGTAAAGTGGCCGGGTACCACTGACTACAACCCGGATTCTACTCCTAAGACTCAAGTGACTTTGAGATTTGAGATTCTTCTCGTTCTTCACTTCTTCGCCTTCTTGGAACTCCTTGGATCGTCGGGTCTGGATATCCAAATGAAAAGAAACTCCCCCTGAATAGGAGTGTTATATTTTCTCTTTGGATATTTGAAATTCATCCTAATTTGGATCTCCAAATGGATAGGAACTCTCCCCTAAGGGATGTTCCTTCCTCTTTGGATTCCAAATTGGATGTTAAAATATCTCAATCTCAAAGTACTTTAAACTTTACAACTCAAATTTATATCAAATTACATTAATCAAAATTAAAAAATCTAGACTCAACAACCTGCAAGGTCATCCTAATAATCAACAATTATATTTACATCCTAAGCAGTTAATATATTTGAAATTTAAATGCTCAAACACAATCACACTTGGCCATGCTCTTTTTGATTTAAAGGGGGACTTAAGCAGTTTTTTAGAGCACCTGTGCAATTTAATATTTATGATTTTGCCCCCTTTAATTTATGCCCTGTATGAGCATGGCCACCTGCATAAGATTGAATTAATATAGATCGTTCATAACCTAGGGGTAGATCTAACATACAATCAATCAACTCAGAGTGCAGTAAATAAATAAACAATCACATCAACATCAATTACTTAAATCTAGCAACCAGCATGCAATGAAAACTACGGAAAACTCGGCACATGCAAGTAACAGAAAAGTAAACACCGGCCTAGCCTAAGACTAGAGTTGGTTGTCCTAGCAAACCATCTAAAGTGTGTGAGGTAGGCTGTGTGGCTTTGATGTGTCCTATATAGGGTACTTGATTGAAGTTGCTTGATGTTCTAGTTGGTTGAAGGTTTAAGGGATTTTAATTAAAATTTAAATCTTAATGATTTGAATTTGATTTTTTTTAAATTTGATTTTGATTGTTTGTTTGATACCACCTTTGTTGCACACCGAGGCCGTGACCTTCCTTGGGGCTAATTTAATAGCCACGTAGGCCTGGGTTACCCAGTGGTACCCGATATAATTAAGTGCTTTAAGTTTGATTAATATTTGAAGGTTGATTAATTTTTAATTAGAATTGATTGATTGCTGGTTTTAAGTTTGAATTAGTATTTTCTGGAATTTTTGGAAATTTATTGAATTTTGGAATTTTTGGATTATTTTAATGATTTAATTCAAGGGTCAAAAGTTGATTTTTTGATTCAAAGTGTTTTATGGAAAATTAATATTTTATTAAAATACTAGACCTTAATACGATCAGTTAGACAGTAAGTACACTGAAATTGGATTTTTCTACATTTTATTATGAAAGTTTGAAGTTTTGACTTAAATTTGAACTAGGTTTGACCAAAAGTTGACTTTTTCAAATTTGATTGATTTCTGAAAACTTAACATTTTTAATAAATATTAGACCTTAAGATGAGTTGTATGCCTTTGAGTTTGCTCAATTTGGAGTTTATTTGAATTAATTATGAATTTTTGAAGTTTTGAGTATTTATTGAATTTTTAAAATTAGTTTAATTAAAGACCTTTTTATGATTTGAATCCAAATGACCTCCAAACTCCTTGAAATCAACTCCAAAGGTCAGGAATGACCTAAGAAGTGATCTCCAAGTGTTTGGGCAATTTTTGGAATTTTTAATTATTTTTAATTAATTAAATTAATTAAATATTGAATTTCAATTAAACTTAATTTTGAATTCCAGTCAAGGGACTTTTATTTTTCATTGATTAAGGGTTCAATTCTGGTCAATTTGAAGTATTATTTGTAATTTTTGGATTTAAATTTGATTTATTATAATTTCTGGAAAGTTTAATGGCTTAATTAAGGGTTGATTTTGATTAAATTAATTAAGGGGCTTAATGATTTCAAAATTCAGTGAGATATTTTCTATGGGCTGAGCATGTCACTAAGTTCAAATGGTTTGAATTTCAAGTCAAGAGGGTGTAAATCCTAATTATGAGCAATATTTTAAATTCTCTAATCAAGTCCTTAATTATTATCCTCGATGATGTCACTAAGTTTAATTGGGTTTGAATCAAGGTTCCTAGACCCTTGGACAATCATATGTAAGATGCATATACATGAACACAATCAAATCCTAAATCTAGGAGAATCCTAAAGTTAGGTGGTGTGTGTATGTCCTAAACATGCAAAGATTAATGCTAATTAAATATGCTTAATTAGATTAATGAATGATTAGATCATAATCATTCATTAATATTCCTACATGATTTCCATTCAAATATGTTGAATCTATGATTAAAATTTCAAAGTAGATCTCTCAACCTAAAGGGTTTAAATACACATATATTATTTTAAAGTAATTTTAAATATATTTATAGTATATATGAACCTATATGAATATAAACATAGATTTTAAATTTAAAATATTTGAAAATATGGTTTGGGTAAATTACGTATCTAAATGAGAGATCTACTGATTTTCAAAAATTATTTGAAAATAAGCTTTTAATTTTCAAAATATTTAATATAATATTTAATTAAATATTAATTAAATACTAAAGTAATTAAATAATTAGTAATAATTAAAATAAATCAAGTTTTGATCTCTAAAATTATTTTTAAATTAAAGTGCTCAATTTTTTAAAAATTTTGATATATTATACTCATTTTTCTGATTTAAAATGAATTTATTATGAATTTTTGAAGTTTAAATCAATTAAAAGGAATTTTAATTAATTTTAAACTAATTAAAGGTTAAAATAATTTTAAAATCAGCTAACTTAAATCTTAAGAGTTTTTTGAAATTTTAAAATCATCTAAATATATATATATATATATACATACATATGTTTATATTTAATTTTCAAAAATATCAAAATTATTAATCATTAATTAAACATTAATTAATAATTAAATATTTAATTAATGGAAATATAAAATATAGTTTGAATTGATTAATTTCAAAATTAAAATAATTTAAAAATAATTAATTAATTATTGGATATTAATTAAATAAATCAATGAATATTAATTAATTATTTAATTACTAAAATATTATAAATTATTTAAATAATGTTAAATGATTTAATTAGATTTTATTTGAATTTTCAAATATTTTTAAGATTAATATTAAGTTTAAAATCAATTAAGTATTAGTTAATTATTTAAATATTTAACTAGAATATTAAATGATATTTAAATATTTCAAATTATTTTAAAATTTTAAAATGTTTTAAATAATATTTAAACCTTTTTTTAGTTAAAACTAATATTAATTAAAACATTAAATCATTTAATATTAATTAAAGTAATAAATTATTTAATATTAATTAAAATATTAAAAATTATATATATATTAAAGTTTTAAAACTATTTAATATTAATTAAAAATTATAAAGTATTTAATATTAATTAAAATACTAAATAAATCAATTATTGATTAAAGTTGTGAATTATTTAAGATAATTAATATTTAATAATTAATAATTAATATTTAATAATTAATCTTTAAATAGAATATTTAATATTTCAAATGTTAATTAATAGTTTATAATAATTAATATTTAATATTAATATAGTTTTGAAGTATAATTATAAAATTAAATCAATAATAATTTCAAATTAAAAAAAAAATAACTTTTGGAATATATTAATATATAATATATATTATTATTTAAAATTAATAATTAATATTTAATTTAAAAGGGAATTATAATTTCAAAATGATGAAAAAAAAAAAATCAAAATCGTTTTAAATTTAAAAAAAAAACCTCGGGAATGCCACGTGGCAACCCTGGATTCGTCCACCCAAACCGCGGCAATGATTGGGCTGACGTGGACGACGGCGCGGCGGCGGTCAGACACGCGTCAACCGCTGGATCGTTCACGCGGTTTCACTTAACCGAGTCAGCAGCGGGTCCGAACCGTTGGATCGCCCGCTGTAACGAACGGACGGCTGTGATCGAATCCCATGGTTTTGATCTCGCGAGGAGAGATCAAACGGCGGATGTTCGATCCCGCAGTTTTGAATCAAGGGTCCAGATGCACTGAACGGAGCTCAGGGACGCGCGATCGAATCCAGGCTCAGCCGAAAGCGCGGATGGATCAAATCCCACGATCAACGGCTCGGATTTTACGTAACATAGGGGTTACGTAAACCGAACCCTAAGCTCGTTTTTGAGCTCGTTCTCTTGATCCGATTAACCAAATGCAATGAAATTTTAAACCTAAATATAATAAATGAACAGAAATCGTGTGGGATCTCTGGTTTGGCCTAAAATGGATTCAAACAAAAATTATTTAACTATAAACTAAGTGACCTAGGGCTAAGGTTTTTGAGTATTTTTACCGTGGGATCTTTAAACTCTTGATTTGGTTGAGCTTGTGGACTGTCCTCGTATAAATCTTCAGTTGAAACCGCGACTTGAAACGCCTTGGATCGAGCTGTGCAACCCTTGGATGAATCAAGCCTTTGACTCGCCGGAATATGGTCGCCGGCGGGCTTTGACCGGTGGATCTTGGTCGGAAATATGAAGAAGAGGTAGTTTTAGGCTTGCAGGAGTAGAGAGCTTGACTAAAAGGTCTGGAATAGGTGAGAGATAGCTAGGGTGAGAGTGAATGCTCTCTAAGGGGTTTTTGCCCTATTCAATTCATTCCAGATTGAATAGAGGGCTGAGATTGCTTGAATGAACCCTTGGATGATTGCCACCTGTCCAGGGAGTGGTTGGGAGCAGAGCATCAAAGGACAAGGGAGTACAATGAGGTGGAAAGGTCATTTTGGCATCATGTGGAGTTTGGGACCACTTGAATTGATTAAGCTTTAATCCAAGGATTAGAGGGGGCTTAAGAAGCTTCCAGAAGTCATTTAGGACAGCTTGAAGGATTAGAGATAGAATGATTTAAGTTTGGGAGGGGTTTTGACCAAATTTGACCCTTTAAAACCCTTGATTTGACTGTTTGACTGCTCCCCATGCCACATGGCAACTGAGGTGGCATGAGAGAAGGCCTAGGGGTCTATTAGGATTGCTGGAATGGTTTGGGTTTAAAAGATTAAGGCTTAAGAGGTCATTTGACCAACTTTGACCCTTCCTAATGCCTTGTTTGACCAGTCAACTTGACTTGTTGACTAATGAGGTGGCATGGGACAGAGCTTAGGAACTGGTTGGATAACTCCAAAGAGATTTTGATATTTTGAGTTTAGAGTTTGAATATTTGAAAAGAAATTTGACCAAATGGGTTAGGTTTGACTAGGTCAAACTAAGCATGATTTGACTTAGAGTTGGATTAGAATTTATTTAAAATATCTATTGAAGTGAGCTTGAGGGTTTGGAAGTTCTGAATGTGTTTAAAGTTTGATTTGATGTAATAGGAGTTTAAGGGTTGATCTGGTCAACCTGGGTTGACTTGGTCAACCAGGTTGACCCAGAGTCAGGGTCTGGGTTGGATCAATCTCAAATGGTATTTGGAGTCTGGTAGGAGTGTTTTCAGGGGTCAAATAGGTCATTTGGGTCAAATGGGCCTATGGGGCCCTTAAAGGGCTTAATGGGTCAACTGGGTTGACTTGGTCAACCAGGTTGACCCAGGGCCAGGGTCTGGGTCCAATCAGTTCAGAATGGCATTCTGAGTCTACTGGTGGTGGTCTCAAGGTCTGGGGAGGTTATTTGGTCAAAATGACCTATTTGGGCCCTTAATGGGCCTTTTAGGTCAACCCTGGTTGACTTGGTCAACCAGGTGGGTTCAGGGTCTGAAAATGGGTTCAACAGATTTGAAATGACAATTGGAGACCAATGGTGGTGGTCCCAAGGTCTGGGGAGGTCATTTGGTCAAAATGACCTATTTTGACCCATAAAGGCCTATTTGGTCAAACTAGGTTGACTTGGTCAACCAGGTTGACCCAGGGGCTGGAAGTGGGTCCAACAGGTTTGGTTTGATATTTGAAACTTGCTGGAGGTGGTTGCATTTGATTTAGAGCTCATTTGACCAAAGTGACTATTCATACCCCATAGGGGTATTTTGGTCATTTTGACCCCTGGTCAACTTGGGGTCAAATTGAGTCCAACAAAATGCAGTTTATTGTTCAATGGGTTATAATCAAGGGTCTGGAAGTAATTTGGAACTTTGTAGAAAGCTTCAGGATCAAAATCCACTGGGTGGCAGGTCTAGTAGCATAGACCGTAAATATTTGAAGGTTTTACAGCCTTTGGATTTCAATTCAGTTTCTGGGGTTAGAGACCTCAGAATGAGCTCAAATTTGGAGGGTTGCCTCTAAAGACATGTCACATCAGTGTGGAACTGATAGACCTTAAATCAGAGGTCATTTGATAAGGTTTTGAAATGTTCAAAGATTCACTGGAAAATGCTTTCATGATTTAAACCTTTGGCCTTGGATTTGAGTCTGGAAATTTGGTTTTGATCTGGATTTTGAGTTTGAATGATTGGATTTAAATTAAGTCTAGATTGAATTGAAGCTTGGATTGATCTAGAAGAATCCTAGGGTTTAGAATAGGTCATGGAGTCCAGATCAGCTTAAAGGAATCCTAGGGTCTAGAATAGATCCTAGGGACTGGAGTCTGGGAAGATCCTAGAGTCTAGGAAACCCTAAGGTTTGGGATCTAGAAGAATCTTAGGAGCTAGAGTAGATCCTAAAGTCTGGATTCTAAGAAGATCCTAGGGTCTAAGAAGAGTCTTAGGATCTAAAAGAATCCTAAGATCTAGGTTCTAGGAGGGTCCTAAGGTCTAGAATGATCCTAAGATCTAAAATCTAGGAAAGATCCTAAGATCTAGAATAGTCTGGAGATTTGATTGATCTGAGATCAGAATTGATTTGAATCTGGATTGAACTAAGATCAGATTGATCCTAGGGTCAAGATTAAATCCTAAGGATTGGAAAGATCCTAAGATCTGGATTGGTCATACTAACCTCATACAAAAATGAGGTCAACAACTGCTCCCCAGTCCACCATCAGGGGAACTGACATGGTCATCTTCTGGAGCTCTCCCCCACACCTGGATAAGGCATCAACCGCCTTATTCTCTCACCCGGGTCGGTACTGGATCTCAAAATTGTATCCCAATAGTTTAGATAGCCACCTCTGATGTTCCTCCATCACCATCCTCTATTCTAATAGATATTTTAAGCTCTTTTGATCTGTCCTGACGATAAAATGCCTACCCAGTAGGTATGGTCGCCACTTTTGAATAGACAACATGATTGCCATTAGTTCCCGTTCATATATAGATTTCAGTCTTGCTCTAGCTGCCAAGACCTGACTGAAGTAAGCTATGGGTCTATGTTGCTGCATTAGAACTGCCCCCAACCCATACCCTGAGGCATCTGTTTCCATCACAAAAGTCTGACTGAAGTCCGGTGGAGCCAATACTGGTACCGTGGTCATTGCCTTCTTAAGTTTTTCAAATGCCTGGGTAGCCGCTTCTCCCCACATGAAACTATCCTTCTTTAACTATTCTGTTAAGGGAAAGGCTATGTTGTTATAACCCTTCACAAATCTCCGGTAGTAACCTATCATACCTAGGAATCCCCTCAGCTCCCTCAAATTCCTAGGAATAGGCCACTTCTGCATGGCTTCAATCTTAGCTGGATTTGCTGCCACCCCTTCCTTAGATACTACGTGTCCCAAATATTCCACATTAGTTTATGCGAAGCTGCATTTCTTTAGATTAGCCTTGAGTTAATGCTTCTGTAGTACTTCGAGAACCACCCTTAAATGCTCCTGATGCTCTTCTTTGGTTTTGCTGTATATGAGCATGTCATCCAAGAAGACTAAGACAAACCTCCATAGGTATGGTTTGAACACCCTATTCATTAATGACTGAAAAGTGGCAGGAGCGTTTGTAAGCCCAAAGGGCATTACCAAGAACTCATAGTGCCCCTCGTGCGTCTTGAATGCCGTCTTTGGTATGTCCTCCTTCTTCATCCTGATTTGATGGTAGCCTGATTTTAAATCCATCTTAGAAAATACCACTGCTCCATATAGCTCATTCAGTAGTTCATTGATCACCAGAATAGGGAACTTATCTGGCACCGTCTCCTTATTCAATGCCCTGTAATCCACACAGAACCTCCAGCTCTCATCCTTCTTTTTAACTAGTAGGACGGGACTAGAGAATGGACTTACACTTGGTCTGAGGATCCCTGCTTCCAACATTTCTACGATCAACTTTTCGATCTCGTCCTTCTAGATTTGGGGGTAGCGGTAGGGTCGTACATTAATTGGGGACATCCCCTCCTTCAAGATGATGTCGTGCTCCTGTTCTCGGGGTGGTGATAAGCCTTGAGGTGGCTGGAACACCTCACTGAATTGTTGTATGAGAGGTTGTACTGCTAGTGGAATGTCTCCTTCTTCCCCAACACTAACCTTCTCCAAGCATTGCAACTCCACTAAATATCCACCCCCCACCTCTTGTATGGTTATGATCATGGATTTGAGAGATACTCCGGCCCTGGACAACCCTACATCCCCTTGGATCACCCTCTTTTTCCCTTCTACCATTAGTTTCATCTTTAGAGCACCCCAATTGACCTTGGTCTCTCATAAGGTCTGTAGCCACTTCATCCCTAGGATGACATCTGTACTTCCCAGCTCCAAGGGAAGGAAGTCCTCCTTCACTTGGATCCCCTAAATCCTCAACACTACTCCCCTACACACTCCTCTATCCTTTCCACCTTCCTCATACCCATCATCACTCCGTAACCACCAGTGTCCACTAATTTCATTTCTAACAGATCTACAATCTGGGTGGAAATGAAATTATGGGTTGCCCCACTGTCAATTAGCACTACCACTTCTTTATTCACTATCTCTCCTTTCACCTTGATAGTATGATTCGGAGTGAACCCTACTACTGAGTTTAGGGATAATTCCGCCACATCTAGATGCATCTTTTCTTCTTCCTCCGTTTCTAACCCACTTCCACCTCCCTCTTTAGTTTCCTCGTCATCACAGACGGTGAGAACCTGAGGAGTTCGGTCCTTGCACCTATGCCCTGGCATGTACTTCTCGTCACACCTAAAACATAACCCCTTGGCCCTCTTCTCCTGTATCTCCTTTTCAGTTAGTTTTTTGAAATTTCCTCCATTCCCTCCTCCGTCGGTTTTCTCCTTGGCTACTTCCTTTAGACTTCCTGATGTTGGCCCCTTAGATGGTAAGAAGGTGGTTGTCATCCTATATGACCCTCCTTAGTAGCTCCCCTTAGTTCCCTTCTCCATCTTTTTTTGGTCTTCTACCAATTGTGCTAATTCAATAGCCTTCCTCAGGTTTCGTGGTTCTAATAATCTTACTGCGGCCCGTATTTCCGGTTTCAGCCCTTTCATCCAGTTCCCTTCCAGTACCGTCTCCGACAGTCGTTCCAACCTGCTGGCCAAGTACTCAAACTTGTCCCGATAGTCGGCTACCGTCCCTTCCTGTGTCAAAGCAAAGAATTGTTCATAAAAATCTCCTTCACTATCGGTTCAGAATCGTTCGAGTAAGCATTCTTTGAATTCTCTCCATGTTCGAATGGGCTCCCTCCGGTCTCGCCATTGGTACCATGCCAATGCCTTTCCTTCTAGACATAATCCGGCCGCTATCCACTTCTCTTCTTCCGTCAACCCATTGACGGCGAAATATCATTCTACTTTGTAGATCCAGCCATGGTCGTCCTCTCCCTCAAAGACGGGCATCTTCAATTTCCTCACCTTTGGATCGCCCCCATTTCCTCGGATCCCTCCGTAGCCTCCCAATCCACGAAGAGGAAGCGCTCCCCAGTTGTCATAATCTTCCCTCCGGCGATCATATCTGCCTCCTTCATCATCATCTCCTCTTCTTCTCTTAGAATCAGCACCTCGATGGTAGAAATCCTCCCTCCTTCCTGCAAACTCAGCAGTCCTTCTATCGAACCGGTGCTTATCTCCTCCCTAGACAATGGTTCTAAAGGAGGCATGCCATCTTCACCTTCCAAAACTTCTACGTCCGGGTTTTCCCTTCCCTTAAATAGGTTAGGGTTTCCTCTTCTTCCATGGTCGCCATGAATTCCCCTTGCCTCTGATGTCGCCGGAATGGTCTTTATCTCTAGTAACTTTCGTAACATCTCCATGATGGCGAACTTTCCTTCCATCTTTTCATTGTTGGTAGAAATATGATTTTGAAAATCAGAAAATCTTCCCTCTAGATCGGACTTGAGTTGTCCAATTTCTCCTTCCAGAACTTTAACTTTTTTTTCCGGCCATCTTTCTTTCAATAAATTGCTAGTCGATCTTTTTACGGAAGCGAAAACACCGCTGAAATTCTGAAATTTCAGCCGCCTTTGGTCCCAAGACAACGCTCTGATACCAATTTGATTGAAAGTACTTGAGTTCGCAAGTAATCCTATCGGATCTACTTGAGTTCGCAAGTAACCCTAGCAATAATTGCTGAGAAACAATGAAGAACGAAGAAGAAAGAACCACAAAACAATAACTTTTATTATAGAATTCAAAGCAAACAACACCACTCAACGAAACATAAAGAAAGATACAATTGATCCTCTATTCGAGAGGAGGATCGTCTCTCCCACTCTCTAGACAAGAATTTAGAGCCCAAGCCGCCAAAGGAACTACAAGAAACAATCACCAAAAGCATGCCTAGCACTAACCCCTTCATGCCCTTTAAATAGCTCCCTCCACCTCCTTAACTTCTCCACCTCCTTAAAAACTTCATAATATAAGATATTATTTATTTAATACAAAAGATATCAAATTTTTTTAATTAATTAAATTCAATATAAATTGTGCGTGGGCCCCTCCTTAGGCGGTGTAGGAAGGAGGCGATTTGACCCGCCTCCTGTATACAAGTGACGACCCCACCTGGGCCGGTTGGGGCTGAGGCGGTTCCTGGGGAACCACCATATCAAAAGCCTTCGCAAAAAGAAAACTACAGCAACTCTCAAATAAAATTCTGCATAAACAAAACAAACCCTAAACTTAGCCTTTAATAAGCTTCTCATTTTTCCCGCTTAAATCAGCCTCCCCCCCACCCCCTCCCCTTTTTCCTAATATATTTTTCTCTCTGATTTGAATTTCAATAAGGAAATCCTTCCTAATTAATCTCTTTCTAAATCAGCCCACTTTCCTAATATATTTCCCTCTCCAATTTGAATTTTAATTAGGAAATCCTTCATAATTAATCCCTTCCTTAATTCCTTTTCTCATATATGTAATTATAAGTTTAATGGGCCTCACAAGGGGGGCCGAATCCCTTGCCCTTTCCTCCCCTGGTTTGTTGCCCTCTCCCGTATCAGAAGATTAGTGAACTTGAATGACTCAAAAAGGGGTTAGACAATTAACAGATAGAGAGAGAGAGAGAGAGAGAGAGAGAGAGAGAGAGAGAGAGAGAGAGAGAGAGAAAATATGGATTTTTACTAAAATTGGAGTCGCATATCTTCGGCGTTGTTTCCTGCATACCTAGGAGTTAGAAACAGTACCTCGCTTGAGATCAAACTCCATCATAGTTTGCCAATGGCTGCATCTTTTTTTATATATCACTCGGGATGACTTTCTTTGCTAAGAAGAGCTTACCTTAGCTAGGTCTAGGGAATCATTTAAGCTATGCTGCCTTTGGTATGCGTAGCTTGCTGTTCCTAAAAGACTCCCTCTTTTTGGTGCAGATTGCAGACTTGTTCTTTGATCTGTTGTGTTTGTCTTCTTTTAGGGGTTATATGAGATGTGCTTTAACATCGACGATATGCTTCTCACTTTGCTGACAACGTCCTCTACAACTCGCATGCCATGGAGACTTTGTTGACTGTGCATTGACGTGCTACATGTCCTCTTCGATCCCCTATTTCATCTAATTTATGGATTAAGGAGACATGTCGCTTCCTCACCTCCAGAGGTGACCTCTTGAGCCTCCAATCTCACTTTTCTTGTGGCCTAAGAAAATCCCTTTTGGAAGCAATAAGGAGCTAATGTTATCCATCTTCATGACCCTTTTTTTCTCTTGCTCCATTTTTTTCTGTTTATTTTCTTATCCTCCTTTCTTTAATTTGGTTAGGATCCTTTACCCTGTGGGTGATACAATTAGAGCGGGCACTGCATACGGGTAGGATGTTGTAGCCCTCGTTTAAATTTGGATACAAACTATTTTAGTGTATCTTTGTTCAAATTTTATATTATGTCAATTCATTTGTTGCCAAATATAAAGAGCTATAATCTCAGAAAATTTCAAAAACAAATCTGGTGTAAATCCTAGGCATGCAAAATTTTCCATACTATTATTTCCACCTCTAATCGGTTTATAAGAGGAGCTATAGTTTATGATTGTTATAAGTTTTCAATAGATGTCTTCAAGGTGTTCTCTATTGAAGATTGGTTGATAATTGACCATTGCAATGGTGGCTGACATCAACTTTGAGTACACTAGGAGGTGGTTGGTGGATTGAGGGCAATTGGGTGTGATTGTTAGCTTCTTAGGTGAGCATTGACTCCTTGTTCTTCTAAGGAGAGTTCACTAGTGAGGAGGTCAATTAGCATAGAGACCTTTTAAACATACAATAAGTGCAAATAATTTGAGATAAGAGTTTATGTAGTGGACGAAGGTACACCTTCTGTGAAGATAAAGAAGTGTTTGCAATGTTTCAGATTCTCTTCCAATCGTTTTAAATAAACTATAGACTACAGAGTTACTAAACATCCATATATTGAAAATAAACTCATCAACAAGATTTCTTTCATTTCATCAAAATGTATCTAAACTATAGTACATGGCTCTATGTAGAAGCTACAGAACAGAACTAAAGAATAAATTAGTCATAACTGTATAAAAATCAAAATAGAAATACCTATAAACTCAGATATGATCCTGAACTGCTAATCAACAATCTCTTTTCCCTTCCTAGATCCTAAAAACTAAAAGCAAAACCACATTGAGCTACAATAGCTCAGCAGGCCTCACAAACTAATCTAAATTTTCAAAATTTTTATTAAATATTTTGCTGAATATTTAAAAACAGTTAAATACAATCTAATAAATTGCTGAAAATTTAAAAACAGTTAAATGCAATCTAATGTACTGAGAAATATAATAGGAGTATAACAGTTATCCAATTATTTAAATAATAATACTGAGCAGATAAAATACCTTGTAATTCATATTATAGAGCATTCCATATCACATTTTTTGGACCCAGACAGAATCTCAAAGGATTCTGACTCCTTATGACTCCGTTTTTTGCTTATAGCAGAAGAATATGTCCGTAGGCATCAGAACATACCTTATAGCCACTAGAATATGCCTTATAGGCACTAGAATAGCCCTTGATACAAACAAAATCTTAAAGAATTTTGGCATCTTATCTCTCCCAACAAATATAATTTAATTACATACGTACTTTTTTTATCATATTATAACAGTTAAAGCATAATTGAGCATGCGTTAGAATTGCATAGTTTTTTATAACGGTAGACAATAGAAAATTCTACTAAGCAAAAAATGCACATTTTCAAAAAATAATATTTTATGACTTTTGTTGCACTATAACATTATTTTTTAGAATCCAAATAATTTTCTATTCAATAAAAACCCTACAAATTTTAAAACTCCAATTATAAATTTTTAGAAAATACTCAAAACGTTCGTAATCTCAATTTCTATAACATATAAAAAGTTACGGGTGAAGTTTTACCGTGCAAAATTATCTGTGTTTTTCACTAATGAAAATAGAAATTTGATCGAAAAATTAGATAAAAAACTTCATATTTTTTAAAATTGAGACAGACATAATGTGACCTGCTTCAAGACGAACAAGTTTCTCGACTGGGCTGACAGATGAAAATGGCTCGAAGTCGCCCAAAATTGAATTTCTATTTTCTCTCTCATCTCTTTTCTTTCATTTTTTCCCCAAACCCTCTCTATTAGTCGAAAATGACTTTTTGGAAATCAAAATGGCATTAAATAAAGCCATTTTGGCTTTAGATATATATTTTTAATAAAATAATAATATTATAATTAATTTTTAGTATAAAATTCATAGAAATTCTTTTAAGAACTCCAAAAATTATAGAGAAATAACTATAAAATAGCTCATTTTATTTAGAAAATTCTGATGAAATTGGTTTGCAAAACAGACTTTTGAAGATCCCAAAAATTCCACTTGTACCTACAAGTGTCAATTTCTTTAAACATTTCACCAGTGTCTAAAAATTATGAAAAAATTAGGCTAATTAAAGCACTACTCTATATATGTTCTAGTGAAGACGGATTGTGATTTAAACCTATAATGACTCCTGAAAAAATTATTGAATATTTTAGGCCAAAAATTCTTAAAAAAAATTAAGGGTTTTCACAGCTACTGTTAGGATTGGTCCAGTTTTAGATTAAGTGGTTCCGCAAATACACCACACCGGTGCCAATTCTTATATATAGATGTATATTATGATGTATAGATGCATCCCTTTGTATAAGCTTAAGAGCTCTATTGAATAAGAAGATCCCTGTTAGCTTTCATTCCATCTCTCTCCCTTCCCTCTCATTCAAGAAGTGTTTTCTTCCTCCAAGAATTTCATAACAGTTACTGTGAGCCAAAGCGACTGTGTTCCCAAATAAGAGCAATATGTACAAATCTCATGCTTTGCTGTTTTCTTTTGTTTGAAATTTTTGGAATGGATCTTTGATTGGAAGAGTATGTGGAAACTAAGACATTGGTTTCGACATCCTTTGTTATGATCTTATTGTAATTTGTTTCTATTTCAAGTCATTTGCCATGTGCTACTAAGACCTTGGTAATAATGTTATCATGCTATATCAGGAAAGGTAGTTGCAAAGTTCTGTGCTAAATACCTGCACACCCAAGTGCTTAGGAACGACGCTGCTTCTCCTGGAGATTTAGGGGCTGCTGTTCGGAAAGCTTTCTTGAGGTATGCTTTTGTTTTTGTTAATTTAATGCTCCCTAGGATAGTGTTGCTTCTAGATTTATAAAAAACTCCTAGGGTGACAATGAAAAGGAACCTTTTTTATATTTCTTTTTCTTTTTTTAATTCTATAGAATGGATGAGATGATGAGAGGACAGAGGGGATGGAGAGAATTAGCTGTAGTTGGGGATAAGATGCATAAGTTTACTGGTATGATCGAAGGTCTTATATGGTCTCCAAGAGGCGGTGATTCTAAGGGCCATGAAGATGACTGGGCTTTTGAAGAGGTAACATCTCCATATGGCAATCACCTTTCAGTACTTCGTTATCATCTCTGACTAAGATAATGTAAAATTACACACGTCATACTTTACCAGGCATGAGTGGCACCATAAATTTGTTGAATAGCAAATTATTTTGTTGTATCTATTTCAGTATCTATGCAAGAATTCTTAAAATTTAGGGGAAATTAACCTGAGGCCTTGTAGTTAGTCATCATTTATTTTCTTAGTCTTGTTGCAGGATGACTTGTGATTTGATTTTCTAATGCAACTAATATAATGCATATTATGATTTCAAGCAAAAAAAAAAAAAAACTTAAAGATCTGTGGATCACAAGCTACTAATTAAGCTTACTACTTTCTTTAAATGTAAACAAGCAACACTAGAGAGTTTAAAATTAAATGATAATGAAATAATAAAACTATTTGAGGATTTTAGAAAGAATTTGGAAACAAATAAAATCGTCAAGTAAGCAAATTAATTTTCATAAAATTTGATTGTCGACATATCACTTTTTCACCAAAATCAATGGCATTAAGCTAACCATTAACAAATGGTCCAAAAAAATTAAAAAGGAATGAAATTCCGGAAGTAAGAAAAAAATTGACATCATATCGGTACAATGATATGATTTCCTACAAAATCAAATAGCCGTACTCGGTACTGCACTCAAAAGAATTATGCATTCAACTTGCACTCATGAATTGATTATAAAGAATGGTTTTATTCAAGTCAAAAGTTTTTATTAAATGCCGAGACCATTATTTATAGATTCCTCATAACCTATGTTAGAAGATTCCTCATAACCTATGTTAGAAGATTCCTCATAACTTATGTAACTTCCCAGTAGGTCACCCATCCCAGAATTACTCCGGGATGAGCATGCTTAACTGCGGAGTTTCTTACGAAAATTTCAACCATTATATCAAAAGGCGCCTTGGTGTTTAAGAGTTTAGTTTCTTTTACTTAAGGGGTTTCACAATCTCCCCCTACTTAAGTAATTGACGTCCTTGTCAGCATTTTTTTCCCAAAATCATCCACCATGCAGATAAGATTCTAGAGGTGGCCCCTACAAGTTCAAGTGGTGCTCCCGTCATGTAGCACTTTGTCTCATCCAGGGTTCAAGAGGTCGCTCTCATGGTGTAGCACTTTAACTTGTATGACACTTAGTTCCCATCTTCTGGCTGGTGTATTGCTCTGATACCATTTGTAACAGCCCAAATTCTTAACTATCGAGATATTGTCCGCTTTGGCCTAAGAGCCTCACAGTTTGGTTCTGTTGGTGTAACTTCCCAGTAGGTCACCCATCCTAGAATTAATCCGGGATGAGCACACTTAACTGCGGAGTTTCTTACGGAAATTCCAACCATTACACCAAAAGGCGCTTTGATGTTTAAGAGTTTAGCTTCTTTTACTTAAGGGAGTTTCACACATAAACTGCTAAAAAATTAATGCTTAATATGATACTTCCGAGAAGAATAAATATGGAGATTTACATCAATTCTGCATGTTTTTGACAAATTCAACTATGATGAATTTAACATTTGATACTCATCAAGTAAATTCGGGCATAAATTTTGAGCTTCATTTGGAGTAATCTTGAGTCAACACAATCATGCATGTCTAGAATTTCTTGAATAAGATATCTCTGAATTCCACCATATATTGTGGACACAATTACATCATCTAGAATAGCTTTAGGAATAAGTAGCATAAAAATATCATATAGAGGATTGGATGCTAATTCATGAGGTAGGAGTGGAAAGAGAGTAGAGTTCAAAGAATTAATGATAGAGTCAAGTCATTTACATTGAAGACACATTAAAAGTTGAATTTTTACCAAAATATTTTGAAATTTCTATTTTTTACCCATTATTTTTAATGCATTACAAAAATTTAAATGGTATTGCATTCGTTGCTTGTATTTTCTAAAAATTATTAGATGGAATTCTTTCTGGACTTAAACGTACTATTACCTTATCACTAGGCTTAAATTCCATATATTTCTTATTCACATTAGCATAAGGTTTATAATTATCATAATCAGTAGCCAATTTTTGATGAATATCCACAAGTAGACCATATTTGTGTTATGTAAATGATTGTGCAAATGCGCTAAACTTAAGATTCTATAGATAGGTCAATAAGATTTATGTAATTTCTAGGTTGATTCCTTGTGATAATCTAAAGTGGACTCATACCTTAGATCTATTGACCAACGAATTATACACAAACTCAGTATATCAACATCAAATCCCTTCCAATTGTATGGCCTTTTTCCATATAATGTAACAGATCTCCCAATCTTCTATTAACCACTTAGTTTGATCATCATGTTGTGGGTGATAAGCAGTTAAAAATTTAAGCTATGCTATTATTTTCTTTCAAAGATTTTTTTTTGGAAATAACCCATGACTTTACACCTACACCAAAACCAATTATTTAAAATAAACCATTTGATTTAATCATTTCATTAAAAAAATCTTTTAGAGATGCGTCAATGACTACATGATATTATATGAAATGTGTATTTTTTTTAAAAACAATATCTGCTACTAAAAAAATAGAATCCTGCTTTTTTTAGTTTTCGTTGTAAAAATACAAAATTCATGCTAACATCCTATGAGGGTTTACATGAAATTGGTTGAGATATATATAACCTTATAATATGTTTTCTATTTTAGTAGATTAACAAGTCTTATATTATGAAATAATACATGTTATATCTCTATTCAAACTTAGCCAATGATATCTATTTTCTATCACTTACAATGGTCTTATCTATACCAAAATATCTAATAGTACCCCCAACATGTAAGTATGAAATCAGAAACTATCTTAATGATAAGTTAAGAATGCAAAGACAAGTTCCAATAAATAATCATTCTTAATCGTGTGGTCTTTGTCAAGTAAAAATAAATCATTATTTAAATTTTGTTAAATCTCATCAAAATTCTTATAAGCGACACTGTTTTATATAAATCAAAGTCAATTGCCTTAGCCTGTATTGCTTGTAGACTGCTCTACTCTATCAGCAAGTTTATTTTTTGGTCCAACAAAATGTTAAAGAACAAAATAATAGTCCTATAAAAACTTAATCTACTTTCCATGTCTATGTCCTAATTTCCTTGGGGAAAAAATATCTTAAAGTGTAATGGTCATAATACAATACAAATAATTTTGATAGTGGATAATGTTTCTAATAATGAAGAATTTGTACAACAATATAAAACTCTATATCTTAGTTTGAATTTCTATTTTTAGCTTCATTCAATTTTTCATTAGAAATTGTAATGAGTCGTCCTTCGTGAGTTAACACTCCTTCCATAACAATAACAAAAACATCACAAAAAATATCAAATATCTTATTAAAATTAAGCAACTTAAATACAAGTTTATTTGCAACTTGTCGGTCTGATGAGGACATCAGAGATCTAAGGCTATGATTGTGCCTATTTATTTTGGTCTATTTTATGTATTTGATTTGTTATTGTTCTTTTTCCTTTTCTACCCTCACTTGAGGGCTTTGTCTTATGTATGGCCTAGGGGCAATAGTGTCTTTGTTATTTCCCTTCATGTATTTGGCTATTTAAAGCCACCCTCTTCTTTTGGAGAGGTTAATGAATGAATGAAAGAAAAAATTCCTGCACTCTTGTCTTGAGAGCTTGAGGGTTGAGAGCTATTGAGGAGGATCCCTAGGAGAGGGAGAATTATGCATCACCCACCAACCTAGGCGTGTCGGGTTCGTGGCTTTATCTCTTTAGCCTCTTTTCTTCTCTTCCCCGCCCTCCCCTCCACCACTGCCGGCTCCTCCCTCCCCCACCTTCTCCCACGGCCCAAGCCCCACCTCCCCACCCGTCCCCTTCCTCCCTTTACCCCATCGGCGGCCCTCCACCACCCCACCATAGCCGCCGGCCCCACCCCCCCACCAAGCCGCCGGTTCCACCTTTCCCCCTCTTGAATTATTTCCTAAATTAAATTGGAAATAATTCAAATCTATTTGCCAAACCTTTCCTAATTGATTGATCTTATTTTTGGTAAGATTCCTAATTGGATCAATTATTCCAAATCTAAGTTAATTGATTAGGACCCTTTCCTATTTCATCAATCCTATTTTTGGAAAGGTTTTAATCAAATCAATTAATTCAAAATCTGAATTGATTGATTAATTATTACTTTAACATAGATACATTGAACCTAGCCACATACCCCTCCCCCTCTCTCTTGGCCGAACCCCCCCTTGCCTCACCTCCTTATTTCTTTCCCCAAAACCAGCCCCTATTTCTTTGTAAATAATTCAAAATCCACCCCTCTCCTATTCCGCCCCCCTCTCTCTCTCCAATCTCCCTCTCTCCCCCATTACACCCACAACTCTCTCTTAGGAATTAAATTCAAATTGTGATGCCTAATCCCCTCCTAATTAAAATCTGAAATTAAAATACAGATTTTAATTTCACCTTTCCCTCCAAACCTAATGATGAGGACATCGACCCGAGATTCCGACATGTATACCGTCGGAAGAATCGTAGATCGATGGCCACGATTCAGAGTTTATATTTTTGATGTATTTTTATTCATGTATTTTGCTTTGAGTTTTTTCCTATTGTACCCCTACTAGGAGTTGAGTCTATGTTGTAGCCCAAGGGCACTTTAGTCTTTTATTTTCTTCCTTTGGCCTATTTATAGGAGGCCCCTTGCATTGTATGAGATGATGAATGATTTATAAAATTTCCTTTTGTCTTCTTCTTCATCTTGTGTGAGCACTAGTGGAGAGAAAGAGAGCTCTAGGAGAGAGCAAGCGAAGTACCCATCAACCGGTGGAAGAGTCCTCGGTTCGTGGTTCTTTTATTTTTATTTCTTCCCTCTATTCTCCTTCTCCTCCCCGCCTCCCACCCGCCGACTCCCCTTAGCCCTCTCACCGCCGGCCAACCTCCCCAACACCCCTCCCTCTTACCCCAACCGGGCACCCCACCCTAGACCCGCCGCCACCCCCTCCACCTCCCTTAGGTCGGCTGCCCGCCACCTCTCCTAGCCCTACCGCCGGCCCCTCCTAGTTCAAACCTTGGGATGATGAGTTAATTCATCATTAGTAGTTCCTTAATTTGGCTTAGCTAGTTTGGGAAATAAATCAAATCCATTTGAAATTCAAATTTTGAATTTCAAATAGTTTCCTAAATTAACAAAGCTAAATTAGGAAAGTTTTAAATCTAATCTTAATTTAATTTCAAATTGGATTGGATTGAATTATTCTCTTCCTAATTTAGAAATCTTAAATTGGAAACCCCTCATAACTCCTCCCCAATCCCCTCTCCCTCTCTCTTTGCCGCCGGCCCACCTAGGGCTTGCCCCCATTAATTCCCCAATTAATTTCCTAATCCCTAGACAATTTGAATTCTAATTCAAATTAAGTCTCCCTCCAAAACCCCTAAACCTGAAATTCACTTCTAGCCCATAACCCCTCCTCTCTCCTCTAACCCCAGCCGCCCCTACCTTCCCCTTTCTTCCAAAACCGCAACCCACCCTCTTCCTCCTTCTCTAACCGGAAACACCTCCACTACATCTTCCCTACGGATTCCGATGTTCTCACATGGCGGATCCCGACCATGATCATGGTTTGGTTTTGGATGAACAAGGTAGGGTGATCATCTTGGAGTCACCTTTCTTTGAATTGCACTTTGGAAACGAAGACAACGTTGGAGACTACGTCAACCGCATCACCTACCTATTGGCTTTGTCGCTTGAAGCATACATCCGTCCGAACCCGTGGATAATCGTCGGCCATCCACCACCGCCTCCACCACCGGCTACTTTTCCGTGGGCAAAGATCGTCGGAACCATCTTCTTCGTGGTGATCTCAATTCTAGCGTGGAAAATCTTCTCCAAACCAAGCTTAGTCTAGCCGAGTGACTAGTCCTTCAAGGTGAAATTCTCTTTATTAAGTTGTGGATTGTTGTAGTAAGAGCAAGTAGTATTACTTTTACCTTTGTTTATCCAACGAGATTTGGTTATCTTTCATGTACTCCTTTGCCTAAGCAAAAGGAAAACTTAGGTTCTTTAATCCCTTTGAATGTTATCATAATAAGTTTACCACTTGGACTACTTTGCCAATTATAATTTTGAATCTTTATGAGCTCTTGCATGGTATTACATCACCTAACCCCTCCCCACAACCCAAAATCCTCTCTTGGCCGAAATCTCCATGGCCCACCTCAATTTCTGTCTACAAATTCAGCCCTCTCAACTTGGAAATAATTCCAAAACCTGGCCAATACCCATCCGCCTCCTCCCTAGCAGCTTTGCTAGGTCTACCTTCTCCAAATTCCTCCTAAACTCCACTTGGTTTGTATTTTCATGCTCTCCAAGTCTGCTGCCAGAATTTCCTGCACCTGTCTGTGGTTTTCCACCAACCCGAAGGTTCACAAACTGCTGTCCCAAAACTTCAGATTGCTGTCCAGTGGATTGGAGAGATCACTATTGCTGTTCACTGTCCAGTAATCTTAAAATCAGCAAGAATAATTGTCCGGGACAACGTCGTATTTGCTGTCCAGCAATTCTGCAGGCTTCCTCCCACTACATCATCACCCGGAAGGTCCCAACCGCTGTCCAGAATTCCCTACTCCTACAGGTTGCTGTCCAGATTTTGGAGACTAAGGAGGTTACTGATTGGAAGCCATCAACCGCTGCCTAATGCTTGAATTGGTGAACTTTTTCCTAGTCTTTAATCTTCTCAGCTATCCTATTTTGTGACTTAATTGATTCACTTAAGTCTTGCAACGCTCCGCTAAAGCTTAATGTTTAGTAGGATTGTGTGAGGGATCTTTATTGGAACCACTCTTATTATTAGACTAGGGATATCTTGTTGAAACCCATCATGTATGCAACGTTACAAGTAATTGATTATTTTGTGGCTTTTACTTTATGCAAGTAGCTTGGCCTAAGCTAGTGTTTACCGCTCTTTATGTTTTAAGTCATTGTTTGAATCAATATCAAGTTCTAATTGAGTTGTTCTTAATCATTAAACGTGCAAGCTCCTTATTTAAATTATAATTTCATACATGTCCTGCATCACGGTCTCTTTTAAATTTCAGTTAAAACAAAGTCAATAGATTTAGTCCATTATTTATTTCAGGCAATTCATTATTAGAGTCATAACAATACTCAACTCTTCTATTAAATCATCTATAAAAGATAGCCAATAACAACAACAAGTCTTTATCCCACTATGTGGGGTCGGCTACATTAATCCTCTTTCTTTATTGTGTCCTGTTAAGAGTCAAATTCTCATTTAAATCTAATATAGAAAAGTCATTTCTATAAAAGATAGCCAAACAACAAAAAATTTTAATATCATGTGTATTAATAGATTTTGGCCCATCATTAATTGCTTCTCTTTATCATTATCAACTTTTAATCCATCTCCAACTCCAACAAAACTTTGAAAGCCATAGATGGAATCAGTATTTCTTCAAAGTTACATACAACTTGCTGTTTATAAAATCTCAAATACTCTCTTAAAATTTACCGAGTGATTATCACATGTGTCTTGCTATAGATTAGAATATCATCAACTTAAACAACAATAATCTTTTCAATGAAAGGTTTCAAGACATTGTTCATTATTCTCCTAAAAAGTATTAGATGTATTGAATAATCGAAAAGGCATAAACAACTATTCATACAATCATCCTTCTTTTTAAAACTATTCTCCATTCATCAACTCCCCTCATTCTAACTTGGTGATAACAACTACGCAAATCAACCTTTAAAAAATATCATAGCACCATTCATTATATCAAGCATATCATTCAGACGGGGTATAGAAAATCTATATTTGATGATGATTTTATTCAAGGCTAGATTGCCTACACACATCATCCATCTACCATCTTCCTTAGGTATAAGCAAACAAGTAAAACATAAGGAATCATGTTTTCCCAAATAAATACATTTGAAGTAATTCATTATTTTGTCCCATAAGTTCAACATGTTATGTTGAGTTTAATATATATTTGATAAGTTAAATAATGATTATTGGGGATGGAAGTAAAACACCACAACGAAACAAACTAGAAAGATAAAAATGCAGTGGAAAGTAACAGACATCAGGATTTAATGTGGAAAAATTCATAATAGGGAAAAAATCACAGAGTCACACCACACCAAGAAATCTACTATAAAAATGGTGAGAAATAAGTACAGATCTCTCTTCTCTCTTGCTCTCTCCTTGCTTCTCACTCTTACACCGTTCTTCCACTTAAAACAAAAGAGAAAGCCAAGTTAATAACATCAAGGGACGTCACCCTTAAGAAAAATGAGAAAGAAAACTATTCAATCTGCATCAAAGTGTTGCGGCGTCAGTTTAGAGCGCTGCGACGCTCAAACCTCTAATCCCTATCAGTCAGACGATGCTGCGACGCTCAAACCCGCAGCGCTGCAGCACTACACAGCGCTACGACGTCAAATCTAGAGCTTTGTGGTGCTCCGCTCTCTGTCGTTTCTTCCAACAAACTGCAGCGCCGGGGCACTCGAGTACACAACGTCGGAGCATTGTATGAAAAGAATCCAAACCCAAGTAAGGGGAGGACCCCCACCCCCAAACGAGCACGAGAAATTGACTTGAGGTCTGAGGCAATATATAATCCGATTATTTACACAATCATATTCCATACAGACTAACAATGATGATATCAAAAGCATGTTGTATGTTTCTTTGTGGTAGTAATTTAGCGGTTTATTAAGGCAAATATCTTTAAAACTACTATTTGTTTGATTAATATCATCAAGCAAAGTCAAAACTTAAGGTAGCACATTATTCAATTATACAATTACTTGGGTATAAATCACACCATCCTATTTACACTCTTTCTTAAATTTATGTTTACTCATACTATTTAAATTTTGTTTCACTTTATTGAGATTACTAAATTATTGTATAGATTCAAATTTTCCCATCAATTTTGTAGTATTCAAAATTTTCCTTCTCGCATTAGTCTTGAAAGGATAAATAGTAGACCTTTCAAAGTAACGTCTAAATTATACAAGCAAATTCAATTAAACTAGCATGAGCTACGTCCATGGAAACACTTCACGCTAGATTTTATCATTATAAGCAACAATTGAATTATACCCCTGAGATATGGAATTAACAATTTTATTACCTATATTTCTTATAATATGGTTGTGAATGTGATTCAAGCTTTAAATTCACTTAGTCTAAGGCACAGTCTTGGACACGAAATGCAACTCTCGTTATCAATAAGCTTACATTCAAATAAGTTATTAAAATCTTGTAAAAAATTAGGAAACCCTTTAGACTAGCTAGACACTTTAGACACATTTTGCCATTCAGTTGCATATACATTTGAAATAGTAAATACCATCATAAGTAGACACTTCAACTTTAACTTTTCGGATCATGTTTTTATCTGTGTCAAAAATTTGAAATATATAAATTTCATAAGCATCATTGTTTAAGACCTTGAATTCTCTATCAAGATGATATCTCTCTACTGCCAAAATTAACATTCAAATAACCTTGAAGTTCATATTTTAAATTTGATAAAAATCAGAAAATTAAACAATCACATAAAATCCTATTCCCGTGAATGAAGCTACGGTCGCAAGGTAAAACTGCAAAACAAGTCGCAAGTAGCGGCATTTGAACCACTTGCAGCAACAAACCAAACAGCATGTTGTGGCACTCAGAAGATTCTGCAAATAGCAGCGTAGTAACAGTAGCCCGTATAATATCAATCATATAATAGCGGGAGAGTAGCGGAAGTTACTATAGTTCCGCATCAATGTGCCCTTTATCTTCTTTGAATACTTATTTTAGCCGTCCATTAAGTTTTTTTTTTTCTTTTCATGTTCAACAGTTTCTTCCAAGCTTATTGTTTCAAACTGTGTTCAGGGTCCCCACTCTGATTTTTCTGGGCCAACATCGGGAAGCACAGCTTGTGTAGCTATTATGCGAAAAAACCAACTTCTTGTTGCAAATGCCGGTGATTCTCGCTGTGTTATTTCAAGGAAGGGTCATGTGAGTTATTCTGGCAACTGCATCTTGTTAATTTTTATTTGGGCTTCCTTTTGTGGCCATCTGATGTGCATGTCATTCTCTCTCTCTCTCTCTCTCTCTCTCTCTCTCTCTCTCTCTCTCTCTCTCTCTCTGTGTCCCTCTTAAATTTCTTCCACATCCCTGTTCTGTGCAGGCATATAATTTGTCAAGGGATCACAAACCAGTGCTAGAGATTGAGAGAGAGAGAATTTTAAAAGCAGGAGGTTTTATTCATGCAGGACGAGTCAATGGAACTTTAAACCTTGCAAGGGCAATCGGTACATTCAAACTTGTAGTAATTTTCTACGTCAAGTGATGTTTATTTCTGTTTGGAATTCCATTATCTTGTATTCAGGTGATATGGAGTTCAAGCAAAACAAGTTTTTACCCGCTGAAAAGCAGATTGTAACAGCTAATCCAGACATTACTGTTGTGAGTACTGTGCCTCTTGGTTAATTTTTTAATTTAGCCTTCTTTTCTGATTCTTATCTTGAGACTCGACTTTTACTAATATAAACATGTATCCTGCAGGTGGACCTTTGCGAGGATGACGATTTTTTTGTTTTAGCTTGTGATGGAGTTTGGTAAGGATGTGCATGCAGGTTTACCCTTTTGGATTTGATTGGTAGCTTCTTTTATACAACTTTTTTGTTTTTACTTTTGTTGTTCTGTTGTAAATTAAAAACTGAATGCGCACCGCGCATAAAAATTTGTACAGTACAGAGGCCTCTTTTTCTTTCCGTAAGGAGTTCTTTGTTAATTCTGGGAAAAAAACCTATCTTGATCTAATAAATGCGCTATTTGAATGTCATTCTTAATTCTTGTCAAGTCTTTGAGAAGCTAGAAGTTATGCTAATTGAATACAGTTCAGCACACTTATTTCTTGATTTTATGAGGCTAACCTGGACAACAAATAATATTTTCAGTAGCATGATCAAGACAATCTCAAATGGTTTTCACAGGAAAACTCTCTTTGTGCTTACCTAGATCATTTTTTTTTTATTTTTATTCGTTACTTGCTATGCATTCTAAAGGGCAGCTTATATCTTACAAATATTTCCTAATATAAAATGATGCAAACCCAATTAATCACTGGTTAGTTCAAAAGCTCAGTGATTCACGGCATATGCATGCAGAGCTGAGTATGACATTTTTTTTATTTTTCACATTGGTTCTAAGTATATGCATTCTTCCTCTTTTCGGCAGGGACTGCATGTCAAGTCAACAACTGGTTGATTTCATCAATGAACACATAAACACTGTAAGACTTACTAAACTAAGCAATTTTTTCCTCCATCAGCTGCAAAAAGAAATCACAAGAAAGAAACACCTTTTGGAGTGCTAAAGTTTTTATTTCTGAGCCTTTAGATTGATTTTTTTAGCTTCTATGACAGCTCCGACGGTACTCACAATAGTTGTGCTTGCAGGAGAGTAGCCTCTCTGCCGTGTGCGAAAAAGTACTCGACCGGTGTTTGGCTCCATCAACGGCCGGAGAAGGCTGTGACAATATGACTATGATCCTGGTTCAATTGAAAAAGCCCATCAATTCAAATGTTGCCGAGGCTGAACAATCATCTCAAGTTAGGCCAGAGATTGAGACAAATTCAGATGCTTGATCAATCTAGACTCTATTGAACTACAGGTTTCTCCTGATCTAATCGCAAAATTTTTTCCATTCTATGACCTTCCATTTTAGATGGTAGAGCTTGTAGATTCGATTCCTGGAATGAAACTAGTTTACTGTTACATGGTTTATAAGCATTCTTGTGTTCTCATTATACACGTTAGAAGGGGTAGGTTGAACTTAAATGCGCATATGCTTCTTGTATGTCTTTTGTCTATGGTGTTCATTTTATGAACCCGAATTATACCTTACTGTAACAACTTGTTCTTTTCTTCTCATATAGTAAAAACTGATTGGTCTTTTATGGTTGTCATACTTATATCTGATCATAATTCAACACTTTAATATTATTATATTTTAATTTGAGTCATCTAAATAATAAATTGGTTCATTGATCAGCTTAAACAATCTCCTCCCGTTGGATCAAATCAATTTATGATGAAGATTCAAATCCTTTCAAGAAAAAAAAAATGTTTTTGATGAAATTTTAATTGCTTCGCCATCCTCATCTCTATTAACACTGAGATGAGGATTAAGAGACTAAGGTTTTATTTGGGACAATTTTTTTACTATTTTGTTGTACAGATTGCAATCATAATTTTTATTTAGTCATTATTTTTGTATCACTTTCAAAAATATTTTATACTAAAAGCTACTTTCAATAACAGTTTTATAAAATTATTTTTTCTGCAGCAACTTTGCATAACATTAAAAATCTCGTCCCAAATAAAACTTAAGTGGTCAGAACTAGTCACTGACGAGGCAGCAATGGTTAGAGCTAGAATGTTGAAAGAGAATACTTATTGCATAATTTGACTAATCTTTTAATTATCGATGTGGCTCATATTAAAATTTCACCTAATTTGTTGGCTAAAAATGATGAAATTATGCTGCCTGAAATTCAAAAATTAATTTGGGAGATGTAATATAACTAATTTTTTTGAAAACTATTAAAAGGTGGAATAAAATTTAATTTATCATGTAATAAGTTGTCTACTAGAGTTGATTGTGATCTGGTCAACCTATGGGCGAGATCAGCCAATACAGTTTTGATTAGGTGATCGATGGCAGAATATGATGCGTACGTTCATAATAATGCAAAACATTTCACATTTCAAGATTATTACTTTTAAAAATTGAAGCCGCTCAAAATCTACGAATATATTTGCAAATAAACTAACTTATCCCCATTTCTTCACAATTCTGAATAGGAAAATTCAAGATTCGTAGAAAATTTCAATGCTTTCATCAGAAACTTCCAATCAGTCATCAATGGTGATTCACATTTTTGGAGCTCTACCTAACCTGCCAAGTTTCTTGGCCTCCCTCCTAAAAGAGAGAAAAAAAGGGTCCAATATCCTTATTTTTTCAATAATTGAAAATTGCTTTAATCGATAGATTTTTAGGTTTAGGGTTTAGCTTTAACTATCACAAACCTCTGTTGGAGAAATTATTATGTGTGGAGTCTGAACGGGAAAAACTATTCGAACATGTGAGTGTACACACACTATACATAGTGTGTGTACACATATGTGACAGACAATGTATACACTATATACATAGTGGGTGTACACTCATTGTCCGAATAGTTCTTCCCGTCTGGACTCCGCACAGAATAATTTCTCCCTCTGTTGACATTGTTGACCTACAACACTAGATGTTTTTTGACTAATGTGATATCCAAAATTAACTAATGTCACTTAACATCAATGTCAAACAACAATTTTAAACATTCAATTCTCGATGTTTGTCGATGTCCAACTTTTGAAGTCTTATATTATCCTCTCTCATTGGATCACAACACCAATTTTCGACCAACTAATGTTGCTAGATGCTTGTATAATAACTTTTGAAGTCTTATATTTGATCGTCGCTCAACTTCTAAAGCAAACATTCATACATTGCTAACTTCTTATCCCACAACATTTGGACATGTCACAACCCAACACAATTAGACCCACAGACTGAACAAGTCCCATCATGTTGGCTTGCAATAGAAAAATCTGAAGATCTAAGGGGTTTTTTTTTTCAGATTTTCTTCCAATGCAAACTTTAAAATAAACAACAGACCACAAAGCTACTAATAATATCCAGCATTGTAAATAATCTCATCCACAAAAAAATTTATTTCCTCGTCAAAATGTATATGTAATAATTACATGATAGTACATAGCTATTAACCAGAGTACAAAACAGAACATAATAGACTAGCCATGACTTTGGGCAGAATGTTGGCCATTAAAAGAGAAGCATAATATTAAGTGTTGTAGAGAGGAGGATGCTCGGGGGTGGATGAGTGACTTTACTCTTAGAGACAAAGTACGAAATGAGCATATACGTCAAAAAGTTGGAGTAATTCCAGTGGAAGATAAGATTAGAGAGAGTCACCTTAGATGATTTGGTCACATAAAACGGTAGCCTTCTGATGACCCGGTTAGGAAAAATAGATGTATTAGATTTGGTTTATGTTAAGAAAGATAGAGGTAGACCTAAAAAGATTTGGTTAGAAAATATTAGAAGTTACATTTTTTTATTAGATTTAAATGAGAATTTGACTCTTAACATGACACAATGGAAAAAAAGGATTCATGCAACTGGCCTCATGTAGTGGGATAAAAGCTTGATGTTGTTGTTGTTGTTGTGACTAGCCATGACTTTATAAAAATAAAAAAAGGAAATACCTATATATACTCAGATTGGATCCTGAAACTGCTACTCGATTGGCTCCTTCTATTTCCCAGACTTTAAAAACAGAAAGTGAAACATCTGTGAGCTAACACAGCTCAGCATGCTACATTTAAACCAATCTTAATTTCCAAACATTCAATTATTAAGCTTTTAATATAATAGTAAAAGTAATAAAATAAATCACTGTGCAAAGCAAAATAATAATCGTAGTTATCATAACTTTAAATAAAAGTACTATGAAAATAAATAAACAAACATTCATATCTTAGAGCCACAATTCACAGACTTTCTTCTTATAACTCCGAATGCTCATCACCAAAATAGAATGTGCTTATAGCACCAAAACATGCCTTATAGGCGTCAAAATAAGGCTTATAACTACAAGAATATGGCTTATAGCCATCAGAACATGCCTTACAAACATTAGAATAACTGGCTTCTCCCACGCCAAATCTATTCAGAACTTCTTATTTTAATCAATAAGACATATAATTAATTGCATTGCAATAATTAAAGTATAAATAAACTCATTCCAAAATTTCACAAAATGCTATAACGATAGGCAACATAAACCCTACTGAACATAAATGTAATATTTCAAAATTTAACCAAATTACCATGAATTGTGTAAAAGACTATTTTGAGACTTTAATTATACTACAACATTATCTTCAGAGTTTATGATTATTTTCTAATCAATTAAAATAATGCACATTCCAAAATACCCGATGTAAAAGTTTCAGAAAATACTTAAATATTCAAAATTCATGTCTCTATAACATACATAAAGTTACATGGTGAAAGTTTTATGCGTGTAAGGTTATCCCCTTTTTCGATTACGAAAATATAAATTTAATTAGAAAATTAAAGAAAACTTCGTATGTTTGAAAACGAGGATATGCAAAATGTCACTTATCTCAATCCGGACAATTTTCAGAACTAGGTCGTTTGCTAAAAATAACATGAAGCGGCTCAAAACAGACTTTCTCTCTCTAGGCATATCTCTTCTTCTCTCTCTAACGCCGACTGCCCAAACAAATTGAGTGAATGGAATAGTGGAAAAATATATTTTAAATATTAAAATTTGACGTACCACCGCGACGCCACATGGCACTCCTTCACAGAGCCCACAGCGACGCCCTCAGCACTGCCTTGCTAAATTAATTTGTCAAAAATTTGAGAGCAATGGTACCATGGCGCCGTCGAACCCAATGTCGCGGCGCCCAGAGAAAACATTTAGACTTTTCCAAACATGCAAACGGATCACCGGGACCCACTTCAGAACACATGGAGACTCTCACATGCATCCAAAACATTCACAGACACATGCAGAAGAGTTCAAATACACAAATTTAACAACTTACCTTTTTTAGATCAGGTAAGAACTTGTTGAATTGAATACTAAATCTGAAGGTGTTATAGGGCATCTATCAACTAATTCACATATGTCCATCTCTTGATGCCTAATTCCCAACGCTCATTATTGTCTTTCGCCAACACCATTATGAATCAATGCCCACCACCATCTCTAATTGGCTTCATTAACCTTGAACACTCACGACCAGCATCTCAGGAGATCTTCTCTAACAATTTGAATTGTAAAACTGCATTACTACCTTCTTCAACTATGGATAATTGAAGACCATTATGCTTTCAAATTCAAACTAGTTGTTATGTTTTGACTAGGTTATGCCCTGTGAATTCTCCTTTACTTTTTCACATAAGAGATCTTTATATCATATATATGTATGCAACTCTCTCCTATTAGTCTATGTGTATGCTCTTCTTACAAACTAAGATCTAAGTTTCCCTTCATGATAGTTGATAAGTCATCAAAAACTACCTTGATTTGGCGTGAATCTTGATGCATATTTGAATTAGAAAATTCTAAAATTAAAATTGGGATCACCTGTACTCCAATTTCAGCAAACTTATAGTCAAATTGAATTTCTCAATGAGATGAATACAAAAACTCTAAAATTGGTCCAATCTGAGCTCAAATCAAAGATTGAAGAATATTTTGAAGCTTAAAAGTATTAATTGGATGAACAAATTATATCCAAATATAACATGTTTATAGTCAAATTGAGCAGCTTGATGAGATGAATTCAACGAGCCCAAGATTGGCCAATTTTGACATCATTACGATACTTAAATGTTGAACAAATGCTCCATGATCGAGGGAATCAGTATGAGTCATCTGATGGAGCACTCCGAATTTACAATGGATCTCCTTCATCGCTTGCCAACTATGGTCTCTCGACCTGAATCTCCTGCCGACTACGATCCCTCTAACCTCTGTCGCCTAACTATTGTTCATCCAACCTCTGTCACCCTCCGGCTACGATCATTTTGACCTCCGTCGCCTGCCGACTACAGTCCCTCTGACCTCTATCGTCCGACTACGATCATACTGACCAAACGAACATTCCAACATTCTCTTGGGAACAATTCTCAAGCCATTGGATTCTTCCAACTCCAAACATGCAATATGCTTTGCATGATGTATATTTATATATTGTGTCAACGTCTTTCCCTCGAAAATGATTTTTTTCCCTTCTTAGGATTTCCACATAAAAAATTTGATGTCTCTTATGACTCTTGCACCCTTTTTATATATGTGTGTGTTGAATCTTCATACAAAGCTAGGGTGCTAAGCCCCATATCTCTGTATCACCGCGAATATTTCAGCATGTAAGGGTGTAAAAGAGCCGAGCCGAGAATCTGCATAGTCGAGTTAAACTTGTTTAGTTATTACTGTGCTCGAGCTTTACTCGAGCTCGTTTACTAAGATCAAGCTCGACTCGATAAAAAAATTATAGGCTTAAGCTCGTTTAGAAAGTTTGAGCTTAACTCGATTATTGAGTTCGATTTCTTAATTTTAAATTAAAAAATTCAAATTTCTTAAGAATTTTTTTTAATTAGAATTAATTCAAAAATTTTGAAAACATATTATATACTATTAATTTAAATTACTTATTAAATATATTTTTATTTAATTGAGCGGCTTAACGAGCTTTCGAACCGAGCCAGGCCAAGCTTGAGCTCAAGCTCGTTTACTATATGAGCTCGATTATAAGTTCTAGCTCAAACTCATGACTCGATAAGCTCGATTCATGAGCTCATTAATAAGTCAAGTACGAGCCGGCTCGACTCACTTACGCCCCTACCAACACGCAACAATAGTGAGTTTTTTCAACACTTACTAATCTAAAATTCAAAATAATAAAACAAACTTCATCTTAAATACATGAAATTATTATTATAACTCTCTTTCCTTGATCTCAATCGAGTGCGACCCTAATAATTCCTCTTAAAAACAGCTACCCCATTTATTTGACAGCAGTGTTAGGTAAATACTTCATAAATTATCCTGAATTGGTAATTAAATTATTTTAGTTATAATAAAAATCTTATGCCGCTCACCTCTTCGTCCAAAAAAAATTAAAATAGAAGAAAGATTTTGCTGCACAAAGCGAATGATTAATAATCTCATATAATTATATTAGCCCACTTAGAATTCTCTCTAATAATGTTATTCCTAAAACTCCTTTAGGCGATTGACACTAATAGAGCGTTCAGGAATGACGAGGAAGCTTTAGGCCTTGTTTATGAAAGTTTTTTTTATTTCTTTCAAAAATAAATTTTTAGTATAAAAATTTTTTTTTACTAAAAAATTATTTTAAAAAATAGTAAAAAAATTATCCCAAATAAAATATAGTCTCCCTGCAGGAAATGCTTTTTATTTTTTATTTTTTATAAAAAAATGCTTAAAAAAAGAGAATTAAACTACTTTTCTGATAGATTTGTATGTTCAGAAAATGATTTTCGATAATTTTTTTTAATTCTAAACGAATTAAAAATCTAAACTCTCACCAACGATCAAAAGAAAATAAGAAATGGACTTTTGAACTGCTTTATAGCAATAATTATTGACTCAGCTTTTCAAACTCTTCAAAAAGCCCTCAAAGAGGCTGACGTCCACAGTCCACTCCTAATGAATACTAATTGGGACGAACCTCAAAGAGTGCTGATAAAAAGAGAAAGTTTTTTTTTTAAATATTACATAATGTTTGAGCAACCATCAATCTTAAATGACGTATCTTTTCTTAGGGGCAGCTTGATTGGCTTAAAAAGAAATGCAAAGTTAAAAAATTATAATATAAGATAATATTTTAGAATTATTTGGGTAAATATAAAATAAATTAAAAAGATTATTATTATTATTATTTTTGATTTTAAGTATAATGAGTGCAATATAAAATCCAAAAAAGTTGATGGTCAATAATCATGGGTGGCGGCAGTGGTGTTGGGTGGCAGTAACTTGCGGTAGCGGTGGTCAACGACGGATTGTTGCCGTGGTGGCCGACGGCGGCGACAATGGTTGATGGTCGATGGCGACAGCAATGGCTAGTGGTGGTTAGCAACAACAGTGGTGACCATCAATGAGTGGCGACAACAGGAGATGGGTTATGGTCGATGGCTATAGTGGTTGGCGGCTGATAGTGGGGTCATGGTATGTGATTGCTGACAGTGGTTGCGGTCAGTGATGGTTATAGTGACAGGTGAAAGAGGGTTGTACCGATTAGCGGTAGGCGATGGCTGATAGTTGTCACCCGATGGTCATGGTCTACAATGACAGTGGCTAGCTGGTGGGGAAAAAGTGATGAATTTATGATGTATTTTGAGCACACTTAAATATTAAAAATTTCAAGTACACAAAAGATACACTAGATGCTAACTTTTAAATGCATCAAAATTTTATATTGTATTTATTTTACTCAAACCAAACACTTAGTATTCTTAAAACTTCTACATTTAAAATACCTTACACCCCTTGTACTTCAAATCAAACAGCCCCTTGAAAAAATTTTAAAGATCTTATTACTTTCTTATTATGCTAATTATTTCATTACAAATCAAACTCATTTTCATTATAATAGTGCATTCTACATTCAATTGGACGGCGGTATAAAATTCTGAAGCCTGAGTTGCTATGTTATTTGCTTTTGATGATGAACTAATATATGGCTATCTTTTAAGTCTCAAATGATCACAGAATAGCTACGTTGGTATTTGAGTTGCATAGGTAGATGAAACAGTAAACAGAAATAGAGTAACCCATGCAGAGTATTCACAGTTCTTGCAGGCTTAACCTCTCAAGGAAGAATATTCTGCAATTGTTTCCTTCCACTCAATGTTTTACTTATCAACATGTCAAATTGACTGATCTAAAAGAATAATTGAATACTGTGGCCTGATTTGGTTCATAGAAATGGATCAGATGGCAATCAGACTCAGTGAAATAAACATTTCATAACCATGATATCAACAGATATTTAAGCAAGCAAGGGGAAGACCTGCTACCAAGCAAAAACTACAGCGAATATCTACAACTTCTATCAGCTTTGCATATCTCAGTAACACAATGTTAATCCTTCCCTTCGCAAAAGGCAAGATGATTATGAAAAAGGAGCAACTCTAATGGGTCATGGGTAAAAGTGATCATATAAATAAATCATTTTCACTGATGATGCAAGCAATAGTAGGTCTGAAACCTTCAAAGGGAGCTGATCTTGCCATGAAATTTTCCAGTTCCCCACCCAGATTGGCTGCTACCAATCTCTCTACAGACTGACAACTTAATATCATCAACCATAGCATCTCCTTCAATGAAGGTCCTCTTCAACTTGTCTATCTTGAGGGGCTCCCATTTCGCATCAAGCTCCATTTCTTCACCATTCTAAAAGTTGAAAAAAAAAAAACTTAGTCAAAATATTCAATTTCACCGTGCTTATTTTTGTATGAAGATTGCATCACACACCCAACAGCAGCGACAAGATTTTTTTTACAGATAAAAGAATCTCCCAGAAACTTTTAAAATTAAAAGATTATGGCAGAACTTGTCTTAGTTCACAAAGGAGGATCTATCTGATTACCGGTAAGGAGACCTGGTTCAGATCTAATAATTGTGGAGCACCTTGAACAAAAGCTTCGTTTGTTTTGCGATTCCTCTCTTTCAAAAGCACTTTGAAACGGTTCAAATCTGTTAATTTTGGGAAACTTTGAACTGAAACTTCTTTTGATTTGAGATTCCTTTCTTTTAAGGGTGGCTTGGTTCCAATAACAGGATGATAAGGTTGGGTAACTTCTTTGCAAGATTGTCTCTTCACCCTGCACGGTTTTGCCGAAACCCGAGGAATGTTTGACAAAGACTGGTATTTTTTGCTCAAGAATCTGCAGCAACAAATATTGCATGATACAAATGACACCATGAAACATAAGCTAATAGACTGATTAACATACAAAACAAAGAAAAGCTTGTAAAATAATAGAAGAGGCAGTTCTTACTTCACTTCAGCCAACAGCTTGAGTTTCCTCTGCAATGCCTTGTTTAATCTCTCCTTTTTTCCTTCAGTTTCCTGAGAAATAACACGATGAAGTGTTCCATAAGGTATGCAGAAGGAACTCATACAATATAAAATATGAATTCAAATACCGCAAATCATAAATGACATGTTTGGTTTAAAGGAATTAGAAAAAAAACACAAATGGATTTTAATTCACAATTTCATATTAGGTGATTGGATCAAATGCAAATTAATAGATAAGTGGTTTGCAGTAATAAAAAATAATACCACTGACCATAAATTAATAGGTATTGAAATCTGTACAAATAACTTCTTCCATTTACAATTATCTACACATAAAAAACGAGAAGAAAAATTTATATCATTTTCAATATATTTTCTTCATCATTTTCATTTCTTCTTTGTAATTTCCTTTAAACTAAACAGAGCCTTGGAGTGGTAACGCTAAAGGAAATTCTATGATAAAGTAAAGAAATGGAACATCGAAGGGAGGAAGGTTTGATGCATTAAAAAAATAAACAGATAAAAATATTTAAATAAACACATAACAGAATTGCACAAATGATAATCAGGAGCATAGTCACATGAAGAGAACAAAAAACAAGATGGAATAAACCCTAAATCGACAAAAAAAAACTATGCAAGATATAATCTAGAACCCTAAATAAGAAATCACAGGACATACAGCAACATAGAGAAAAAGTCCTCTAAAAGCTCGAAGGAAAAAAAAAATCTTAGGATCCTCAATAAATCTAGCAGAAAAAATATGTATAAAAACTGACAAATGCATATCTCTAACAAATTTCAGTAAACATATAGAACCAGATACGAAAAAAACTAAAAAAGCCAACAGATCTATGCAACCAATTTCCAAAAACAAGATCCCACCTTGAGCAACACCTGATAATCCTGTAACAAACACTGGTGTTTAAACCTCGATCTGTTCTCCTCCCCAACCAGGAAAGAAGAAGAGGGCGCTAGATCCACGGAAACCCTAATCTTCCTTTTCATCATCTTCCCCAAACCAAAAAAATAGCAAGAAGAAGAAGGCTTGGAAATAACAGAAGCTAGAAGAGAAAAGAAGGTAAGCACCGAATGAGATCTGAACCGCCTTGCAACGAAGTCATAAAGATATACAGAGAAGAGAGTAAAAATTGTGAGAGAGAAAGAAGTGGAGATAATGGAGAAATAAAGGCGAAATAGAGAGAGAGAGAGAGACAAAGGGGAGGTTCCTTCCCCAATTTTCTCTCACCAGGGGTCTGACCGTGACAAAAAACACGAAAGAGGCCCATATAAATCAAGAATACGAGAGCAACCCCTCCTTCCTTTGATGGAAGAGGTGAAAAACGAGTGTTTTTCGCACATTTCCTTGATGAATGGAAAAAAAAAGGGCTGAATTTTTTTGGGGTTTGCAGAGGGGCATTTGTGGCACCCTCATCACCCTAAAAATTTGATATTGGAAGGAGGTGGTTCGGTTGGAAAGCCACCCTTCTTCCCACCACACGCACAGCCTCTCTCTATCTCTTCCCTTCCTTTCTCTCTCTTATTTTTCTTCCCTTTCACATAACTTTGGTCCACCTTGGCCATTGGAATGAAAGGGAGAGAGAAGGGAAACTGGTCTCCTAAGCACAGCGGGTTGAGATAATTTTCTTCTGCTCTTTGTTCCCTCTATACTTGAAGGGAGAGAGAGAGAGAGAGAGAGGTGAGAACCGCTTCTGTAATGTTGCAGATTTTGCTGCCTGGTAGTATGAAGAGCCATTTGATATGGATGGAGTAGGAATGGGATGGGGACTTTTTATCCAAGGTTTTAAGATTCCAAAAAGGCCCCTACATTCTTAGCAAAGCCAGCCTCTCTCTTTTGAGATATTATTAGATGCAGAGTCCATACGAAAAGAATCGTTCGAATTTGTCGCATATTTAAACAGGAAGAATCGTTTGAACCCGACTGTTTACACTTCAAAGGAAAATTTTATTAAAATTGATAAAAAAAGTATTTATAGATATTTAACAAAAGATTTGTATATATAACATTCAAAATATTAGAATTCAAATAATTAATATCTAAATTTTATTATTTACATAATTTAACTCATCGTTATTAAAGTTGATAGGTTTTGCTAGACATGAGGAGGAAAAACATTGACTGCCTTCCTCGACCAAGCTCATCTAGTGAGTGGTTCGCCAAATTTGATGGAGGTGGCGGTTGGAGGAATGAACATGACAAAGGCGGCAGCTCATAGGCATGATCACGACTAAATAAGTTGTGATGAGAGCTTATGATAATGAGACATGCTACATGTAAAGGGCGACGAGACCGACAACATAAAGTGAATGTTAATAGGATCGAGCGGAGCTATGATGTGATGATTAGGGAAGGTATTAATTTTTATTTTATTTTGATATTTTTAGTATTGTGCATGCAAATAATGAAATTTAAGTGTTAAATTTATAAAACCTATCTTTTTTACCGCTATGTATGCAAAGCCCCTAAATAAAATCACATAATATTTTAGCAATAAGCTTAAATACTAAAAAATTATGATTTGAGCCTTATACAAATAAATATAAGAACTTAGATGATATATATGGAAATATATAAGATTTTTGTGACATATATCTTAATGATTATATGAGGGAGAAATTATACTCAAAGTTTAATGTTTAGCATTCACATGCATTATTCTAAAAATGCTTGTTCAATAAATATATTTATAATAAATTTTGAATTTAATTAATATCATTACTTTTAATATATTTACTTTTAATACAAATTATTTCAATTGAAACCAACGAAGAATCACCAAAAGTTAGCAATTGATTAAGGGTATGTTTGAGATGGTTGCGACTTTTTGTAAAGATAGTTGTAAAGCTGTTGTGAGGAAAGTAACTTCTTGGAAAGCTACTGTAAAAAATAACTTTTGTAATAAGCTAAAAGTTTAAAATAAATTTATTTGAAATATATAAAAAACTAATCTAGCAAGCAACTTTATGGCACTATAATAGCCCATATTCAATAATTAAATAATATTGCAAGAGTCATTATAAATCAAATTTGCAAACTGTCATCTACATATCATAGATATTGATATGCTCTAATTATAATATTTTTTCTCTAATTTTTTATTAGTAGTGTATGTGAAACCTCTTCAGAATTTTATTAATAAACTCTACAGTTAAACGTGCTCATCCCGAAGAAATCTTGAGATTGTGACCTCCTGAAAAGTTATACCAATAGGACAAAACTGCGAGGCCCTTAAGTCAAAGCAGATAATATCTCAATAGTTAAGAGTTTGAGCTATTACAAATGATATCAAAGCAATACACCAATCAGAAGATGAGAATTAAGTGTCATACAAGATAAAGTGCTATGCCATGGGAGCCGCCTCTTGAACCCTTTATGGGTCAAAGTGCTACGTGGTGGGAATCACCACTTGAACTTGTGGGGGTCACCTATAAAATCCTATCTGTCTTGTGGATGATTATGAGATATAGATATTGACGAGGATGTCAATTACTTAAGTAGGAGAAATTGTGAAACCCTTTAATTAAAAAGAAGTAAACACTTAAACATCAAGGCACCTTTTAATGTAATGGTCATAATTTCATTAAGAAACTATGCAGTTAAGCATGTTCATCCAGGAGAAATCTTGGGATGGGTGACCTCCTAGGAAGTTACACAAACAGGACAAAACTGAGAGGCCCTTAGGCCAAAGCGGATAATATCTCGATATTTAATAGTTTGGGCTATTACAATGTAGATATGAAAATAAGAAGTTTTTTTAATTTCTTAAGAAATGGACATATATCGATACAAGTAGATTTTTTTGGACTGTTAGGAACACGTTTTGTAAAACGATTTCACTAGAGCGTTCTAGACATATTAGGCTATTTTATGGATATTTTCTTATAATTTTTGAATCCCTAAATTTAAAGATATAAAAAAATTTATATGAATTTTATGTTGAAAAAATGACATAATTGGCTAAATTAGCTTTATAATCTTAACTTATTATATTATAATATCCTAATATACTACTATAGAACTTTACAAAAGCATTTTAATTCTTTTTTCCCAAACCAATGAGGGAGGAGGATTTTAGAAAAAAATAAAGGAGAGATAAGAGAGAAACCTAGGGTTTAAAAGTCTTAGAGCCATTTTTGTTGGTCGGTCCAATTGAAAAATTTGCTCGTCTTGAGGTAAGATACCATTAACCTATCTCTAATTTTAGTGATTTTGCTTATTTTGTGTTTTATAAATTTTAATTTGGTTAGAATTTATAAAAGATGTGATATCTTAATTTTTAACAAACTTTTATCGTGTAACTTTTAGTGTGTTATAGTTTTAATCATTCTGCACATATTGACATGATCATATTAAATTTTCACTTGATATTTTTATAATTTTAAGGGAAATGCCATGATTTAAGAAATTTGGGTAAATAAAAAAAAATATAATAAATAATTAGAAAAATCTCTTCATATGAGTTTATGCCATGCATACTAGTTACAATATATCTACTTTGCTTATATATATATATAAAGAGCACACTACATTCTTTTATAAATTCCACTAATTTTATAATTATAGGTTCTGGTAATCTACTAAGCTGTTAGCTCACTTTTACATATTTTTAGGAAGGGTTTAAGATCTAGTGGAGTGTGAATATATCAAGAATTCATGTTTTAATTTATTTCTATTTTTTCTCAAGTTTTATTTTTTTTATAGTCAGGAGCTTATGAAGTTAAAATAAATGTAATGATTGATCTCCTAGCTTCTGTACATAAATTTTGAGGGATGAATATATTTTTATATTTTAATGTATATATTTTTTAGTTACTTCCACTATATTGATTTATGTTGATGAATTCATAGAAATTCTGGTTGATTTTATTAAAAAATTAAAATAGATAATTCTTCTAAAATTTGATATTGGGATATTACAAGCACTGAGTTGGCAAGCGCAATGGCACTAAGCTCTTTATCCTACAGTAGCTCTAGGAGTGACATGTAGTGTAGCGATGCTATGCACTAAGCTTTTTTTTTTGTATTTTCCTTTTAAATATCCCTGTCAACCCACAACCCCTCCCTCACTCTTATTTTGGCTTATCGAAAAAGAAAAGAAAGGGGAAGACGAAACGAAGAGAGAGGGAAGAGGAGAGAGAGAAGAGAGACGAAGCTCTTCAGAGCATTTTCATCTATCGATTCTATTTTGAGATTCCTTCTAATTATGGTAGGTAATTTGAATCCTACTCTGATTTTTAATATTTTTGAATTTAATAAATTTAATCTTTTCCAAATCGATAAAAATATATTTTCTCCTTATTTACCACACTTTCACTATGTAACTTTTTAAATATGATAAATATGAATCATTTGAGCATTTTGACTGTAATATTATTGAATTTCACTAGATAGATCGATATCTATGCTTTTTTGAATTAAATAAATAGTGTATAGATATTCCTACATTTCATAAATTAGTGCATTTCATATATAATATTAACTTACATTGCATAAAAAAATGATATGACATATATAAGATAAATATGGAAGGTTGACTATCAATAGTATAATTAATGTAGGTTAACTCTTCAAACATAATACCCTACACAAGAGGGTGGGCCGATGAGCATTCCTTTTAAGATGATTTATTATTTAATCATGGTAAACAAATTTGCAGATTATACCGATGAGTAGAGGCAACGACTCTTAAGGATTATTGAAAGTCACATGTAAATTGATTTAAAAGTTATAAATAATAGTGGTAAGTTAAAGATTGATGATTAACTGATTGATATTTTGGTTAAATTAAAGACTGATGACCAAGTGGTCATTAATTAGGGTTAAATTAAATAATAAAAATATCACATTAAAGCTGGAGTTATATCTTATTATTCATAATTATATTCATGATTGTATTTGCATGGTATCATATGAACTAATTGATAGATAGAACTGGTATAGAACTAATAGAACTAACATTAAATTGATATAATATAATATAACATATGATAGGAACACTGATTAATATTGATATTGATATATATATATATATATATATATATATATATATATATATATATATATATATATATATACAGTACACTGATAAGCATATTGATATAACATATTAATATAACATACTAACATGACATATTGATAGACCTATACATGTCATAATGATTGATAGAAGCATGAGATAGAACCATCAACATGAATATAACAAATAAATAATTGAGGTTTGTTTCACTATACACCACCTATTATCGACTAATAGTCTTTTACTTATTTTCTTATGGATTGATAGACTCTTTTGACTTATTGAATAATCTAGTTTCATTGATCATATTTATTTTACTATTGATTAATATTTAGTGGAACTAGAGTATACATATTGATTCTTTTATCTTGCATTAAATATAGTGGCATGCTTTGATTATTTATTGGTTATATGCTAATTATGTGATTTTTATATAGTATTAGATAATGGTAAGAAGCATATAGAGTGAAGTAGTTAGTGGGTGATATTTTAGATATTTATTTTAATTTTTTTATTTCATCAATTATTTTGTAGCCTATTGTTAGCTATTGTATATATTTTTGAAAACTTGCCAAATATGTAAATATTCAAGGAACAGTAATGTAATTATATATTTTTTGCTTATATTAAATGCTGTGAGCTCTAGTTGATGCTTAAAAGATAAAAGATGTGTAATTCTTCTAATTTAGATTTTGGGGTATGACATTTTTGTATCACATAGATTTCTTAAAAGTAATAAAAAGTAGTAGCCAAATAAAAATATGATTGTAGTATGAAAACAAAGCAATAAGTAAATTTTCCCAAACAAACACTAACTTATTAAGTGATGAAAGAAATTTACTTGTGTTGGAAAGTAAACTACATAATAAAAAAAAAGAAAAAAATGAAACAAAGAAAATGAACACTGGGATTTAACGTGGAAAATAATAAAACTAGGAAAGAACCACGGAGCCACACCACATGAGATAATTCACTTTGAAAAATTGAGAGAAATTGTACAAATCTCTCCTTTCACCCTCTCTCTTTTGTCTCGCCTCACTTCATACACTATTCTACATTTATAATAGACAAAGAAATACACTTCTATTACAACAAAAGGCACAACTCTTCAAGTGGAAAATAAAGTAGAGAAGAAAATTGCTCAACCCAACTTGATGCATTGCGATACTGAGGTCTGGGGCGCCATGATGCTCCACTCATAGTCTCTGAGTTCACCCTGCGGCCCCATAGCGATGTAGCTTACAGTGCCGCAACGCTATGCTCTCTATCTCCAATTAGAGACTGCAGTGTTGCAACACTTGAGTATACATCGTCGTAGTACTATACATCTATATAAATAAAAATATTATAGGGACTTCGCCCTCGAACCCCCAAGTAGGGGGCACGCTGTGTAACACCCCATGGCTTAATTTTGAAAGAATTATTTATTTATCTATTAATTAATCTAACAGAGATACTAATTTTTTTAATTAATATAATCATCATAAAATAAATTTATAAAATATATTAATCAAAATAATCGATTGTATTCATATCTCAAAATTTATATACAATAGTCTAGAGTTCAATTCATATATTTATCAGTCTATCTCTTAGCTATTGATTATAAAAGAATAAAATAAAAAAAAATAAAGAAGCAAAATTAAACTTGAATTTCATATCTGTCTTCACTCCACTAGATCTTGACCCATTCTTAAACATATGTAAAATTATAAAGTGAGCTAACAACTTAGTAGGTCATTAGAACCTACAATTGAAATTAATGCAAGATAGTATATATAGTATGCATGTAATCACTCAATCACTATCCGTATGAACATATAACTGTACAAGTATGTAATAATTAATGAAATAGTAACATAGCATATTATCAATAAATATCAGTACAACTTTATATCTTAAGAGTATCAATAACTAAGTGAATAATGACTAGTAAGTTCTATCAATCTTATATTCAATATTTATAAAATAATTTATATAGCATCTTATTATATCAGTACACATATCATTATTATATGCATATCGTATAATGTCCATGATGTAATAACTCATATTTTAACCTAGAGAAATAAATTTTTTAACGAGTCATTATAAGTTTAAATCATAAATCATCTTTATCATAGCATATATATTATGGCGCTTTAATTATACTAATTTTTTTATAATTTTTAGACATTGGTGCAAATCCTTAAAAAATATGATATATGTCGAAACAACTGAGGGAGGGGGGTGGTTGGGATTGTTTGGTATTTGTTTTGCAAACTAAATTTACTAAAAAATTTTAAATATTATGGGCTATTTTATGAATATTTTTTTATATAAATTTTGAAGCTCTCGATTTGTAAATATCCTAACTCAGTAACAGAATCTATTAAATAAACCATTAATCCTTTCCCTTCATTCGACTAGCTAATAGAGAATAAAATTAAGGAAAGTAGAGGAAAGAAGAGATAAAAGCATCGCCTTCTCGTCCACGCCTAGGGTTTTCTGGGCGATTCCTAGGCTCCGTCTCGTGCGCTGGTTTTTTTGCCTTCTAGACTTGTTTCCTTTGTGTTTTCTGATCATCTACTATTATTTTTTCTGTTTCATTGTTTTGTATTTACTATCTTTGAGGTTTTGTTGGTCCCTCGGTGCTGGGCGACGATGACTTCATCGAACCCGGCATCTCTTTTTGAGGGGAAATCTTGTTCTTTCAAAGATGTGTTGGCTGGTTCATCTTCTACTTCTTCAAAACTGAATTTCATTCACTCTTCTTTCAAGGGCTGTCCGACCCTTTTGTTTGAGGATTCGGTTGTTGATCAATTGGCCGCTCCTTATGCTTTGACGTTGGTGGGTAAATTTATGCTGAGGCGGCTGAATCTTGATGTTATTCATAAATTTTTTCTTCACCTGAAGCTATCCGGATCGTTTCATGTTGGTTTGCTTGATCAAAGACATATTGCTATTCAACTTTCTAATGATCTTGATTATAGTCGCATATTTGCTAGGAGAACTTATTATATACAATCTTGTCAAATGCGGTTGCTCAAATGGACTCCAAATTTTGATGTTAGGGAGGAATCCCCTATTGCCCAAGTTTGGATTTCTTTTCCTAATTTGAGGCTTCATTTTTTTAATTCTCAAATCCTTTTTGGTTTGGCTTCTATCTTTGGTCGACCCTTACAAACCGATCAAGCCATTGCTGCTGTGTCGAGGCCGTCTGTGACTAGGGTTTTAGTGGAATTGGATGTTTCTAAAAAATATCCTACTGAAATCTGAATTGGGTCAGAGGTGAAGGGTTATTTTCAAAAAGTTGAGTTTGAAAATCTACCTATATTTTGCTCTTTCTATAAGATGCACGGTCATGGTTTAAACGATTGTTTTCGGAAGTATCCTCGCCTTCGCAAAGAGAAAGACCCCTTGAAAGAAATGAATGTGGTGGTTGGTCAGGATGTTCCTATTTCTAAATTGATTCTTTTAGAGGGCAATACCTCTCAATCTAGTGAGGAGCCATTGGTTACTATTGTTAATGGCCCTCCTTCTAATATTACCAATGCTGTTTCTTTGAATCATGAGCAGGATGCTCAAATGACTTCTGTTTTGGCTATTGATTGTGAGAATAATGAGGAGCAAACTTTTCCTAGTGTCCTAAATGAGGCTAATGTTGTGGCTACCCATTCTTGCATTAATATGCAAAATGTTGCTGATTCTAATGATAACAATCTACTTTCTTATACTCTCTCAATGTCTTTGGTTAAACAGGAAGTTGATGTTGGACCTAATATTGTTATTCAATTGCCTATCGAGGAAGGTGAAAGGAACTTAGAGGAAGGGGAATTTGTTGCCTTAGTGCGTAGCTCTTCTCCAGATAAATGCAATGAAAAATTGGTTGGCAACGACAATGTTTATTTGGAGAATGATGGTTTGTTTATGGAGGATGAATGTCCTCAAGAGACTGCTTTGAGGGCCCAACAAAATGACACTAATACTCCTCCAAATTCTAATTACAATAGTGATGCTTTTACTGATACTGAAGATATGTTTAATGCTGCTAAATGTTTTGCCAGAGATGATAATGATACTAGTTTTATTAAAGTTCATAGTAAAAAAGGGAGGAAGCCAAAGCATATCTCTTTGCAACCTCCTAGATCCACTCGAGCGCATACTACCCATTAAGCTTATTTTCTTATATTTAATGCTATTATTTGGAATGTGAGGGGCATTGGTTTCTCCTCTTCTCGCATTCGTGTTAAGAATTTATGTCGTGTTCACAATATTTCTATTATTGTGTTGCTTGAGCCTCTTATTTCATCATCTAAGTTATTATGCACCTCTAGGTTTTTGGGTTTTAATTATGCTATTTCGAATGTGACTAACAAGATTTGGATTTTTTGGAAAGATCCAGTTAAAATTGACATTATTAGAGATTTTACCCAAGTCTTGCATTGTAAAGTTGAGGTTCTAAATTTTCATTGTTGCGCTTCTTTTGTGTATGCCGCCTTGTCTCTGTACATTAGGAAAGTGCTGTGTGAACAACTTATCAACTTCCATAGTATATCTACTTTGCCTTGGCTTGTTGGTGGCGATTTTAATGCTATTACTAATCCCTCTGAAAGGATTGGAGGCTCTTTTTCGTCTTTTCGCTCTATGGAGAATTTTAATAATATGATTTTGGATTATAATTTAATTGATATTGGTTTTGTTGGTAATAATTTTACTTGGAATAGGGGGCACTTATGGCAAAGGTTGGATCGTGTGCTCTTTAATGAGTCTTGGCTTTCTTCTCTTAACTCCATCAATGTGCAGCATCTTAGTAGAACCTTATCTGATCATTCTCCTTTGCTTATTAGCCTTAATTTTAGGCATTTAAATGCTTTCTCTCATTTCAGATTTCAAAACATGTGGCTTCTTTATAATACTTTTTTTGATGTTGAGCAAAATAATTAGCTACTCCTTTACATCCTGATAATTCTATTTTTGGTATGCGTAGACTTTTGTTCAAGCTGAAACGGTTAAAACAAGTTCTTAATTGGTGGAACCAGCATGTGTTTAAGAACCTTTTCTCCAATATTTTGCAAGCTGAACAACTTGTTAGTACTAATGAGCTTGCCTATTAAGTTGACCCTTCTGATACTACTTTTACCCTTTTAAAGAAGTCTAAATAGGAGCTTTTTCTTTTCCAAGCTCAAGAAGAGGTCTTTTGGAAGCAAAAAGCTGCTGCTAAGCACTTGATTGAAGGTGATAATAATACTAAGTACATTAATAAAATCCAAAGGGAGGATGGTTCTGTGGCTAAGAATAGTGAGGAGATAGCCAATTTAGTTGTTCAACATTTTCAAACTCGTCTCAATAAGAATATGGATCACTCTTTTATTCCTAACCTTATTTCTCAAGAGGAGAATGTATCTCTCTCTATGCCTCCTTCTTTTGAGGAGGTTAAAGATACTCTGATGAATATGATTAGTGACTAGGTGGCTGGTCCTGATTGGTTCACCACTCTTTTCTTTCAAAAAACTTGGCATATTATTAGTGAGGATATTTTTGCGGGTATTTTTGGACTTCTTTGTTGGGACCCCTATCCCTAAGTTCTTTTCCTCTACTTATATTGTGCTTATTCCTAAGAATAGTTCTGTTAATACTTGGAATGATTTTAGACCTATTAGTCTTTGTACTTTTTTTAATAAATTGATTTCTAAAATCCTTACGAATCGTCTTACCACTATTTTACCTAGAATTATTTCTCCTAACCAGATGTGTTTTGTGAAAGGTAGGGTGATTACGGATAACATTTTGTTAGCTCAAGAGTTCTGTCAAGATTTCAATGCTAGGGTCCGTGGGGGGAACTTGATTTTAAAGCTTGATATTGTCAAGGCCTATGATAATATTGATTGGAATTTTATTTATCTTATTTTGGAGTCGTTTGGTTTTAATTCTATATTTATCAAGCTTATTAAGAATTATATTGAAAATGTTTATTTCTTGATTATTGTGAATGGCTCTACTAATGGCTTTTTTCATTCTTCTCATGGCTTAAGACAAGGTGATCCTATTTCTCCTGCACTTTTTATTATTGCTGCTGAATTTCTTTCTAGGGGTCTTACCAATCTGTTTGATAGTTATCCTAGCCTCTATTTTAGAACTCTGGGTGGTTTTCTCCCATCTCATTTGTGCTTTGTAGATGATTTTATTATTTTTACTAATGCAGTTATTAATAGAATTCATAAACTTATGGATTTCTTTTACAAATTTGAGTTGATTAGTGGTTTATCTTTTAGTAAAAATAAAAGTTGTTTCATTACTTCTAAGAGGATTTCTAATGATCGTAATTTAGCCATTAAAGATATCACTAGTTTTATGCATGCTCACTTGCTTATTAAATATCTTGGTGCTCTTCTTTTTAATGGTAAGAGGATATCCTTTTTGTTTGACGATCTTATTGCCTCTGTTCACAATAAGCTTTTATCTTGGGACTCCAAGTTTCTTAGCTTTGGTGGTAGAATCATTCTTATCAAAAGCGTTCTTTACTCTTTACCGGTTTATAGTTTTAAAACTATTCTTCCTACTCAAGCTGTTTGTAATAGTATTCACAAGCTTTTTAATAATTTTTTTTGGAAAGGCACCTCAACTTCCTCTAAAATTCTTTGGGCCGCCTGGCAGAAGTGTTGTGGTGTTTTTGCTGAAGGTGGTCTTGGCTGCAAGAATTTAAAGGACCTGACTAAGGCTTACTCTTTTAAACTTTGGTATAATTTGCCCACTAATGATAGTCTTTGGGCTAAGTTTATGACTTCTAAATATTGTGGTGATAAGCATCCTACAAATTGTCTTTCTAAGCATGGTGATTCTAGAGTTTGGAAAAGGATTTGTAAGGTGAAATGGGATATGGAGCCTTTCATCTCTTGGGGGCTTGGTGAAGGTAATATTTTTTTTCTGGCAAGATAGGTGGCTTGCTAAACAATTGATTGACTCTATGTTGAATTCTTCCTCTACTGCTTTGGTTAAGGTTAATTATTTTTTTTAAAGATAATGGTTGGGATTATGAAAAACTTTCTAATGAGATTCCTTATTGCATTCTTCACCGCATTTTAAACTTACCTATCATTTTAAACTTACCTATCAATACTGTATCTAAGGACATTATCTTGTGTGATTTATCTAAAGATGGTGGTTTCCACTTAAAGAATGCTTAGCATACTTTTAGAGCTAGAGGTAATATTGATAATATTTTCACTTGCATTTGGCATAAGAGCATTCCTTCTACTGTGTTTGTTTTTGTCTGGAGAATTTTACGCAGATTTATCCCCACTGATGATAATCTCACCAAGAAAGGTTTTATTTTGGCTTCTAAGTGTCATTTGGAGAATATGCATCATGTCTTTATCTCTGGTCCTGTTGCTGTTAGAACTTGGGTCTACTTTGATGATTTATTTCAGTTAAATTGCTTCAATGCCCATCTCTCCCTTATTTCTATGCTTACTTCTTGGTTTATTAACTCTAAAGGTCACATACGTAATGTTATTCCTTCGCTCATATTAGGTTTCTTTGGTTGGAAAGAAATAACTCGCTTTTCAATAATGTGCGGATGAGCCATCATAATGTTATTCCGAAGGTGAAAGATAAGGTTTTTTCCCTTGTGGCTATTAATCTGCTTTCTCATAAGGACTTCAAGAATTATTATTTTGTTGGGAATGCTTTAGGGGTTAATTTGGGGAATGGTACTACTGTTTCTTTGACTAATATTACTTACTGGAACAAACCTCCTAATAACTCCTTTAAATTGAATGTGGATGGTGTTAACACTGATTCTTCTGTGGGGTGTGGGGGTATTATTAGGGATGGTAATGGCCGCCTTATTTTAGCTTTTGCTGGTTCTGTTCAAAATGGTAATTACTTTAGTACTACTGTCACCAGGGCTATTATTTATGGTATTCATTTAAGCATTTCTCTTAACTTAACTAATTTATTTATTGAGGTGAACCCAGATTATGATTTTCATCTCTTTTACGTTGATAAGGATATCTGCTGTAACCCGGATCTTTTCTATCTTATTAGGGAGATTAAAAAGTTATTGTTGAGTTTGAATTATTCATTTCTCCATATTCACAAGGATGGTAATGCTTGTGCTTCTTGGCTTACTAACTGGGGGTGTAGTCTTGACAGTTTTACTGATATCTTTGGATCTTCCATTCCGATCTCCCTTCATGGTTTGCTTAAACTTGATGAGTTGGGTATCCCTTATATTAGTGCTTAATTGGTTTTCTTGCTCGGAGGTGTTCTGGGTGGTTTTTGTGCAGAGGGTTTTTCATTGTTGGGATGCTTTGCAATTTTCTTATTCTGCTTTTCTGAGTTACTGGGTTTCTTTGCGGTTCCTTCTGGGTGGGATTTCTTTCTGTAGCTTCTGGAGCTTTTCTTGTTGGTTGCTGCTGTATCTCTGGTGCCTGTTTGGGTATTTTGGTAGTTCTGGTTGGTTTCTTCAGTATCGGCTGTTTAAGTTCCATTTTGTTGTTTCTGCTCTCTGGTTACTGTGGTAGGTGTTTACCCTATTGTTGCCTTTGTTGGTTGTGGTTTGTTGGTGGTTGGCGTTGCTTGGGACTTGAATTTCATGTGTACTATTCTTGCTTCTAGGGTGTTGTTACCTCAATGGGGTGGCTACTGCTTCACTGATTGGGTGGCTATTCCCTGGTTTTGGGATTCTTGTTTTAGTAATAATTATATTAGTAACGGCTGTGTGTGCTTTACTTTCCTATTTTTTGACCGTTACTTTTGTCATGGGATTTACCTCTTCTTGCAGAATTTTAGCTTTGCATGTATTTATAGAAAGCTCATGTGGGATAAGTTTTTGTTGTTGGAGGAGCTTATGATGCTGCTTGCCGCATTTTGTTACTCTTCTCATTTTTGGGTGTTTGTACTTATACACCGTAGAATGTTCCTAGGTTTATCTGTATTTTTATTTAGTAGAGGACTCAAGCTCTTAGATTTTTTGTTTTACTTTATTTTTGTAGCTCGTTCGAGCAGTAGTGAGCTTGAGACTTCTCTAAGGACTTTGTAATTTTGCCCGGTATTAACACGTAGGCCCCCACCGCAGGGTTTCCCCTAAAAAAAAGGAAAGTAGAGGAAAAAATAAGGAGAGAGAAAATAGAACATAGGATTTAGAGGTTGTGGAGTAATTTTTGTCAATCGATCTTATTGTAAAATTTGCTTGTCTCATTATAAGGAATCATTACCCAATTTTTTATTTCAAGGATTTTATGTCTTTTATATTTTGTGTATTTTAGTTTGATCAAAGCTTACAAAAATTACGATATCTTGATTTTTTGTAAACGTTCACCGTATAACTTTTGGAATGTGATAGATGCAAACAATACGAGCATTTTAAATATATTATTATTGATTTTCACCAAATAAAATAGAAGCTATTGAATTATATATAATTTACACTTAATAAATAATTTAGTATTTTTATTTAAGCATAATGTTAATTCAGGCATTAAGAATGAAGATGGGAATGTGATTCAATAATAGCTGGTCGTTATTATTATTATAATTCTATGATAAGAATATGTGTGTGGATAAGTAAAAGCTAGTTTCACGAGCATTGGCTAGAGACTAACTTACCTGTACAGGATTGTGGACGGACTTTCTTTTAAATATTGTGGTTATGTGTTACCCTCTACTAATTCACGTAATATATTGATTGAGAGTTAATAGTTATAATGAGTTATTATTGTGTCGACGAGTTATTAAAGAGTGACTACTCTATTTACTGAGCAACCAGTTACTAACAACTAACTTACAACTAAAAAAATAGCACCTAAATCATGTATCCACTTTACAAACTGATTTTACCAAAAAAATTTAAATATGTTGGACTATTTTATGAATAGTTTTCGATAATTTTTAAAGCTCTCAATTTGCAAATATGAAAAAAATTATGTAGATTTTTTGCTAAAAATTAAACAATCACATAATATATGTATATTACATTATTGTTTTATTATAAAATATTTTAACTCACTAATAGAATCTATTAAATAATCCATTAATCCTTCCCTTCATTCGACTAGCTAACAGAGTGGAATTAAGGAAATTAAAGGGAAACGTAAGGAGAGAGAAAATAGAACCTTAGATTTGGAGGTCGTGGAATACCTTTTGTCAGTCAATCATGTTGTAAAATTTGCTCGTCTCATTGTAAGGAACCATTATCATATTTACTATTTCAAGGATTTTCTATATTTTGTGTTTTATGCATTTTAGTTTGATCAAAGCTTACAAAAGTTATGATATCTTAATTTTTTGTAAACTTTTTTTGCGTAACTTTTGGTATGTAATAAATGTCTATAATATGAGTATTTTGACTATAATATTATTGAATTTTACATAATAAAATAGAAGTTATTGAATTTTATATAATTTACACTCAATAAGTAATTGAGTATTTTTATTTAAACATACTGTTAATTCAGGCATTGAGAATGAAGATGTGTGTGTGATTCAATAATAGTTGATCGTTATTATAATTATAATTATGTGACAATAATATGTGTGCGGATAAGTAAAAGCTAGTTTTACTGTTGTTGGCTAGAGACTAATTGACTTGTACAGGATTGTGGGCTAATGTACTTTCATTTAAATATTATGATTGGATGTTATCCATTACTAATTTATGTGATACACTGATTGGGAGTTATAAGAAGTTATTACTTTATCGATGGGTAAAGAGTGAATACTTTATTTACTAAGCAACCAGCAACTAACAAATAACTTACAACTAAAAAAACACCACTTAAATCAGGTATCTATTTTGCAAACTAATTTTATCAAAAAATTTTAAATATGATGTGGTATTTTATGGATATTTTTTTATAATTTTTAAAGCTCTCAATTTATAAATATAAAAGAATTTATGAAGATTTTTTGCTAAAAATTAAATAATAACATAATTATATTTATATTATTTTATTATTTTATTATAAAATATCTTAACTCACTAACAAAATCTATTAAATAAGCCATTAATCCTTTCCCTTTGTTTGACTAGCTAATAGAGAATGGAATTAAGAAAATTAGAGGGAAAAGTAAGGAGAGAGAAAATAGAACCCATTATTTGGAGATTATAGAGCAATTTTTATCAATCGGTCCTGTTATAAAATTTACTCGTCTAGTTGTAAGGAACCATTACCCTTTTTTTATTTCAAGGATTTTGTGTATTTTGTGTTTTGTGCATTTTAGTTTGATCAAGACTTGTAAAAGTTATGATATCATGGTGTTTTATAAACTTTTATTATATAACTTTTGGTATGTGATATATGTCAATAATCTGAGCATTTTGACTGTAATATTATTAAACTTTATTGAATAAAATAGAAGTTATTGGATTTTTTATAATTTACACTAAATAAATAATTGAGTATTTTTATTTAAGCATATTGTTAATTCAGACATTGAGAATGAAGATAGGTGTGTGATTCAATAATAGTTGGTCGCTATTACTATTATAATTCTATGAAAATAATATATGTGTGGATAAATAAAAGTTAATTTTACTGATGTTGGTTAGAGATTAACTGACCTATATAGGATGGTGGGCTGATAGATTTTTCTTTAAATATTATGATTGGGTGTTATCCTCTACTGATTCACATGATACACTAATTAAGAGTTATAAAAAGTTATTACTATATCGATGGATAAAGAGTAACTACTCTATTTACTAAGTAATCAGTTACTAACAACTAACTTATAACTAAAAAAACACAGCCTAAATTAGGACTTCTTATTTATTTAGTATGATTACTGAAATACATGTTACTAATTTATTATTATTATACGACCTTATAATCATTATATATATTTATTATTACTGTACGAATTTATTATTAATATATTACTTTATTGTTACTGCAACCAATTTTATTAACGACATTGGACTGTTATTGTTACTAATACGGACATCGATATTATTTGATATTGAGTATGGGCATATTGAGCACATAATATACTGAGCATGTGATGTATTTGATAACATGTATAGTATATTCTAGAGTTTTTCTATATTGATATAATTTTGATAGTTTTCATCGAGGGTTTGATTTTAGCAATTATATAATTTCCTTATTAATTGATAGTACTGATTTGTCAATTACTTTATTAATTCGAGTACTGATTTACTATTTTTTCCACTGTACTATTATACTGGCTTCTGCACCATATTATTTTAACATTTACATACTTTATTATTAATGTATATAAGTTTTGTTACTTCTACACTGATTCATGATTATATAAATATTATTGTTATAATTTGATTATTGACATACATATTGCTCTTTTATCGTGCTTTGAGTTTAGTTGTAAGATTTGATTACTTATTGGGCTCTTGAGCTCATTATACGTGATTAAATAATTTTAGATCAGACTAATAGAGTAGGGGTATAAGATTGATCAAGATTCCTTCAAGTTCAAGTCCTTATTATTTTAGTCATTATTTTATACTCAAGACAGAGTAGTTATGATATAATTGTATATATCTTGAAGAGTGTACATGATTTTTAGGGAAATGAATACAGATACATATATTAATATTATGATTACTAGTTTTATTTACATTGGTATTTATATTAATTATAAAAATTAGGTAATTCTGATTGTTGTATATTAAAATATAAAAAAATAATTCCTTCAAATTAGATTCTGGGGCATCACATGTGCTATGCATGTCTAAACACTACCAAAAAAGCAGGTCTTTCGCAGCACTTGTTATGGGCGGTTTGAAAACCGCTGGCAAAACTTGTCTATCGGTGCGGTTATAAACGCTAGCACTACCTAGAACAACCAGCTCTTAACTTACCTTAACCTAGCTTCTGAGCATTCGCCTCTTCGCATTCGATCTCCTTTGCATTCGATCCCGTCGGCCCCTACTCCGCCTCCTCCCTATCTCCGTGCGCCTGCGCCCCCTTCGACGTCAAAGGCAGAAGTCCGGTCGTCCGGTCGTCCGCGTCAAAGGCAGCAGTCCGGTCGTCCGCCCGTGTCCACCTCCTCCGGTTCTTCCTGCTCCCGATCGGTTTGTGCCCTAACCTAGGATACTATATTATAAGATTCATTTGCCATTATACTTGCTCCTAGTGACAATTTCACATGGAGTTTGTTATTCTTTGTATAATAAACTAGTACTAGGGTGTAGTTTGGAATATGATAGCTATGAAATTTGAGATCGAAAAATTTGATGGGTTCAGTAATATTTCTCTTTGGAGAACGAAAATAGGTTGCCTTAGGATATTAATGCTATTTAAACTAGTACTAGGGTAGTGCTATTTAAATCAAGTCTACCATCAGTATACTCATACACTTTTGACAAGGCAAACTTTTAACCAAATTGTGTTATTTTGGCAAAGTTATTTTCTTGTAGATACTTGCTCTTTTGGCCTTATTATGGTTAACATAGGCTTCATTTGCAATAGCTTTCTTACTGCTTTATGAAGCAACCTTCTAGCCAGTACAAAAATTTCAAATTCAAAATCTTTTTGTACTAAGAAACTATTTGATAAAGTGTTAAGAAAGCTGTCCCAAACAGAGCCATGGTAGCCAAACTTTCTAAAAATCCCTTTTAAGACTTAGCAAAACATTATTTGATGTAGTTTTGTCCCTAGTTAATCATAAACATACAATTGAATCATTATGTTATTCAGTCATATACTATAGGTGAACATTTGATTGAGTTTTAAATTTTCTATTTTTTTTTAAATCAATAGAGCTTGTTCTCTCTTAATGTATGCTCAATAAATTTCAGGATAGACTCTACATGGAATAAGATGAATTTAATTTGTTGATTTTTTTTTCACTAAATTTTTTGACGAAGTTTATTGTAGTCTTCCATTGGTTTTTTTTTTTTGTATATATTTATGGGTTACTTCTGAAGGGTTCTTTGAAGTGATGAATTGTAGCTTATGATGGATTTTATTTGATCTGAATATAAATACTGTTTGCAATGTAACAAATTCATAGTGGCAATGGAAATTCAATTTTATAAAACTATCTCAATTAGAAAGCCTGATAAATTTCAATTTCATTTGCTTTAGAATTAGATTGACATTGGGGATGCCATCTAGAGCTAATAGGTGAAAACAAATGGAATGTGTGCATCTTTTAATACATTAATTCCGTTTTTTGCTTAATTTTTTTGGAATTCGATTATATTTTATTTTTTAATCGATTAAAGAGAAAAGAATTGTTTGAATTGCTAATTTTTCTAAAATTAACAAAAAAATATTCTTTGAATTATTGAAAACATAATTTATGTGTTTTATTAGTTTGTCAAACAATATGTTAAATTTTAACAAACGGGAAGTCCTAAATTTTGATAAAAAATGAGAAACAAACAAAAAATGCCAATATATAGTAAAATTTGGCTTTTTATGCCCATAATGCTCGAAATTGGACAAATATATTCAAAGTTTCATTTCTTGGAAAAGTATGTCCAAAAGTTCAATTGTAATAAAAATATCCCTAAAATTTAAAGAGATGTTGGATATTGTATAAGCAACATTTGTGCAAGATATTTATTTTCCTCGTATATTCTTAGCTCATTCTTCTCCAATAACTCACATTCATGAGTAAGGGTTTTATGATAAATTTCCAAACGAATGTTAACAAGTTCATCTCCAATTAGCTGATGATTTTCATTAAGGTTAGTCATGCCATACATTTGACAAAATGTTTTAGTCTGATGAGATTGAATGTTGGCACTGTAAACTATGAAGAAATAACACTTTAAATTTCCAACTTTTAATACTGTTTGAAACTCTTTTTTTGATCTAGGATCAAAACATGCTCGACTTATAATTAAACATTGATCAAAACTTATTTGAATTTTATTTATATGTCAGAACTAACATTGACCAATAGTAAAAGAAGCTTTAAACATTCAAAAATTGCTTGATCAAGGCCCGAAAAATATTTTATCTATGCTAAAATATTATTCAATCAACTTCTTGCAAGTAATTTGAAATTTTAATCAATGTTCCATGAAATGTCGAGTAATGTAAGAATTTATTGTTTACACTCTTTGTCTCATTTTGCATTGACTCATTTGTGTTATCTTACTGTGCCTGTAGATATATACCACAGTCACATATATATGTGATAGACCTCAATGTTTTGGCTGAAATTTCCTTTTAAAATACCATGTCTTAGTTTTGTTCATCAATTCTTCTTTACATCCACATACTAGGCTAGGATCATTCACCCCCTTAAAAGATTTTCTATCTTTGTTTAACTCCTTATAACTTTTGGACAGATTGCTAGTCTTCGAGAAGAGTTCAGATCATTTCAAGATAATCAGAAGAGAGAGTTTGGCTTGTTTCGTGATGAGATGAGACAGTTCATGCAAGGATTTCAAATGAATCATCCACCTCATGGAGGATCAGAAATGGTATGAAAAAAAATTATGTAATTTAAATGTAAATTACTTGATTATTATTATCTCATTATTTTCATATTATTTTCAGGGTGGCAATGACAATTCATCTGCTGCCTGACAGTCTGCTGATGAGCTGTAGTATTAAATGTGATGCTTATACTTGTATGACTATTTTATGTATTTTCGAACTTATGTTGTTTTGCTTTTGAACTCTAGTAGTTTTCATTTTGTGCTCATTTCCTTTCTTGTAATATATGAATCATAGCATTTTCTAGTAATTTTCCTTGAGTTTGACTTGGCATTTGGAGATGAGTTACATTTTCTTTGTTTTAGTTACAACTCTTATTTATGTGTGTTTTATGTATTGAATTTAGCTACTAATCTTGTTGTTGTGAATCTCTATTGTATCTTTATTTTAGCTACAACTCTTGCACATTTTCTTTCAATAGATTTGTTTTGTGTGGCCATGTTGGCTGACCAGCTGATATAGCTAGTTAGATATAGGGTGAACGATCAGATTTTGAGATTTAATAAAAAAAAAATTTGGACAATAGTGGCGGTTAAAACTGCCACATTACTGTAAGTCTGACCATTTGTGGCGGTTAAAACCGCCACTATAGACACAGAATTGTGGCGGTTATAACCACCACAATTCTGGGAATCAGTTCGATTTATAGTATTAGATGCGGTTATAACTGCAACCTAATTTCTAATTCGTAGCGGTTATAACCGCTGCCGTAATATGCCAGACGAAACTCTACCCCGCCGTTCCCTAAACCGCTGCGGAATGCCTTTGCAGCGCATTGCAAACACAGCGGGTGTGTAGCGGTTTACAAACCGTTGCAAGGAAATTTATAGCGATTATAACCGCTGGGATAGGTCATGAAATGTGCTGCGAAAAGCATCTTTTTTGGTAGTGAAATATAAATTATGTGATTCATATATATCAAATGCCTTTGCATTAATTTTATCAAGCTTATCAAATATTTTTATCAGTCATAGCATATATCTTATCAAATCATGTTATGTCATATGTAATTTATCATTTATATATTCCTATCATATGCATATACAAGTATTATAAGTAAGAAAAGGCATCCTATTATCTGTGGTGTTTTTTTTATATTTAGTTATATATGCCAACACTACAAAAATTAGTCATATCATAAATCATTTAGGTCAGATGACTTTTATATAAAAAGTAGTCACTTTCTATCCATCAACGTATCATATCAATATGTCTTGTTATATCTCCCTTTTCATATTATATAGGATTACACCAAAAACTTTATTTTGAAGGAAAGCTCATTGGCACACTCTCCTATATCAGATAATATGTCTCTAGCCAATCTGAATTAGTGAATTATTTATGGCCAGGCTTTCTTACATACACATATTTTATATCATATATAATATAGTAAAAAAGTGGTATTATATTCAATATTTAGCTCACTGCATCAGTCTAGTATATATAAAATATACATATGAATCATGACTAATAATATTAATAAAAAAACCAATATTCTCATTTTCACTAGTATATAACCACAACAGATGAATTATAACAAGTATGCATGTCATATATTAATACTATAAGGTTTTGATAATTATTTATCCAATTTTTATATTTATCTAAATTTCTCAAATTAGAGAATTTTTCCTGAAATAAAAAAAAACTTGATAAAAATTTAATATATTCCCATTAATATGTGCAGAGCAATTAAAATTATAACATACTAAAAGTTACACAGTGAAAGTTTACTAAAAATTGAGATATCATAACTTTTATAAATTTTGATCAAATTAAAGTTCATAAAATATAAAATATACACAATTATTGAAATCGAAGATAGGGTAATGGTAGCCTACCTCGAGACGAGCAAATTTTTTGAACTAGGTCGACAAGTAAAAATAGTTCTACGACTCTGAAACACTAGGGTCTCTCTCCTCTCTCATCTCTGTTTCTTCTCAAATTTGATTTTTCATTCTCTGCTAAACTAAATAAGAAAGGGAAAATGCTATATGGATTGCAGGCAATGGATAAAAATTTTTATAATAAAATATCTTAACGATGCATTAGTAATTATGCAAATTATTCAATTTTTATTATATAATTTTTATAAATACTTTTATATTTTTCAATCCAGGGCTTTGAAAATTATAAAAAAATATTCATAAAATAGCTCAGTATGTTTCGAAGATTGGTGAAATCAATTTGCAAAATTAACACCTAACAGTCCTAGAAAACTCACTTATATCGATATGTGTCAATTTTTTAAGAAATTATAATTTAATAAGAAACTTCTTGTTTTCATAACTACACTGCCCATAAAATTAGCAAAAAAAAAATATTATAATTCAAGCATAATAATATTTATATTATGACGGTGATGATTTATAAATTGAACTTATAATAACTCATGAAATATTATTTGACTGGATCAAAATATTAACTATTACATGCTACCCCTTGTAACCCCCCAATAAGCTTCCCATCGAGCTCGACCGAGGAAATTGAGGTCTTAGCAACAGTATAACCCGATTGATCAACACAATCAAATTCCACACAAAACTAACAATCTCAAAATATTCTAATCAGAACTTTAGTTTGGCAAATCTTAAATTATTTGAATACAAAATTAATATAATATTAATCACATTTATATCATAATTATTTCTTAGAAGATTGAAAAAACCTTTAGATCTTTTCTAACTAATGATATTAAAATATTATGATATAAAATTCCCTTAAAAGTAATCATCTATTAGATAATTATAAACATCATCAAATTTCTTAGGAACTCAGGCTTTTATTTCAAAAAAAAAATTAAGTATAAATATTCATATGCAATTTGTATCAGAATGAATTTAAGAGCCTCTGGAGCTCATATTGGAGCTTAGACTAGATAGGAACTTGATTTGATATTATATATAAATACTAATTTCAGCATAAATCTAAGGACCCTTGAGTTCATCATAACATAAATTACGCTAGAATATTTTGTTCATTATGACATTGCTTGCAAGAAAAAATACTTAAAATTACACTATATATTGCCAAATTCAATGAGAATTTGATTCTTAACGGGACATAATAGATAAAAAAGATTTATGTTGCTGATTTCATGTAGTGGGATAAATATTTGATATTGATGTTTACCTAAAATTCTAAGGGATTTTTTTAAGATGATAATCTATTAATCTTAAGTTGAAGTTTATCAATTTATTAGAAAGTGGGACTAATTAGTCTTCAATAATGATGACATCACTATTCGAAAATCATTTAGAATGAGAACTTTTGACATTATAAAAAGCTGTTAGTCTTGAGTAGATATTTATGATATAGAATTAGCTATTTTTCTTGTATATGACTATGTGCTAGATCTTCATACTAAGATAATAAACTTTGTGACTCTACCATCATAAATATTATGGCATGCAATATAACCTTTTTCTTCAACCTCATTTATACACGTGTATGAAAAAATTTGGACTGACTTTGAGATGAGTATAATACAAATTATATTTATATATGTATTGTGCTCATCTCAAAGCAGATACAAAAACTTTAAAGTCCGTTCTGACAAAAATTTTGCTTTGGCATCCTAAAACAAAAAATTTTCATTATTAACTCAAATATATTTATTTTCTTTAATCATGAAATTAAATAGAATTTACAATTATAACACTCAAAACTTATCTATTTATAAATCATTTAAAAAGTGTTTCTAAGCAGTGTGAATATCACCTTTTATTCTCGATTCACAAGCAAATTTATTAGCTTAATTTGTTGTGGACTAGAATATACGCGGCAGTAGAGTAAAAAATATAACGTTTTAGCAATGTACATATATCCAGCACAACAACATATAATTGAGGGAGAGAAACATCAGAAACTTTTTTACGTGAAAAACCCGAAAAGGGAATAACCAACGGGGCCTAACCCAAATGAGAAAATTCCACTAAGTTTGGGTTGATTACAGAGTTTTATTCACCCCTTTACTTGGAGACGGTGGAATTACAACAGGTTAAATAAAAATCTGGTGATGATTGATGAACCGATGGAATTACAACAGTTGTTAAGAAGAGCTTCAGCGATGGGCTAGAAGAAACATCGGCAATGGTCGAGAAGAAATTCCAGCGATGGTCAGGAAGAACTCTGGCGATGGTCGGGAAGAACTCCAGTGGTGGTCGATGGAAAGAGAGCTTCAAAGACGATTGGGACGAACGTCGGCGGTGGTCGGGAGGAACGCCGGCGATGGTCGGCAAGAACTACAGTGGTGGTTGGTGGCAAGAGAGCTCCAACAATGGTTGGGAGGAATGTTGGTGGTGGTCGGGAAGAACTCCAACGACAGACGACAAGAATTTTGGTGGTGGTTAGTGGCAAGAGAGCTCTAACAACAGTTGGGGGGAACGCCGATAGTGGTCAGCAAGAACTCCGGCGATGGTCAGTGGCAAGAGAGCTCCTAAACTCATCACTTCCTTTTCTTCTTTTTCTCCCTTTTCCTCATGAGAAGAGTGTGGGCTATTATAGTTTTTTGAGAGTGGCAGGGTTTGTAAATATGTGGAGGATCAATGTCAAAATGGGAGTGATTTGAATGGACGGCCGATATTAATCCCCTTGATCGTGAACAGTTTAATGGTCATTTGAATGCCTTAATGAGATCAAAATTTAGTGATCTTGGGCTCGTTAGATTTGTTTTGTCGAGCCGCTCGATTCGACTATAAGCATGTTACGTTTGGAAGCCATTTGGTAATTCAAATTATGGTTTGAACCTTCTAAATGCGCTTTGGGTCATTGATTTGGATTCATTTGGGCTCGGATTAAGTTGAATTTGGTGTCGTTGGGCTTATATTTTTGAGACGTTCAGTTCAACTATAAATTTGCTGAAATCAGAGTTTAAATGGTCTCTGATTTGTTTTTTAAAATTTCTAACTTGATTTTGCCTCAAGATTCGTGCCCCATCAAGATAATTTTTTACTGATATATCAGTTGCCCCCCTATTTTCGGACGTCAAAACTCCAGATGTCCGAAAATATATATATCACAATTTTTTTAAGGGGATTTTTCAATAAATTAACACTGAAGTTTCAAAAGAGAACACATTTTATAAATAATCTAATATAATCTCATATATCTGGGCTATATAAAAAACCAGTGGTATTTAAAAATTGAATTTCGTAATACCTCCAGAGTTTGATATACGAAATATTACAACTTGAATATATTTAACGGGTAGAAAGTATAAGTTGAATAATATTTAAGTATTAATGATATCATAATATTTATAACAAATATCAACATCAAATTAATTTCAAGAAATTATTATTCGTATTATTTTATTATCATAAAAATATTTATTGTATATATATATATATATATATATATATATATATATATATATATATATATATATATATATATATATATATATATATATATAATACTATATAAGATATTATATTGCATATAATAGAGGATATTTTAACACTTATTTATATATATTAAATGATATATAAGATATGTATATACTTATATAATACCTTTGGCAGCTGAAAGGGGTGGCCTGCCCAAAATTCTGGATTTTTTTTAAAATAAATATTTTCCTTTTTATATATTTTTAAATGGAAATAATTAATTAGGGCTTTTAAAATTCTGAAAAAATTATTAAAAATTATTAAGAAAATTCTAGAAAATTTTAGGTTGTCTCTTTAATATTTTTAATCCTTTGAGTATAGTCCGATTTGTAACCTCAGTTTATCCATTTGCTTGAGGATGAGCCATGACAGTGTACACCAATTGTATATGGAGGTCTTGGCAAAATGTTGTAAAGATTTTTTCAGTGAATTGAGTTTAATTATCAGTGATGATTTTTACCAGAATATCAAAACATTAAATAATATTCTTCCATACAAATTATTTTGCATTTGCTTCTGTACTTTTTGTGAGGGCTTCAGCTTCCACCCATTTGGTGAAGTAGTCTACTGCTAATATGATAAACTTTCACTGCTTGGTAGCTATCGAAAAAGGTCCCATTATATCAATCCCCCATTGGGCGAAAGGCTATGGGCACTGAAACAATGAAAGTTTAGTGGCAGGTAAATGAGTGAGATTGGAGTGTAATTGACAGTTATTACACTTATGTGTAAATTTCAATGCGTCTTGTTTCATAGTAGGCCAGTCGAATCTTTATCTTACAATTTTGTTGGCCAATACTCTTCCTCCTAAATGCTCCCCATAACTGCCTGAATGAACTTCTTGTAGCACATAGTTAGCCTCTAAAAGTGGAAGGCACTTAAGGTATGGTCCACTGAAAGCTTGTTTATATAATTCTCCTCTAATAATAGCAAAATTATCAGCTTGCCTTCGGAGTCACATTAGGTTGTTATATCTTCTGATAATACTCCTTCTTGTAATAAATATAATATAGGATCCATCCAAGAAGGCTCTTTTGACTCATTTATTGATTGCATAACCCAAGTTCCTTTAATGCTAGGAAAGTATATTTCTTCTATATATCTTCTTTTAAAAAGATCACTGAATAATGATGTAACAAGTTTCAAAATAGTATCTGCACGGATGAGAAGTGACTTTCCTACATCATAATATTGAGCTAATTATGATTATGGGTGCCAAACTCTCCTCGTACTTGAGAGACTATGAGTTGCGAGTCAGTATGGATTATCAAATTTTGCACTTCATAATCTAAAGCTAGCCTCAACCTAGCAATAAGAGCTTCTTACTCAACAATATTATTAGTTGCAGGAAATTTTAGGCATAGTCCATATTCAATAGTAGTATGATGAGGAGAGATTAGCAAAATTTTGGCTCCAGTGCCAGAACTTACAGAAGCTCCATCAACATATAACAACCAACAAGGAGAAGAGGAAGGATGAATTAGCGTTTCATCAAAAATAAGAACAGTGCATTCGACCATAAAATCTGCCAAGACTTGTGATTTGATATCTAGTCTGGGTAAGAAGTGGATGTCGAACTATTCCAATTCTATTGACCATTTCATTAGCCTTCCCAAAGCTTCAAGCTTTCGAAGGATACTTTACAATGAAAGATTTTTGTAAACCCCAATTATATAAGCTTAAAATATGGCCTTAATTTTCTGGCAGAAATTACTAATGCTAAAGTTATCTTGTCTGCTAATGGGTAACATCCTTTTATCTCGAAAAGGATTTTACTGACATAGTATACTGGTAGTTGAATATCATTTTTTTCTCTAACTAGCACTGAGATTATGGCATATGAAGAGATAGCCAAATATAAATATAAACTTTCTCCTTAGATTGGTTTTAATAGAAGAGGGGGTGAAGCCAAATAAGTTTGAAGCTGCTCGAAAGCTGTTTGACATTCATCTATTCATTGAAATCCCTTATTTCGGGCATTTCTTAATATTTTGAAGAAAGACAAATATTTATCTCTTGAATGAGCCAGGAAATGAGATAAGGCAGCTATTCTTCCATTCAGACGTTGAACTTCTTTTATATTCCTCAGGGGCACCATATCTCTCCAAGCCTTGATTTTTTCAGGGTTAGCTTCTATACCTCTATAAGTAACCATGAATCCCAAGAATTTCCCAGATGTAACTCCAAAAGCACATTTAGTAAGGTTAAGTCGTATATTATAACGTCGAAGGAGGCTAAAGAATTGCTCTAGATTAAAAATATATTGCGCCCTTTCAAGACTTTTAACCAACATATCATCTATATATACCGCCATTGAGCGGCCTATAAGATTCTTAAAAATCTTATTCATGAGGCGTTGATAAATTGCCCCAGCATTCTTGAGTCCAACAGGCATAACTTTATAGCAATATAGCCCCTTATCAGTTTGAAAAGCAGTTACTTCCTCATCTGCAGAATCTATTTTTATTTGATTATAGCCAGAGTATGCATCCATGAAACTTAGCATTTGATGCCTAGACATTGCATCAACTAATTGATCAATACGAAGAAGTAGAAAACTGTTCTTTGGGTAAGCCTTATTGAGGTATGTGTAATCCACACACATCCTCTATACCCCACTAGCTTTTTTAACCATCACGACATTTGCAAGCCAAGTTGGGTAATATACTTCTCTTATGAATTTAGCTTTCAAAATTTTATATATTTCCTGCTCTAGAGCTTGTTGATGATTTGGTGCAAAATTTCTCTTTTTCTAAATGATTGGTTTATAGATAGGATTTATCCTGAGAGAATGCATAATAGTCTACGAGTCAATTCCAGGCATATCTGATGAACTCCATGTAAAAATATATTGATTTATTCGTAAAAAATCTGTATATTATATATTTTCTTTGTTAGAAAGTAAAGACCTGATTTGCATTGTTTTGAGTGGATCTTCTTCTGATATGAAGACACAAATTAAATTCTCCACCGGGGAAGCTCTATAAAGGGTCTTCATTCTGGAGATTAAAATTTTCAATGCTTAAAGTAATAGATGGACGAGATTGAGCTTGTCTGATATAGCAAGATTGTGCTTCCTGTTGATTTCCTCTCACCTCACCAACCCCTGTCGGAGTTGAGAATTGTATCTTCAAATGAGGCACTGAGACGATAGCTCTAAAATTTGATTGTAAAGGTTGCCCAAATATAGCATTATATGCTGATTCTGACTTAACTATAACAAATTGGACTGAATGAGTAACCTGTCGAGGAAATTCCCCAAGTGTGACAGGGAACATAATCATTCCATCCACCCTTATTGGACAATTATCAAATCCATATAATAGTCCAATGGCAGGTTGAAGCTTCTCTCTGGCCAACCCCATACTAAGAAAAGTTGAGTAGAACAGAACATCGACAAAACTCTCATTATCGATTAAGATTCTTTTGATGTTGTGACATGGATCTCTAATACCGGCATTTATGACAAGTGGGTCTTGGTGCGGAGTATGAATCCCTTTTAAGTCAGAATCATCAAATATGATAGAGTGATCAGATCGTACCTGCTTTAGAGTCGATTCCTCCGGGCTGGTGAGTAAGACTTGAGAGGATATTAAGGGTCCTCCCGCAATAATTTCAATTTCTACAACTATTTTACAGTTTGCATGTTGTTGCCTCTACTGCTATTGATTCTGCCATTGTTGATTCTGCCCCCAGTAGGATTAGTATCATTTTACGTAGGTGGGTTTTGAGTGAATTGACGGAGATATCCCTGTTGAATCAGCCTTTCAATTTCTTCCTTCAATTGTCTATAAGCTTCAGTTGCATGTCCACTGCTTCGATGAAAGTGATAATAGTAATCTTGATTTCCAAAATTTGGCTTCAATGGATTGGGCCATTTAATATTTTGCTTGTTTTGTATAGCCATGAGAATATTAATACGAGTTGTATTCAACAGAGTGTACTCCTTCTTTAGCTTATAATCCTGATTTTGCTGAGGGGGGCATAGTGGAAGATCTTGATTCCTCTTCTAAGATTTTTGGGCTCCAGCTCCAACTTCATGTATATTCTATCTCTTATTAGAAGGCTATTTAAATTATTTTTGAATGAGCGTTGATAGCCTCATCGGTAATAATTTGAGCCTCTACTCTATGAATTAGGTCAGCGCTCAGCATAAGAACGAACAGTCTCTCGTATTAATGAAGAGTAAAATGGTCCGGGGCATAATCCTCCAAGAAAAATATCTCATATTAATTCAGGATCCACTCTTGGGATTTGTTGAGCTTCAGAAGAAAATCTTTGAAAATAATCTTTCAAAGACTCCCTCTTATTCTGACGGACTCTAGAGAGATGTGATGAATCTTTAATAATTATTCGATTGGCGATAAACTGTTCGATAAAGAGTCTTGCAAGATGTGCAAAATCATGGATTATATTTCTAGGAAGAGCATAAAACTAAGTGCGAGCTTGACCCTTGAGTGTGGCAGGAAAAACTTGACAAAGAAGCACATTGGAAGCTCGTTGGATGTGCATAATTGTTTGATAATGATCAACGTATTTATAGGGATCAGATGACCCATCGTATGGATCAATGGTTGGTAGCTTGAACCCTATTGGACTAGGGTGTAAGAGAATTTTGTATGTCAGTGGAGAAGATTCTTGGAAACTTTGTTGGATATTAAAATGATTTTTATCCCTTATTGGGAATTCTTTTTGAATGAGACGTCGTAATTCATCTCGTATGACATCGCGAGGAGTATCTAGAGTGGGTTGAAGATTTTGTATATGATGAGCTCTAGGTGGAGGATGTGTTGAACTAGCAGCATCATCTATTTCTAGATTATGTTGCGAAAGAGGAGCATTAGCCCGATGATGAACATTTTCAAATTGCTCACCAATATTATGTTGCTGGGGATGAGGGAGAGGAGCTTCATCATTTTAAGACGACATCCTCTGTTGGCTTGTCTCCTCCAATATTTATAGGATTATTGTTTGTTACTCCTCCATCCTACAAATTTGAGTTTCCAAGGAATAAGGCCCTTCCCTTGAATAAATATGACGTCCATGATTGCCATATGAGAATCTAGTTCGATGTGTGTTAGAGCGAGAGAATTTATTGTTGGTATTACTTCGATCAACTATTGAAGAAATATTGGGAATGCCTTCCTATAGACGGCACCAAATTGTTGCAGATTAGAATATACACAGCAGTAGAGTAAAAAATATAACGTCTTAGCAATGTACGCATATCCAATCCACCAACAGATAGTTGAGGGAGAGAAACACCAGAAACTTTTTTACGTGGAAAACCCGAAAAGGGAAAAATCATAGGGCCTAGCCTAGATGAGAAAATTCTACTAAGTTTGGGTTGATTACAGAGTTTGATTCGCTCCTTTACTTAGAGACGGTGGAGTTACAACAGGTCAAATAAAAATCTGGCGATGATTGATGAACTGGCGAAATTACGGTAGTGGTTGAGAAGAGCTTCAACGACAGGCCAGAAGAAACTTCGACAATGGTTGGGAAGAAATTCCAGCGACGGTCGGAAAGAACTATGGCGACGGTCTGGAAGAACTCTGGCGGTGGTCTATGGCAAGAGAGCTTCAAAGACGGTTGGGAGGAACGCCAGTGATGGTCAATGGCAAGAGAGCTCCAACGATGGTTGGAAGGAACGTTGGTGGTGGTCGGGAAGAACTCCAACGATGGTCGGCAAGAATTCCGACGGTGGTCTATGGCAAGAGAGCTCCAACGATAGTTGGGAGGAATGCCGACGGTGGTCGGTGGCAAGAGAGCTCCCAAACTCCTCCCTTCCTTTTCTTCTTTTTCTCCCTTTTCCTTATGAGAAGAGTGGGGGCTATTTATAATTTTTTGAGAGTGGCATGGTTTGTAAATATGTGGAGGATCAATGCCAAAATGGGAGTGGTTTGAATGGACGCCCGATATTAATCCCCTTGATCGTGAACCATTTAATGGTAATTTGAATGCCTTAATGAGATCGGAATTTAGTGATCTTCGGCTCGTTGGATTCGTCTCGTCGAGCCGCTCGATTCGACTATAAACATGTCACGTTTGGAAGCCATTTGGTAATTCAAATTATGGTTTGAACCTTTCGAATACGCTTTGTGTCTTTGATTTGGATTCATTTGGGCTCGGATTGAGTCGAATTTAGTGTCGTTGGGCTTTTATTTTCGAGACGTTCAGTTCAACTGTAAGTTTGTTGAAATCGAAGTTCAGATGATCTCTGATTTAATTTTTGAAGTTTCTAACTTTATTTTGCCTCAAGATTCGTGCCCGAGGAAGATAATTTTTTACTGATATATCAAGCTTAATGATTAATTATAAAGTTTTAATATTAGTTTTATAATAAATAAAATTTAGATGATAAATAAATATTCCGAAAAATAAGGAACATCTCTGAAAAATTGCAAATGTATATTTACAAATGAACCCCAGAAGTAAACCGGCGGTTCACTTCCAACCTGGGCCGGTGTTTTATCCCGTCCTGCTCCAATGGGACAGCTGAAGAGTAACCTTCCGCCATCTCTTACAATCGCGTCGCCCTCCTCCCATATTGTTAGCGCTTTCTAGCTTCGTTCCATCGCAACCTCCTCCAAAATCTCTTTCTTTTTCTCTCTCCTTCTCTCTCATGGCTTTTCTTCTTCCCTTCTCTAGCATCGACATGGCGTCGCTGGAGACTCGAAGAAATCTACAAGGTCTTTGTATCAAGGAAAAAGCAGCAGTGAGGCCTCTTCGTATAAAAGCTTCTTCTTACCGCGCTAAACATCTTCTCTTCTCTTCCTTCTCACCTTCAGCTGCCTCCGGAGAGGTCTCAAAGGTTGAGCATGTAGAAGAGGCTGAATTGCAGGTATTTCCTTGAATTTCTGTTCCCTTCGCTGTAGTGTTTAGATTCTTCTTTTCATTATATATAGGCTGGATTGACTTTATTTCCATAATGCTTTTATATAACTCTACGATTAAGAGGAGAAAAATGCTGCATTGGATTGTTCTGGAATCAGTGGTTGATTGTTTAGATGCTGATAAAAGGTCTGCACTGTAAAAGGGGTATTGAATTGATTATTGCCACATTTTGGACTATGAATTGCAAGAGTGGGAGGGTTTCATGTGCATAGCTAGAGTTGGTTAGAAGTCCCATTTCCTGTTTGGAAATTTGAGTTGCTCTGGCAAGTTTTTTTATTCCTAATTGTGGATTGAGTAAGCCCTCTTCTATATAACAGTAGGATGCCTGTTTATGTGAGTGTGTGGACGGTATGCCAAAAAATTAGTATCCTCTTTTGTTTACTACTCGAACTCGTAACTCAAAGGCTTTTTACTCCCTCACAAAATTTCCATCATTGTGTAAATTCTTAAAGAGGCATGCCTCTGTGCTGAGCAGACTCATAGCTGGGACAATTGATGATCTGTGAATTAGTATAAGGTGTTATCAGTCAAGACAAACCAAAATTTTCTTATTTTCCCCTTACGATTAGATTTTGTGTGTAATGCATTGAACTGTTCCTTGAGCGGAGGAAAAAACTTACTGGCTTGCTATTCAATGACACCCACACTTGCAAGCTAAGTTTGGAAAGTTTTTTGATTTTCTCCTTTGATTGTAAAATTAAACCAAGAGAAGCAGTGAGAGCGCTTACTCCTGTGCTATTTGAGTAGCATGAATTAATCTGGCTTCATATCAATGAGAATAGTTGTAGATATGCCACATATGCTGGTGCGAATTTGGTGGACATAGTGCAAGTTCCTTTTTTATTGATTGCATTTGGTGCATGCATTTGTGTTATGAGTGTGCATCGATTAATGTCCATGTGGAATCCGAGTTCCTTAGGGTGAAATGTGCTAAGTTTGATCAATTTATGGTTTTGTTCAGCTTAGTTGGTTATATATTGTGCTGAACATAAGCCAATCTTGAGCTCAAGAAAGTTCAATTATGTTGTTAATATCTTAAAGTTAGTCTTACCGGGAAACAGTAAATGGTTTTGATGATATTTTCTCAAGCAAGTCTGACATTTTGAACAAAATATTACTCTAGTTGCCCATCTGCATACAAGTTTGAATATAAATGCTATACTGGTTACTGAAATTGGGGTTCAAGCATAAGAGAGAACCTTGCTGCCCTATACAATAAAATTTACAAGATTACACAACAAAGCAAAGAGAAGATTTATTTTTTCATCAGGGTCTCTTACACATCTATCATGCTTCATTCTGATGGATTTGCCATTCTTTCCCCATGAAAATGACAAAATGGACAGAGAGATTCCCCTGGTAATTCAAGAAGAATCACACGATCTAATCTATTAAAGAGCCTGGGAGACATGGAGTGGTTAGGTTAAGTAGAAACACCTTGAAGAAAGACCCAACTCAAATGAGAGCTATTATTCTATTCCAATACTTGTTAGCTGATTGCCTTTACCAATCTCAGCTACATGCCACCTCATGTCCGTATGTATTCCGAAAAGCTTGTCCCATATGCTGTTCTAGTGCTCACTTTCACGTAGTATTCTCTTGAAATTTAACGAAGATTGTGAGGTTCACATATTGCTTACTCATGAAGGCATAAACAAGTGTGAACAAATAGTTGAAAAGGGTGCTTGCTCTAATGGGGAACGGGCCTTTTTTTGCCTTCTTTGGACGAAAAAAAGAATGAAAAGCAGAATTGTAAGAAATTGGAGGAGCTCTTCTTGCAAGAGAGAGAGGGAGACAGGGAAGAGAGAGAGAGAGCAGAACCAATATGATGTAGAACGGATATGGGGGGAAGGGGTCATTTGAAAATTTGGGTTGATTAATTAATTCCTTATTGGGGAATCAATTAATTAAGAGGGAAAGGGGGCCGGCCTATGCTGCGGCGGGGGGGGGGGGGGGGGGGGGGGGGAGGAAATAGTGTCCGCATACAATGTATGTGGACCCAAGCATTAATTGAGATTGGGAATTAAATATGAAATTAATTTAAGATTGGGAGTACTTGGAGGTGGCTTCCTAAGGTAGAACTTATTAAATCGAAAAGATTTTAAAATTCAAAATTATTTGAATTCAAACCTAATAACTTTTCAAATTAATAAAGAATTAATTTAGGAAGGTAATCAAGAGGGAGTGAGAAATTTGAAATCAAAGGTTTGACGAGTTGGGGAGATGTTGGGGAGGAGTCGACGGGTATAGGAGGCAGTGGGAAAGGTGGTCGGCGGTGTGGAGAAGGGAGGAAGGAGGATGTGGCGGTTAGGAAAAATAAGGAGAAACAAAAACAAAGAAAACCGTGAACCCGGACGCTTCCTGCGGCTGACGGGTGTTGCGTTGCCCTTCACCAAGGGACTTCAAGCCACGAGCCCGGACCTATCCTGCGGCTGGTGGAAACTACGCTTCCCTCCCATAGGGATCTCACCAAAATTCTCCCTAAAGAACAATAGTGCAGAAATTTTTTTTATTGATAATCCATTATGCCAATACAATAGCAAGGGCCTCTATATATATGCCTCAGAAATTAAAAAGACTAAAATAAGACGAACATGTCCCTAGGGCTTATATAAGACTAGACCCTTAAGTAAGGGTAAAAACATAAAACTGCATAATTAAATAAAAATTTAAGATAACGTGGGACGATCACGACCGCCGATCTTTAGCTACTCCTCGGATAGGCATGGATGATTGGATGTCCGCATCATTCTCCTGGGGTGGAAAAGAGCTCGACTCCGTCGAGTTTGCATCCCAGGTGAGCAACCATGCTCTGATACCAAACTGATGTAGAACGGATATGGGGGGAAGGGGTCATTTGAAAATTTGGGCTGATTAATTAATTCCTTAATGGGATATCCAATAGGAAAATCAATTAATTAAGAGGGAGAAAGAAGGGGGCCGACCTATTGGGGGGGGGGGGGGAGGAAATAGTATCCACATACAATGCATCTTAATTGGGATTGAGAATTAAATCTGAAATTAATTTTAGATTGAGAGTAATTGAAGGTGGCTTCCTAAGGTAGAACTTATTAAATCGGAAAGATTTTGAAATTCAAAATTATTTGAATTCAAACCTAATAACTTTCCAAATTAATAAAGAACTAATTTATAAATGTAATCAAGAGGGAGTAGGAAATTTGAAATCAAAGGTTTGGGGTGAAGGAGGGAAATGCAGCCGACGGGTTGGGGAGAAGCCGACGAGTATAGGAGGCTGTGGGAAAGGTGGTCGGCGGTGTGGAGAAGGGAGGAGGTGGAGGTTAGGAAAAATAAGGAGAAACAAAAACAAAGAAAATCGTGAGCCCGGACGCTTTCTGCGGCTGACGGGTGTTGCGTTGCCCTTCACCAAGGGACTTCAAGCCATGAGCCCGGACCCATCCGGATCTCACCAAAATTCTCCCCAAAAAACAAGAGTGCAGGAACTTTTTTTATTAATAATCCATCATGCCAATACAATAACAAGGGTCTCTATATATAGGCCTCAGAAATTAAAAAGACTAAAATAAGACGAACTTGCCCCTAAGGCTTACATAAAACTAAACCCTTAAGTAAGGGTAAAAATGTAAAAATGCATAATTAAATAAAAATTACAAATAAAAATTTAAGATAGCATGGGACGATCACGGCCACCAATGTTTACTCCTTGCCCTTTTTGAGAGAGTTTTCTATTATAGAAATATATGTCTATATATAGACATAAATGGCAACACCTAAAGCAATACAAGAACCCAAAGAAAGCTATTAGAAAAAAAAAAAGAAAAGAAAATAAGTTGGATCACTAAAAAACTCTAACAATAATGAGTACTGTAACTAGGTTTTCAATTTCATCCTTAGATATTGCTAGAAAGTGAAGGTGAATAGATCCATATGAAGATAGTAAAAGTGCATAAGAGAATGAATGATCAAGCTAAATGAAGCTATTTTTTACTAATTAGTTGCCAGAGAATGAAGGTCAAGAGTAAAATCGTTTTGTCCTTGGGTGCTGTTAGAGTGAAGGTGCATAGATGCCTATGATGATAGTGAATATAAGAGTAGAATTCCTAGTTTAGATTGTGAAATCACAGTAATAACAAGTTCAAACGCACATTATATGGATTCCCTGATAGAATCGCAACCTCTTATTGTTTGGAGAATGAAATGCTTATTAAATTCTGCACCACCAATTTTGTCCATTGAACTTCAGCTATGAAGGATGTTTTCAGCTCTTCTCTCTTCTTAACCCTTCTTGATGCAACCAAAAAATTAGGAAACCCCTAATTTTTTGGAAGCAAAAACTTACTCTTCCTAGGGAATAAAAATATACTCAAAAGTAAGACAAAATACTACATCTCAAACAAAATGCAACTTTTCTATTAATAGACCGACACTTACAACTTCTGACCTTTACAAACGACTCAAACAAAGCACCTAAAGAAGCTTGTATTTTTTTAGAGAAGAAATATACATATGGAGTGGTACTTGTGGAGAGAAGAAGGAGATAAGAAGTCCAGAAGAGGTATAGCTCGCAAGCTATAGAGATGAGAAAGGAGGGAGAGAAGGCATAGCTCGCAAGCTATCCTATAGAAACCCGCAGGTTCTTACAGTTTTTCAAAAATCACATTATCACTTCTTTTTTATTACACAAAACATCCTAATATTTATAGGCACAAGAAGGAAAATAAACAGCCATAACACCTCCAACTAAACCAATTAGATTTAGGGAAATGAAAGACCAAAGGTCACCAAACAGCAGCCATAAATGGGTACAGGAAACAAAGAGAAAAGCCCACAGCTAACCAGCCAAAAAGGCCACGGAACCAGCCCAGAAATCCACGGAACCAGCCAGATGGGAAGGAGCCGAAGGGGCAAACCAGCAACCAAGGCAGCAGGCACAAGAAGCCCAGCAGATCACATGGGAAACAGCAAAAACCACCAAAACTGAAGGGTTAAGAGGGGAAACCGAGAAGGCAGCAAGGGGAAAACAGCAAGGCAACCACGGGAACCCAGCCAGCAGCCACGGGAAGCCCACCCAGGAGAGGAACCGAGGAGGCAAACACAGGAAACAAGAGCAGGAAACCATGGGAGACCAGCCAGCATAGGAACCCGAAAAGCCCACACAGAAAAATGGAAAAGCAGCCACATTAACTTCCCAAGAAGAAACCAATGAGGCACACAAGTTCCACTCCCCTAAACCTTTTGGAAATAAATACACACCTTTATGCATTAATGAGCTATAACCCCAAGTAGGACAACTTAAACAAGCTCCAACCCAAACAGCCCAAGCCAAACCGAGAACAGCAACCACCAAAAGGGACCCAAAAATATCAACTTGAATTGACCCCCCCTTTGCCTACATCAGACTCCCCTTCTTGAAATTTCTCAGCTCCTGATGAGATTGCTGAAGGACTTTACTGACGAGTTGAAGGCGCTTTGCGTTGTTACCCCAATGCTTGTTGATTCATCTTCTTTTTCATTTTTTTATTTTTCCAAACAAACACAAAACTTAAAAAGACACAGACTTAAATTTTTACGACCAACCTATTACAACCATGACTCACATACAAGACTCACATAAGACACATACAACAACCTAGGATAAGAACTTGCTCTGATACTATTTTGATGCAATCAAAAAATTAGGAAACCCCTAATTTTTTGGAAGCAAACACTTACTCTTCATAGGGAATAAAAATATACTCAAAAGTAAGACAAAATACTACATCTCAAACAAAATGCAACTTTTCTATTAATAGACCGACACTTACAACTTCTGACCTTTACAAACGACTCAAACAAAACACCTAAAGAAGCTTGTATTTTTTTAGAGAAGAAAGATACATATGGAGTGGTACTTGTGGAGAGAAGAAGGAGATAAGAAGTCCAGACGAGGTATAGCTCGCAAGCTATAGAGATGAGAAAGGAGGGAGAGAAGGCATAGCTCGCAAGCTATCCTATAGAAACCCGCAGGTTCTTACAGTTTTCCAAAAATCACATTATCACTTCTTTTTTATTACACAAAATATCCTAATATTTATAGGCACAAGAAGGAAAACAAACAGCCATAACACCTCCAACTAAACCAATTAGATTTAGGGAAATGAAAGACCAAAGGTCACCAAACAGCAGCCATAAATGGGTACAGGAAACAAAGAGAAAAGCCCACAGCTAACCAGCCAAAAAGGCCACAGAACCAGCCCAGAAATCCACAGAACCAGCCAGATGGGAAGGAGCCGAAGGGGCAAACCAGCAACCAAGGCAGCAGACACAAGAAGCCCAGCAGATCACATGGGAAACAGCAAAAACCACCAAAACTGAAGGGTTAAGAGGGGAAACCGAGAAGGCAGCAAGGGGAAAACAGCAAGGCAACCACGGGAACCCAGCCAGCAGCCACGGGAAGCCCACCCAGGAGAGGAACCGAGGAGGCAAACACAGGAAACAAGAGCAGGAAACCATGGGAAACCAGCCAGCATAGGAACCCGAAAAGCCCACACAGAAAAATGGAAAAGCAGCCACATTAACTCCCCAAGAAGAAACCAATGAGGCACACAAGTTCCACTCCCCTAAACCTTTTGGAAATAAATACACACCTTTATGCATTAATGAGCTATAACCCCAAGTAGGACAACTTAAACAAGCTCCAACCCAAATAGCCCAAGCCAAACCGAGAACAGCAACCACCAAAAGGGACCCAAAAATATCAACTTGAATTGACCCCCCCTTTGCCTACATCAGACTCCCCTTCTTGAAATTTCTCAGCTCCTGATGAGATTGCTGAAGGACTTTACTGACGAGTTGAAGGCGCTTTGCGTTGTTACCCCAATGCTTGTTGATTCATCTTCTTTTTCATTTTTTTATTTTTCCAAACAAACACAAAACTTAAAAAGACACAGACTTAAATTTTTACGACCAACCTATTACAACCATGACTCACATACAAGACTCACATAAGACACATACAACAACCTAGGATAAGAACTTGCTCTGATACTATTTTGATGCAATCAAAAAATTAGGAAACCCCTAATTTTTTGGAAGCAAAAACTTACTCTTCGTAGGGAATAAAAATATACTCAAAAGTAAGACAAAATACTACATCTCAAACAAAATGCAACTTTTCTATTAATAGACCGACACTTACAACTTCTGACATTTACAAACGACTCAAACAAAACACCTAAAGAAGCTTGTATTTTTTTAGAGAAGAAAGATACATATGGAGTGGTACTTGTGGAGAGAAGAAGGAGATAAGAAGTCCAGACGAGGTATAGCTCGCAAGCTATAGAGATGAGAAAGGAGGGAGAGAAGGCATAGCTCGCAAGCTATCCTATAGAAACCCGCAGGTTCTTACAGTTTTCCAAAAATCACATTATCACTTCTTTTTTATTACACAAAACATCCTAATATTTATAGGCACAAGAAGGAAAACAAACAGCCATAACACCTCCAACTAAACCAATTAGATTTAGGGAAATGAAAGACCAAAGGTCACCAAACAGCATCCATAAATGGGTACAGGAAACAAAGAGAAAAGCCCACAGCTAACCAGCCAAAAAGGCCACAGAACCAGCCCAGAAATCCACAGAACCAGCCAGATGGGAAGGAGCCGAAGGGGCAAACCAGCAACCAAGGCAGCAGACACAAGAAGCCCAGCAGATCACATGGGAAACAGCAAAAACCACCAAAACTGAAGGGTTAAGAGGGGAAACCGAGAAGGCAGCAAGGGGAAAACAGCAAGGCAACCACGGGAACCCAGCCAGCAGCCACGGGAAGCCCACCCAGGAGAGGAACCGAGGAGGCAAACACAGGAAACAAGAGCAGGAAACCATGGGAAACCAGCCAGCATAGGAACCCGAAAAGCCCACACAGAAAAATGGAAAAGCAGCCACATTAACTCCCCAAGAAGAAACCAATGAGGCACACAAGTTCCACTCCCCTAAACCTTTTGGAAATAAATACACACCTTTATGCATTAATGAGCTATAACCCCAAGTAGGACAACTTAAACAAGCTCCAACCCAAATAGCCCAAGCCAAACCGAGAACAGCAACCACCAAAAGGGACCCAAAAATATCAACTTGAATTGACCCCCCTTTGCCTACATCACTTCTGCTCATGAGAAGAGGAAAAGCAAATTAATGGCATTCAATGTTGTTGAAAAGATCTAGGGTGAGAGTGAGAACATCACTTCCTTTTGTTGCTCAACGGGTTTTTTTTTTGCTTGATATCCATTTAGGAAAACTCATCATAATTTCCCTTTCTAGTTCTTAGCAGTTTTGAAATATCTGAACATCTTAGAAATGGAAGGTATGAATATGTAGAGCAAACTGCACTCCAGCCTGCATAGGCATCAAGAGTTCATTGACGAGAAGGGGCTTGGGAAAAATTCAACCCAATTCTTATAATAATGATGGATATAAACTCTGAGAGATTCCAGGGGAGTTTATATTTGTGTATTGATAATACTTTTCTCTATTTCTTGAACCATGATCTCTCCATAGATGAAGACCAAAAAGTTCTTTATTTAATTTGCAGGTGGTCCTTTACATAATATATATATATATATATATATATATATATATATATATATATATATATATTTCAGGGATAGCCTACTTGGTTGGAAGGATGAGCTTTCCTCTTTCAAATGAACATGCCTTTGAGATAAAGAAGTTTGGTTTTAGGAAGAAGCTGTCAGTACTGCAGCTTGTTTGATAAAGAAACTCCCCACGCATGAGATTCTTCTTAGACCTTGGGCTCAAGATCACTAGGTTAATGGTGTATGGTGCGGACCAGGTCAAATTTTAAGTAATAGAGCTGGGGTTCGCACGAAGAAAGTTGTGTCCATTTTTAGAAGCAAGGGGAGGGAGGAAACAAGTTTATTATGGTTTTTCTGTTGATTTTGTTTCCTTTTCAACAGGAAATGAACAGTCAACTACTAGGGATGGTCTTCTGCTTCTATAGCAGCATCAATCACTTATGTGGGCAGACAACCTTTCTTTCTTGCTTGCTCACCGGGTTTTGACCTTGTTTCTAATAGGAAATACTTGAGTTCGCAAGTAACCTTAATGGGAAATATTTGAGTTCGCAAGCAAACCTAACAATAATTGGTAAAAACAGCGAGAAAAATTCGAGAACTTTGATGAAAACAATTATAGGAATCAAATCAAAGCAAGCACAAAGCAAAGATACAATTGATTCTCAATTCGAGAGGAGGATCGTTCTCTCCCAATCTCTAGACGATGAGTCTAGAGCCCAAGACACCAAAGAGAACTCCAAGAGAAACAATAATCAAGCATGCCCTAACCCTAACCTCTCATGCTCTTTAAATAAATATCTTACTAATAAAAGCTTACTAAAATAAACCAAATTCAAAATAACCTCCATATGCTTTAGCCGCCCCCTTCCCTCTCTCCATTTGCCGCCCTAGAGGGGGGGGGGGGGGAGGGGCGACACATGCTTGGGCGGCAATTTCTAAGGAGGTGGCTTAGCCCACCTCCTCTAGAAGTGAACCGGCACCACCTGGGCCGGTTTGGTCGGTTCAGGGAGAACCGTAACAATACCCCCCCCCCCAAAGAACCACCTTGTCCTCAAGGTGAAAACTAGGAAACTATGACATCGTAGTCCGGAAGCCTTTTCCACTTGATCAGCACTTTTTTAGCTCCATCTTCTCTCTGGCGAACCCCATTCAGCTCTAAGGATTATGAAATCACCTCTAAATCCTCCGCGAGTGTCACCGATAACTCTGAGCTGGCTACATAATCTCCAATTGCCCTTCTCAACTGGGATACATGAAAAACAAAGTGTATAGTTGCCATTGGTGGTAGCTTCAGCCGATACGCAACTGATCCAATCTTCTCCAAGACCTCATATGGCCCAAAGTATCTTGCGGCAAGCTTCTCATTTCTCCTGTTGGCGATTGATTTTTGCCTATACTGTCTGAGCTTCAAAAACACCCTTTCCCCTACCTTAAATTGGATGTCCCTTCTATGCCCGTCAGCCTGTTTCTTCATGATTTGTTGAACTCTCAGCAGATATCTTTTCAATTCTTCCAACACTCTGTTCCTCTCCTCTAAGTACTCCTCTATTGATGAAATTGGAGTGCTGCTCTGTCCAAAGTGCACTAAGTTAGGTGGGTCCCTTCCATACAACACCTTGAAAGGTGTCATATGCGAAGCCGAATGATAGGAGGTGTTGTACCAATACTCCGCCCAAGATAACCACTTGGCCCATAACTTGGGCGTCTCCGACACAAAACGTCTGAGGTAGGTCTCTAAACTTTTGTTGACCACTTCTGTTTGGCCATCTGTCTGTGGGTGGTAGGTAGTGCTCCTCATCAGAACTATCCCCTGTAATCTGAACAACTCTCTCCAGAAATGGCTGAGGAATACCTTATCTCTGTCTAATACTATCGCCTCTGGTAACCCATGCAATCCGATCACCTCTCTAATGAAAGCTGATACTATTGTCACTACGGTGTATGGATGTCATAAAGGATTGAAATGAGCATATTTGCTCAATCTGTCCACAACCACCAGAATCACTGTGAATCCTTTTGAACGGGCAGCCCATCTATGAAGTCCATGAATACCTCTTCCCATACTCGCCTCAGGAAAGCTAATGGCTATAGTAGTCCTCCTGGTGACATAGCCAAGTACTTGTTTCTCTGGCAAATCTCACATCTGGCCACCATCTCCTCCATATCTTTATGCATCCCCTTCTAGTACAGCTCTGAGGCTAGCCTCCTGTATATCTTCTGCACCCCTGAATGACCCCCCCCCACAGTGGTCCATGGAACTTCTGGAGTAAGAATGGAATGTGGACTGAGGTCTGGGGTATCACAAACGTCCCTTGATACAGTAGTCGATCCCCCTCCAATGAATACCCCGGGTGGCTACTCCCTTCCCTCAATAAGGCCCTGATCTTCCCCAACTCCTCATCCCTAGCACTCTCCTCCTTGATGACCTCCCAATCTAACATCAATGGAATCGATACTGCCATCGCCTGCAGCTCTCCCATTCACCTGAACAAGGCATCTGCTGCTTTATTCTCCACTCCTGGCCTTTATTGGATTTCAAAATCATACCCCAATAATTTGGATAGCCACCTCTGATGTTCCTCTGTCACCATCAGCTGCTCCAACAAGTATTTCAAGCTTCGCTAGTCTGTCCTGACTATGAAGTGTCTACTTAGCAGGTAAGGCCGCCACTTTTGGATGGCTGAGACGATGGCCATCAACTCCCGCTCATATACTGATTTCAGCCTGGCTCTAGCTGTTAACACTTGGCTGAAATAGGCAATTGGTCGGCGACTCTGTATGAGTACTACTCCCAGTCCATTCCCTGAAGCATCTGTCTCCACTACGAAGACCTGAGTGAAGTCTGGTAAGGCTAAGACTGGCACAATAGTCATAGCTCTCTTTAGCCTCTCAAAGGCTGTTGTGGCCTCCTTGCCCCATAGGAAGCCATCCTTCTTCAGTTATTCTGTCAGTGACCATGCTATAGTGTTGTATCCTTTCACGAATCTCCTGTAGTACCTCGTCAGTCTTAAGAAACCTCTCAGCTCCTTCAAGTTCTTTGGTAATGGCCATTTCAACATAGCCTCAATCTTTGATTGATCGGATGCCACCCTCTCCTTGGACACAATATGACCCAAATACTCCACACTCGTCTGGGCAAAGCAACACTTCTTCAAGTTGGCCCTCAGCTGATGCTCCTGTAATAGCTCTAACACCCTCCTCAAATGCTCCCAATGCTCCTCCTCTGTCCTCCTGTAAACTAGGATATCGTAAAAAAACACCAAGACAAACCGCCGAAGATAAGGTTTGAAGACCTTATTTATAAATGACTGAAATGTGGCTGGAGCGTTAGTGGGGCCAAAAAGTATCACTAGGAACTCATAATGCCCCTTGTGAGTTCTAAAAGTAGTTTTTGGCACATCTTCGTTCTTCATTCTGATATGATGATATCCTGATTTCAGATCTATCTTGGTGAACATCACCGCCCCACTCAATTCATATAGCAGTTCGTCAATCACTGGTATAGGAAACTTGTTTGGCATAGTTTCCTTGTTGATTTTCCTGTAGTCCACAAAAAACCTCCAGCTGTCATCTTTTTGCTTCACCAGTAACACAGAACAAGAAAAAGGATTGACACTGGATCTGATAATGCTTGCCTCCATCATCTCTCTGATCAGCCTCTCAATCTCATCCTTTTGAAATTGAGGATATCATTAGAGCCTGATGCTGATGGGTCACACACCCTCCTTCAGAGTGATAGCGTGCTCCTGCTCCCTTGGTGGTGGCAATCCCTGAGGCGGCTGAAACACCTGGAATTGCTGTATCAATGGTTGTATGGAGAGGGGTATCTCCCCTCCCTCCTCCAATCTAACTCCCTCCAACTTGCACAGCTCCACCAAATACCCTTCCCTTACCTCTTTGATATTCCTTACCATAGTTTTGAGAGACACCATGGATTTCGATAACCCTGCATCTCCCTTGATCATCACCTTCCTTCCATCCACCATCAGCTCCATCGTGAGGGTTCCCTAATTGACATTGGTGTCCCCCAAGGTCTGCAACCACTTCATCCCTAGGATGACATCTGTACTCCCTAGTTCCAGTGGGAGAAAGTCCTCCCTCACTTGAATGCCCTGAATGGTCAACACCACTCCTCTACAGATCCCTTGGCCTTTCTCCACCTTCCCAGTGCCCATCCTCACGCCATAACAACTGGTGTCCACTAATTTTACTCCCAGTTGGTCGATGACTTGAGTGGAAAGAAAATTATGGGTAGCCCCACTATCAATCAGAACCACCACCTCTTTGCCCTCTATCTCCCCCTACACCTTCATGGTATAATTCGTAGTGAATCCTACCACAAAGTTCAGGGAAACCTCTGTCAAATCTAGATGCAGTTTCTCCTCCTCTAACTCCCCTTCGCCTCCCTCCTCAGTTTCCTCGTCATCACAGATGGTGAGAACCTGAATAGTTCAGTCCCTACACCTATGCCCTAGAGTGTACTTCTCATAACACCTAAAGCACAACCCCTTAGCCCTCTTCTCCTGCATCTTCTTCTTCGTCAGCCTCTTGAAATTGCCCCCATTTCCACCTCCTACTGTCTTCTCCCTGGGGGGTCTCACGAACCCCTACTGCTGTAGGACCCTTGGGTGCTAAGTGAGTAGTCATCATCCGGTACGTGCCTCCTGAACTGCTGGTCCTAGCTCCCCTCTCTAAATTCTTCTGATTTTCTACTAGCTGGGCTAATTTCACGGCTTCTCCTAAGTCACGAGGCATCATGACTTTCACCGCTATTCTGATATCTTCCTTGAGCCCCTTCATAAAATTCCCCTCCAAAGCAGATTCTAATAATTGCTCCACCCGACTGGCCAGGTTCTCAAACTGCTCCCGGTAGTCTGCCACTGATCCGTTCTGCACCAGTACAAAAAACTGCTCATAGAAGTCTCCTCCCCTGTCGGTTTGGAAACGTTCTAATAAACAGTCTTTGAACGCTCTCTAGCTCCGTATAGGCCTCCTCTGGTCCCTCCATTAGTACCACTATAACGGCTTTCCTTTCAAACATAGGCCCGCTGCTGCTAATTTTTCCCTATCTGTCAACCCATTGACGACGAAATACCTTTCCACTTTGTAGATTCATCTATAAGCTTCCTCTCCTTCAAAAATTGGCATCTTCAGCTTCCTTACCTTCGGATCTCCCCCGTTTTCCTGTATTCCTCCATAGTTTTCCCTTTCCCAAATGCTTTGCTCTCCCCATGTCTCCCGGCCTTCCCTTACATATTCATTTTCAAACCTCTCTTCACTTTCTTCCATCTTTTCTCCAAAATCAGAATCCCTCCTTCCATAATTGCCCTCTTTTTTCTCCCAACCAACCCCCCTTACTCCATGTTCCCTATTCCCACGTCTCTCTACATACCTCCCCCCTTTCTCCTCCAGGATTTCTCCATCGCTTTCCCTTCTATGAAAATCAGAATTCGTAGTTCATCCCATTAGTCCCTTTGCCTCCGATGCCGCTGTTTGAATTTGATTGTCCAAGATCTTCTTTACCATCAGATGAAGAGCGGAGAATTTGTCTTCCATTGACGACATCTTTTCTTCCATGGATGAAACCTTGTCTTCTACGAACGAGAGTCGATCTTCCATCGTGGCTTTTATTTGGCTCATTTCCCCTTCAAATTGTTCTTTCAACGCATCAAATTTCTTGGCCGCCATAAAAAATTATGGATATTAGATCCAAAATTTAGCAAGATCCCTCCTTCCGATCAGAAATTCGCCGCTAAATTTTTAGAAAAAGCAGCCCACAATGGTCCAGGAATTACTCTGATACCAATTTGATAGGAAATACTTAAGTTCGCAAGTAACCCTAATGGGAAATACTTGAGTTCGCAAGCAAACCTAACAATAATTGATAAAAACTGCGAGAAAAACTCAACTACTTCGGTGAAAACAATCGAAAATAGTAGATTGCATTATAGGAGTCAAATCAAAGCAAGCACAAAGCAAAGATACAATTGATCCTCAATTCGAGAGGAGGATCGTTCTCTCCCAATCTCAATTCGAGAGGAGGATCGTTCTAGCGTAATGCATATAGTTTTCTTTTCCTGAATCTCCATGAAGTCCCTTCTATTTGACCATATTCTCTTTTGAATCACATTTGCTTGTCCACAGAGAACAACCAAAGTTCTCCTAGTTGGGCAATGCAGAGCAAACTTTTCCTATATGGTACCATTTAAAGGGTAATCGATGCTTACAGAATTTCGGATTGGGTTCTAAGCAGTTGTATACTTCTTGGCATCACTTTGATTCAGCGAAATAAAATGTCAATTATATTATTGTGAATATCATTGCTTCGGTCTGTGAAAGATGATTTCTCTTAAACGGAGCATTGCAAAATACAAATAGTTTTGTGATTTGTTTGTTTATTTCGGGAACTAAATGATTTCTACGATTGGTCATTCCTGTTAGACTATACGAGCTACTCTTTGGAACAACTTAAGCTAGAATGTACTTAGGATCATTGTATCTACTTATTATCTATATATAGTTTACCTTGTACTGTTTCAGGTTAATAATATAGAACATACTTTTTTCATTTCTCTCATTCTTGCCTTTCTCCTCTCCATGACCTTAGCCAGCTGGGTTCATATGGTATCAGAGCGCCATGGCAGAGCAAGATTCATCGGCTTCTCATCCAACTCAATCCTCCATGTCCACCGCACTATCTCAGTTCAACATTCTGCCTGCTTTGAAGTTCTTGATTTCAAATCTCAAGAACTTGGTTCCCACCCAACTCACCGCCGATACATATGCCATTTGGCATCTCCAACTTCTTCAACATTTCACTGCAAACGGCTTTGCTGGACATCTTACCGGTGAAACTCTTTGCCCAACTGATTCCTCCCATTCCGACTTTCATCTCTGGCAATTAGTTGATAGGAATTTAATCTCTGCCTTGCTGTCCACAATATCTCCCTCCATCCTCCCTTATGTCATATCTTCTTCCTCGACTCAAGAAATTTGGGCTGTTCTTGAAAAACGCCTTCAACCCACTAGCCGATCAAGAGTAATCCAACTCAAACATGAACTCCATCAGCTTCAAATGAAGGACCGATCCATGCAACAGTACCTTGCCCAAATCAAACTTCTTGTAGATAACATCCTATACAAGATGTCATCCTATACATATTGAATGGCCTTCCCGCTTCATATAACTCCTTCAAAACAACCATTAGGACATCGCTTACTTCAATAGATCTTGATATCCTGTATGCCTTGTTGTGTAGTGAAGAAATAAATCTTCAAAACGAACAACAAAAAGAATCAGGTTCTTCCCAAGAAACCATGGCTCTTCAAGCAAACCGCTCCACTCCCTTTCGCGGCAAGAATTCCATGCGATTCTCCAAACGTCGAAATTCATCCACACGCTGGTCCTCCGCCCTCCCATCTCCGACGACACTAGCTACCTCCACTGCAGATCATCCGATTTGTCAAATCTGTGGCAAGACCGGACACCTGGCTCTAAATTGCTGGCATAGGTGTAATCTAAAGTATGCTCCGACCACTTCTACTCCTCCCAGGGCTTTTTCTCTCAACTGCAGGCAACACCTTCCTCGGACTGGATCTTGGATTCGGGAGCTTTCACGCATCTCACTCCTGATCTCTCAAATCTCCACCACTCATCCTCCTACAATGGTACTGACTCAGTTTCGGTTGCCAATGGCAACACTCTTCCGATCCACAACTCGGGCCAGGGCCTTCTGCCTCTACCCAATTCAGCTCGTAAGCTTCAATTACGTAAAATTCTTCATGTGCCTGATTTATCACATAATCTTTTGTCAATCTCTAAACTGACAATTGACAATCAAGTTTCTATTTGCTTTGACATGAATGGTTTCTTAATTAAGGATCTTAGGGACAATCGCCCTCTGCTGCGTGGTCCTCTATGTAACGGCTTATGTCAACTCCGCAAATCTCCAATTGCCTCTCGCACAGCTCTTCAAGCGTCAACTACATCCACCTCACTTTGGCATGCTTGTCTTGGCCACCCTCACAATGGATTGCTTCCCACCTTATCCAAACACATTCCAACTCTTTGTACCTCTTCTCCATCTATAGCATGTATTTCCTGTAATTTGGCGAAAAGCCATAAGCTGCCATTTAATAAAAGCGTTACTATGTCGTCAAAACCATTTGATCTTGTACATTCTGACGTTTAGGGCCCAGCTCCCCAACACTCCTTTTTTGGTTTTAAATACTATGTGATCTTTATTGATGATTTTACGCGATACTCATGGCTTTACCTTATGCATTCTAAGAATGAGACGTTTTCCAAATTTAAACTCCTTTGTGCCATGATTAACAATCACTTTCAAACTCAACAAAAAATTTTCAGAACAGATGGGGGAGGAGAGTACACAAACCACGTATTCAGTGAATTCTTATCCACAAACGGAATAACTCATCAGTTAAGTTGTTCGCACATTCCCGAACAAAATGGTCTTGCTGAACGCAAGCACCGCCACCTTTTAGATCTTACCCGCACTCTTCTACACGCTTCTCACCTACCTGCTTCCTTCTGTGCTGAAGCCTTAACTACTGCAAACTATTTGATCAATCGTCTTCCCTCTAAAACTCTCTCCCTTCTTACTCCATATCAAAAATTATACGATAGGATTCCCAACTACACACATCTTAGAATCTTTGGTTGTTTATGCTTTCCTTGGCTTCGCCCCTATGCACCAAATAAACTTAGCCTTGCGATCTCAGGAATGCATATTTCTGGGCTATTCGTCATCTCACAAAGGTTATAGGTGTTTAGACATTCATTCAAATAAAATTCACACTAGGCACGTGGTCTTCTATGAACAACAACTTCCTTACAAATCTCCAACTGAAAATTCAATCCACACTACACCTGAACCTTTTCAGTCACCTCACTTACTGGTTCCTCCTACCCTTACACAACAGACATCTCAACCCGCCTCAAGTCCTACACCACTTTCCACTGTAACCTCTACGCCTCATATCCAGCCCACTCCTGTGGAACCAACTCCCGTCTCTGACTTTTCCACGATTCGATCATGATGGGGACATCAACACATGGAAAGTCTATCAAAGACGTGGCCGTCGATCTATGGCCACGATCGAGTCGTTATATTTCTGAGTTGTTTTATGTATTTTCTATTCATATTGTATTTTGCTTTATTAGTTCCCGTTGTACCCTTTTATTAAGGGAAGTCGTATGTAAGCCCAAGAGGGCATGGTCGTACTTTATCTTCGAGTCCTTTTGTATGAGGCTATAAATAGCCCTATTGTTTTCTTATGATGGTTAATGAATGATTATGAGAAAATTTCTACATTCTACTTCCTTGTGAGAGTTTGAGAGGTAAGGAGGGATCCCTAGGAGAGGGAGAAGCGCGCATCATCCACCAACTTTGATAAGTCGGGTTTGTGGTTATTTTATTTTTGTTTCTTCCCTTCTTCCCTCTCTACCACCACCGGCCCCAACTCCCCCACCATTCCCACGGCCAACCCCCCCCCCCCCCCCATCCAACGGCCCCTCCCCACGTCCTTTTCCCTTTCCCACCAATGCCTCCTTTCCTAATTTAGAAGTGAAGAGAAAGTGGACAGATTTTGAATTCAAATCCAATTAATTTGAAATTCAAAATCTTTCCTAATTTACTAAATCTAATTTAGGAAAGTTTCCTATTTGAATCCTATTTGAAATTCAAACTAGATGGGATTTAATTAAACCTTCCCTATTTCCCAAATCCCAAGGAAGGAAACTTAAATCAATCCCCATGACTCCTCCTAGCCCCATGCATGCCGCCGGCCATAGCATCCCCCCCCCATTAATTCCTATTTCCTATTTTAGATTAAGATAATTAGGATATATTATGAATTCAAATCAACTTAATTTGAATTTAGAATCTTTCCAAAACTCATTGATTCTATTTAAGGAAAGTTTCCAAATTGGATCCTAATTGAATATTAAATCAAATTGGGTCTAATTAAATCTTTTCTAATCCCTAAATCGAACTTAGGAAACCCCAAATCTCTCCCATAATCCCCTCCACCTCCTTAAAGCTGCCGACCCACTTTTTCTACCCGCCCCTCTCTCTCTCTCTTCAATCCCCCATCCCCTCCATTAACTCCTAACCTCTTTAGGAATTAAATTCAAATTTCCTCTTCCCCAAATTCTCTCCAAATCCGAATCTGAAATTAACTTCAGGTTTAGAGCTTTTCCCTTCCAAAACCCTAATCTTAACTCCACAAATTCTGAACCTATTCTTTCCCAAGCTCCCTACCTTGGCCGGCCATCCCCTCCTCTTCCTCTACTTGGATTTTGAAGAGAGAAACCCCTTCTCTCTCAATGGGATCAACAAGGGCAGCAAGAAGATATTCTCATCTCCTCCAGGCAAGACAAATGCATGGATCCAGAAGTTGACTTCGGCTATGCCTACGACGAGCAAGGTGTCCTTCTCATCCTCCACTCCACCTTCTTTGACGTCAACCCGAATATCGATTACACGGTTGAAGAGTACGTGGAGCGCATCCTGGATTCCCTTGTTGAAGCTATTGACGAACAGTTGGGCAACGCACAGTGGTACATCACCTCCGGTTCTCAATATGGGTAAACCTCGACCCTTGTTCATTTATCTTTGAAATTCACTAACCTTATAGGTGATGACAAAATTGCAACGAATCGTGCTTCGCTAACTGCCGTTGCTTAGTAAACGTAGGATTTGAGTTAACTATCTATGTACTAATTTCATTGTTAGAGAAGGGATCTTTGTTGAAAATCTATTTAATACGCATGTCTTGAGTTTCTATATTACTTGTAATGGTTCAAAGCTTTCATGTAATTTGGCCTAAATGAAGGTGACCCTTCTTACGTTTTATTTCGTCGTTTTGGATTAACTGGTAGTTTAATTATTATGCTCTTTAAAATCGTGCATGCTCTTATCTCTTCATTACACCGCATTGTAGTCCTACATCAGATCACCCCTCCGTCAGTCACACAACATGCAAACTCGATCAAAATCAGGCATCTCTAAACCTAAACAGCTATTCGATCTGATGACTACCACCTCACCTCAACTCACTCCCACCTCCTACAATCAAGCAGCTAAACACGAACACTGGCGATTAGCTATGTCCTCCGAATTTTTAGCTCTTCAGCAGCAAGCATGATTGGTCCTTGGTTCCACTTCCCATCAACAAACCAATCCTAGGATGTAAATGGACTTTCAAAACTAAATTTTTACCTACAGGTCAAATTGACAAGCACAAAGCATGATTGGTCGCTTAGGGCTTCACCCAGGCATTCGACATCAACTATTGCGAAACATTTAGTCCTGTGGCCAAAATGCCAACCATTCGTATCCTCCTCACCCTTGCATTGCACAAGAACTGGCCGATCCGCCAACTAGATGTGTCCAATGCCTTTCTCCACGGAGATCTTCACGAAGACATATATATGTGTCAACCACCCGGGTTTGTTGACGCAAAATCCAAATTACGTCTGCAAACTTCACAAGTCTCTTTATGGGCTCAAACAAGCCCCTCAGCAGTGGTTTCAGAAACTCACATCTTTTCTTCAGCTCTTCGGGTTCAGGTTCAGTCGTTCCGATCGCTCATTACTTTTATTCAATCACAATAATGTTCAATTATACTTTCTTATATATGTGGACGATATTTTACTAACAGGTAATGACACAACTGCTATCCAAAATCTCATTCAACAATTACACTCCCAATTCCAACTCAAGCAGCTTGGAGACGTGTCTTTGTTCCTCGGTATTCAAGTGACTAGAACATCCACTGGCTACTTTCTTCATCAAAGGCACTACGCTGATCAGCTTCTTCAAACCGCCGGCTTTACAGACTGCAAACCGGCACCCATTCCACTAACTCCATCCCGCAAACTGACATCCGCCATGGATCAACCATACATAGACCCACAACTGTATCGCAAATTAGCTGGCTCTCTTCAGTACCTTTCCATCACCCATCCGGACATAGCGTTCTATGTATGTCAACACATGCATGAACCAACGACCTTTCATTTTAAAGCTCTTAAGCGCCTTCTCCGCTATATCAAAGGCACGACCCAATTCGGTCTACCCATTACAACCGGAGATCTGCAACTTCGCACCTATGTGGACGCGGACTGGGCCGCGGACTCCAATGACCAGAAATCAATTTCCAACTTATGTACCTTTCTCGGAACCAATTTAGTCTCTTGGTCAGTAAAGAAGCAAGCAACTGTTGCACGCTCCTCCACCGAAGCCGAATATTGATCCCTTGCATCAGCTACTTTCGACGTTCTTTGGCTCAGACGTCTCGTTGCCGAACATCAACTCTCTCAAACCACTCCAACAACCATCCACTACGACAACACCTCAGTCATTGCTCTCGCGCACAATCCAGTCTTCCATGCAAGAACCAAGCATATCGAGATAGATTATCATTTCATTCGGGAACATCTCAATTCTGGAGCTATCTCACTTATTCATCTCAACACGACAGATCAGATAGCTGACATCCTGACCAAACCTCTCTCGCCCGCAAGATTCACAGCTCTCCGTCACAAATTAACCATTCATCATATAAATGATTAATTTGAGGGAGCATGTTAGACTATACGAGCTACTCTTTGGAACAACTTAAGCTAGAATGTACTTAGGATCATTGTATCTACTTATTATCTATATATAGTTTACCTTGTACTGTTTCAGGTTAATAATATAGAACATACTTTTTCCATTTCTCTCATTCTTGCCTTTCTCCTCTCCGTGACCTTAGCTAGCTGGGTTCACAATTCCAACATACCCGAATGTCCTTCTAATTATTTTAGCAAGCATGAATTATTCTCATTTTGTGACAGTGCAGAATGAAAATGTTAGTCTCTGAATCTCTGATTCTTCAAATGTTATCAAATTTCCAGTCCCTAGAAATTTTTTTTTCTTACATGTGATCAACTTCTTTAAGGAGAAACAAGAGGAACTACAACACAGATGAATTCATTTTTAAAGTTTTATTACACGTAAGCATAGACGGATAAATCTGTTGGTATAACATATTAAAGTATGCATTTCTACTCTATTTAAGCTTAACCTCCCTCGCCCACAAACTTCTCATTTATTCTTGTCTGTCTTTCAAATTCATTTTGCAGGAAGAATCTGAAAAAGAACCTGCTGTTGATGATGGCTTAGACTATGACAGCTCAAGTGATGAAAGCATTCCTTTTTCAGAGGATAGGGTACCTTCAGCTGTAATTGCTTCCTTGGAATTTTACAAGGAAGCTTTGGCAAATAATGATCAATCCAAAGTTGCTGAAATAGAGACCTTCTTTCAGTCCATTGAAGATGAGAGGAACTCTCTTGAGGACAAAGTTACCTTCTTGTCAGACGAGTTGGTTGTCGAAAAAGACCGCATACTAAGAATTAGTGCTGATTTTGACAATTTCAGGAAAAGGACAGAGAGGGAGCGGTTGTCACTAATGGAAAACGTACAGGGAGAAGTTGTAGAGAACTTGCTGCCAGTTCTGGATAATTTTGAAAGAGCCAAAGCTCAGATCAAGGCAGAGACAGAGGGAGAAGAGAAGATTAATAGTAGTTACCAGAGCATTTATAAACAGTTTATGGAGATTCTAACCTCCATAGGTGTTGTAGCGGTTGAAACTGTCGGCAGTGCATTTGATCCCATGGTAAGTTGATTTCTCATTAATTGTATTTTTCGCATCAATACAGAAAGTTTTAATTTTTCTTACCCGCTTTAGAAGAAGTTACATTTATTCCCTTTAAACCATTGGAATTCTCTCATTTTGATTTTATTTATAATCTATTTTGTAAAAGCTTCATGAAGCAATAATGAGAGAAGACTCAGTGGAGTTTGAAGAAGGGATCATAATACAAGAATTCCGTAAGGGTTTCAAGCTTGGAGAGAGGCTTCTGCGTCCATCAATGGTTAAGGTGTCAGCAGGGCCGGGACCTGCAAAACCTAAAGAAGATGAATCCACTGAATCAGATGAAGGCAGTGGGGAATCGGAACAAGAGAGTACCAATGAAAGTAAGGAAGCTTAGTCGATTATCAAATTTTGTAAGAGCTGTTACATTATCATGGTTTGTGAGCTTTTAGAGACTTAGGATAAATGGCTATTTGTTCTGTCTAAGCCTACTTCATAGGATCTTTCCTTCACACCTCTTGGCATGGAAGTCTAAATGGCATGTTGTGATGCGTACAGTCAAGAAAATACTGTTATGTTCAAATTGATTCAGGGAAAGCATTCGAATCATGAAAGTTATTAACTGATGATCCTCTCTTTTAGCAAAATTGAGCAGAAAGTTAGCAAGTACATGACTTCAAATATGGACTATCTCAAAGGACAATAAAATTCTCAACTGCTGAAGCATTCTGCTCAAGTACATAACCTATCGTTTCTAGATCTCACCTTCTGCATTGAAGATCTATTCTTTATGGGAATATCTTGGTGCACTTCTTTAAAGATCTGAATCAAACAGATTATATTACAATATTATTAGTATTTTCTTTTGCTCTGAGTAACATGCATTGAAGAAACTCTGAATTTTATTTTTATTTAATGCTTCAACACAAGATTTTCTGTTGAGATGTTAGTTCTTCTGTCATGGAAGTGACATTGGCAAGTGGTATGCAGACAATAATCATCATTTTTAGGTGAATGCTGACAGTAATCATCTAATTATGTTGCAATATCATCATATAATTTCTCAATCAAATATTTTATTGGTTGTTGCCCATTAGTGTAAAGAATCAATATATACAATTTTTTTTTTGGTTGGGACATTTAGATAAAATAAGGTATACACATTACATACGCAAGGCTCGAATCCAAGATATTTTGATTGATAGCCTAAGCTCCTAACTAACAGATTAAGGTTTTGTTTGGGACAACTTTTTTACTGCTTTCTAAAGCAGCTTTTTAGTAAAAAAAAATTTGAACTTGTAATTTTTATACTAAAAAGTTGTTTGAGAAAGCAATGTAAAAGTTGTCCCAAACAATACTTAAGATGAGCTGTATAATATATGCAAAATTCAAAGCAGCATTGGGATAATACCTCAAATAGGGGAAACATGAGGAATAAATAGGCCATAAAATGATAGGCTATATTATAATTAATAAAAATTGTAATGGGTGAAGTTAAACTTGATTTTATAAGATTTTAAAAAATAAGAGGACTTGGGTACTTTCATAAGTAAAGCTACTCAATAACATATTTTACTATTTTTCAGAGATTATGAGATGCCTTAGAGATTTGACCACCCAACATAACAACATTAATTGGATGAATAACTTAGGATGATAAAAAAAATAGTTAAAGGAGAACTTATCCATGATTGGCGGCTAAGAAAAAATAAAATAAAATTTGAAAAGTGATTACTTACTAATATTCCATGATTGGCGGCTAAGAAAAAATAAAATAAAATTTTTTGGTTGAGTTAAATTTGATGTAGGATAAGATGATTGATTCATTAAAAAGATTATTATATAAATTTTAAGGTTTTGTACAAAACTACAAATAAATTGCATATTAGTTGCCGACACATCATTAAAAAGATTATTATATAAATAAATTGCTATTTAATAAACGAGTTAGAAAACCCAACTCTAATCCCACTCATTTATTAATTGGGTCAACTCGAACCCAAATTTCTTCGATTGAATCGAGTCATTTCTTGATACCCCTAAAAAAAATTTAGGAGGCATGGAGACTTTTTTCTATTAAAACAAATATATTTCATTTATTGGAAATAAAATTACAAGTCATTCAAACCCACACAAAAATGTTGATAAATTAGATGCACTAAAAGCAAAGATGAAATGATATTGATTAAAGATGAAGTTATAAAAAAATATAAAACTATTTTGGATAAATTATAAAATGGAATTTTAAGAAAAGTGAAATATAAAAAACAAAAGAGGTATATATCAGAGACTAATCCAAAAAAATGTGAAGCATTGGAGTTAGCTCTAAGAAATGTTTGAACATAAAAATTTAAGTCTATTTGATATCTTTGGAGTATAAGGGTTACCATATTAGTTTGATTAACAAAAATTTTAATAGAATTTTAATAAAAAAGTAGATGTTAATGATTGCATTAATTATAGAAGAATCAAACTTATAAGCATATAAAAAAAACAATATGAGAAGTAATTAAATAACTATATTTATACAAATTATGTCAAGTTTTACTAATTTTGAGAAAATATTATTATTATTTTTTAAATTTAAGGTCAGAAATGCATCCAATTAATAGATAAAATTAATGTCTGATCTAAAAAAATATCAACAATTATCGATTCAGAAAGGTATCTTCAAATAAAATTAATGGCTGATCTAAATAAATATCAACAATTATCCTTCGGCTGCTCGCACTTGGATCTATTTTGATGACTTATTTAAGCTCAATTGCTTTCATGGTAAAATTTCCCTTAGAACCCTGCTTAATGCTTGGATTATTAATACTAAAGGGCATATTCGTAACATTATTCCCTTTCTTACTCTTTGATTTATTTGGTTGGAAAGGAATAATTCGATTTTTAATAATGTTAAGATGAGTCACATTTCTATTATTAATAAGGTTAAAGATAAAATTAATGGTTTGATTGCTGCTAAGTTACTGAATCACAGCAGTTTCAATAACTGCTATGATGTGGTCTCTATGGTTGGTTTAGATCTGCACTGTGAGTCTCCTTTAATCAATGTTTGCAAGATTTATTGGTCCAAACCTCCTAAGGATTGTTTTAAATTGAATGTCGCGGGTAATTGTTCTGTGTATCCGGGTGGCTGTGGTGGTGTTATCAGGGACTGTTTGGGTCAGTTGATTTGTGCTTTTGCTGGTCCGGTTAATGTGGGGAATATTTCTGTTGCTACTACTCATGCCATCAGGTATGGTGTCAACCTATGTGCTTCTCATTTCCTGACTAATCTGATTATTGAGGTCTATTCTGATTTTAATTTTAGCAATTTCATGGTGGAAGGAGAAAATATTTGCAATGCTGATCTTTTTTATATCATTAGGGATATTAATAACCTGCTGTTGCCTCTTAACTGCTCTTTCCATCACATTAGTAAAATTGGTAATGAGTGTGCGGAATGGCTTGCCCAGTGGGGTTGCTAGCTTAATTTTTTTACTGAGATCTCTGGTGGGTCTGTGCCGAACACTCTTCGTGGGTTATTACATTTGGATGCTAGGGACGTTTCGTATGTCTCAGGGTAGATAGGCGTTTTGTCCTGCTCCTGGTGATTCTGGGTTGGTTTCTGGGTTTGCCCTTAGAGTCCTTTCTGGTGTTTCTTGTTTTTAGGTTTCTGGAGTCTTGGGGTTGTCTTGTGTCCTTTTCCCCTTTTTTGTTTGTTCTGCCTCTATTTTCCTTTGTTTACCCTCTGCGCCTGTAGCTGGTTCCCTTTGCTGGTGGCTTTATCTGTTTTTGCTGGTTATGTGTTTGGTGTGGATGTTGGCGGCCCTTGCTCTCTTCATAGGTCCTTTTACATTTCTAACTGTTGTTTTCCTCTGATCATTTGCTCTTGTTTGGTGGGGTTATTCTTTATATTTATAACTACATGTATGCTTATCCCTTGGATTATAAGTATTTTTTTGTAGAGTTTGTTAGTTGGTGGTGCTACGATTTCTTTGAAGGCTATCTGCTGGTTCGGAGAGAGTTTTTGTTGCTGATCTCAGCCTTTTGCTGCTCTTTTCATTTTTGGGTGCTTTTTCTTGTGCACCATAGAATGTTATTAGGTTTTTTTGTAATTTTGAGTAGTAGAGGACTCGAGCTCTTAGGTTTTTTATTTGACTTTTATTTTGTAGCTCCTTCGAGCAGTAGTGTGCTTGAGTCCTCTCTAAGGACTATGTAATTTTTTGCCCTGAATTAACACGTAGGCCCCCACCGAAGGGTTTCCCCCCAAAAAAAAAAAAAGAATAAAGGTATCTTCAAATAGTTGAGATGGAAGTAATGACGGCAAAAAATGAAAATGGTAAACATGATGACGCCATTGCAATCTCACCTTCGAACATTATGACCTTATTTTTATCAGTCTCCATTGTAATTTCCATTTTAATCAACACGTAGACTCATCTATGAATTTTATCTAATAAATAAAAAAAAAGTTCTCTATAGTAGCATAGATTGTTATGGCGTCAAGAACCATACAGCTTCAAGAAACCTTAAAAAGTTTAAGCATTATTAATACTTTTCTTTAATTACACTCATTTTTTAATAATTCTGAAACTTCATTACTTGCACATTAAGGTTTTGTTTGGGACGGCAGCTTGCTTTCTAAAAAAATACATTAAAAATAGTAAAAAAAGTGTCCCAAATAAAACTAAAATCAGATTAGCTTCGGTTTAAAGCAAGTTTAAGATCACTTAATATATAGCTACCAGTTATTCATACACTCTCCAACATTGAAACACTTCCAACCATCATTTGGCCTTTCTTTCTATTGTTTTATGAAAAGCTATACAACTCCAATACAACTTTAGCAGAAACTATGCAGAAATGAATATGACTTCGTTTGGTACAGTTTTTTAACTATTTTTTTTTTTACAAAATGAAATTGCAATTTGTTTTTGGCCGCTTCTTTTTCGTTGCTTTCAAAAAAAAATATTGTATTAAGAAATTATTTTTTTACAACAATTATAAAAAACTATTTTCTCTACAACAACTCTATAAAACAGTAAGACGTCCTAATTCCTAAACAAAGTCTTAAGTAATACAAAGAACATTGCTACACTTCCCAAATCAAGACCACAACAATAACAACATCAAGCCTTTATCCCAATATGTGAGGTCGGCTACATGAATCGTTTTTCTCCATTGTGTCTTGTTAAAAGTCAAATTCTCATTTAAATCTAATAAAGAAAGATCATTTCTAATATTTTCTAACCAAGTCAAGACCAAAAAAATAAAAAATTGACAAGTTGATAACCAACAATGTAATGCTTTTAAAGAATGTCAGCATAATATTAATAAAAGTTGACAGCATGTTAATAAAAACTATCATTTTAATAATAATTAGAATCATGTTAATCAAGTCATCAACACATTACACTAAGAGTTTTTAAAGGACCTTTCACAAGCATGCTGTGCATGATAGTAAAAACGTAGGGTAGAGCTTTTCATTGTGTTTTGCTCACAAATAAAAATTATTGTATGGAAGATTGTAGAAAAGCTATGATCCATTGAGAATAATTAAGCCATATTAGCAATAAATACAATCTGAAAACATAATTACTGAAACATAGTTGGCAGATTGTAGGGCTTTTCATTACAAGAAGCGGCTTATTAATAAGTTGCCAATATAAGGAAGCAGATAGGTCTTCCTCATGAAAATGGGATCTGAAACTGGTACTCACGATGATAAGAATGCTGAGGATGAAACGTCTTGATCATAGCTTTCGAAATTGTTCCAGACATCCATTTCAGAATCTGTTTGAAAGAAATTTTGCAACAAAAAGACAAGTAGCGCAAGAAACTTAGATTTAATAATTTGAAATGCTCAAAGATGCAGTATTTACACTGAATATTAAACTGGATTCTTCACGTGATTTCAGATCCCTCTACAGCACAAGTTTATTTTTTAATAATAAAATTTCATTGATATAATTATAGGGACAACCCTAAAATAAATCTCTGGTAAAAACGTGTAATTAAAATTTATTATATATGAAGTAGAAACCCGAAAGAGCTCAGAAGACTAGAGACAATATCCTGTAAATAACGAACGGAAGATAGGTTTATGAACCAGAAAACTTCTAGTATGATTTGAAAATTGTATAGTACGATTAGTTTTAAAATTTAAGTTTTTTTTTTAAAATCACTACCCTACTGTGTGTATATATATTTACCCAATTGAAATCACACACTCTCAGACTCAAGAAAAAATAGAAAACTTACAGACTTCATTTACAAGAACCATAATCTAATCTATCATGAAGTCTTCGGCAGTCTGGAGTATGATTTCCTTGAAACGTTAGTACACACAAGCAACAAAAATAATGTTAACGATCCATATATGTCATTAGAGTTCAAATAAAAAAAATAATCTTTATCCAAATCTGAATTATCCAAGTTGAATAAATCATCAGATATGAATCTTAAGATCTTGATATAAACATGACAAAGCAAAGACATTGCAAATTAATTTATAGAAAGATATACAAAACGTAAAATATTTTCATCTCAAAGATCAAGTAATCCATCTCAGGGCGAAGAGTTTGCTTCATATCCTCGTTATAATTGGCAGAAATAATATTATTAAAGTAAAAAAAAAGGAATACTTTAATAAGCGGTATCCAAAAAAAAAAAAGTTTTTCAATTGTTCACAAGAGTAATTAATATTCTAATCAACCATGACAACAGATCTGAGATTCCCTCTGAAACCATGGATTTTAACTTGAATTAATATGGAGAAGATGCAAAAAATATTGCCAACGAAAGAATTTAGTACAGAGAGATAAGAAACATTTACAAGATATCCAAACTCAGTTGCACCAAAAATGGAAAATTGATGAGTACCCTAATGAGCTTCTTCCCTTAACATTAGTTTTCAAATGGGATTTTTTTTTTCTCAGTTTGTCATCCTCGCTTCACTGCTAGGGCTTCGCCCTAACCGCCCTACTTACCACCCCCGACGATCATTCCGGCTTCAGATTTCTCGTTACCCTTTGTCTTTATTTTGGTTTTTTGTTGTATTTCTTCATGGGTTTTCCACCTTCGACGGATCTTCCATCTCGGATGGCGGTTAATCATGTTCGTTTGGGAGATCCTAGCTTTTTAAGAGCTCAAAATTCCTCTCGCTCGTTTGTGGATGCCCTTTCGGGCACCTCCTCTGCGGATTCGGATGAAACCATGCATTTTAACCATGTTCTCAAAGCCACAACCTATCGGGGGCTACCGGCTCTATGGATTTCAGATGAAGAGGTTCTTGCTCTTGCTGCCCCTTTCGAATTCGCTCTGGTCGGTAATTTTCCCAGTCGCACGCCTTCTCTCAATGCCATTTGAAAATTTTTCTTCAACCTTAAACTAAGCGGTGAGTTTTCAGTCACCCTCCTGGATGCTAAGCATGTTTTGATCAAACTTAATAATGATATAGATTACATTAAAGTATTTGCCCATAGATCTTACTTTATTTTCAATTATTATATGAAGCTGACCAAATGGTCCCCGTTTTCTGACATTACGGTGAATTCCCCCATTATCCCAATTGGGATTTCTTTCCCTAACCTTAGGCACCATTTTTTTTCTCCCTGCATACTACACGACTTGGGCTCCTTGTTTGGTCGTCCTATAAAAACTGATAATGCTACTTCTATTGGCTTTATTCCTCGGTCGCTCCGGTGTTGGTCGAGTTAGAATAACTAAGCGATATCCAGCTTCAATCTGGTTGGGGCCTAAAAATTTTGGTTATATTCAACATGTAGAAATGAGGAATCTTCTCATTATTGTGATCACTGCAAGTCATTAGGGCACATGAAAAAATGAGTGTATCATCCTTAATCCTCATTTAAGTAGGGATTCGTAGACTATGCCTACTATTATTGTTGCTGATAATTTGCCTATTCTGGAAAATAATAATGGTAACAATAATATTAACACTCATGGTATTATGCCATCTCCAGCTAATGCTAATGATTTTGTGGTTAATGAGGGTAAGAATAATTCTATGGCAAACTTAGTTCCTGCTACTAGATGTTGTGAGAATCAATTAGATTTATTCACTAATAGATATCTTGTGGAACATCGGCTTGGCGATAATTTGGAGAATGTGACATCTGGTGATATTGGTGATGGACTTCTTGCCTCTATGGATGCTCCTGTTATTTTCAATAATTATTTGGATGTCTCGAACAAGGTGCCAATAATTACCTTAGTGGTTCCCCCTATCTCTAATGAAGTGGTTATTAATCTGGATGGTGGGAAGCATTTGTTGAACTTGAATTCTATAAATCCTATTGATCACTCCGATTGGATGATCACTGGGGTGATGGGAGGAATAATGATGGTATCTCTAACATTTTGATGGAAGATAGTAATTTAAACGTTGTGCAAGTGGATAATGAGAGATTCACTATGTTTTCTGGCAAGAAAAGTAAGAAAAATAAAAATAAAAGTTTTAAAATTTTTGTTGGTAGGAGTACTCGTTCTAATGCTCATTTATGTTCTTCTATTGGTTAGTCCCTTTTATTTGGTTGGGGCTGTTCTATTCTGTTATTGGCTTTTCTTGCTCTGTACTAGATGGCTTTTCTTTTGGTGGTTGTTGGTTTATCATGGGTTGATGTTCTAGTTGGTTCCTCTGGGTCGTTTGGCCTTCTGTTCAAGTCTTTGGATTCTCGTTGGCTTGTTGGTCCAAGGGTTCGATTTTGCCAGAGTTTGTTGTGCTTTTGACCTCCTTTGTTTTGTGCCGGTTATGGCTCCTTCATCGCTAGTGCCTTTTGCTCTATCTTGTTTTTTTTTTTTCTGCTCTTCATTGTGATTTAGTAGGGACCTTAAGCTATTAAGTTTCTTGTTTTTCACTTTGATTGTATCTCTTTGAGAAGTAGTGGCTCGAGGTCCCCTTAAGAACCTTGTAGCCTTTTATTATATTAATGCGTAGGCCCTCGATTGGTTTTATCCAAAAAAAAAAAAAAGGTTTTCAAATGAGATTTTAGTAGACATGCAACAACAAATTAAGGCCATTCTTATAGAGCTTCCTACAAACATGTCTGATTCAATGTGTTCTTCCTCCTCGTCCTCCTTTATCGCCTAGTCAATTTTTTTCCTTTTGCATAAGCATATAAGCAAAAACAAAACATTCAATATTTTACTCAAAAGTATGGAGATATATATTCAACTCTTACATGTATTATTGAGGTACAAAAAGCTCCCTCAGAATGTGCATAATGACAACCCTAAACTCTATACCATTAATTATAAACCCTAAAACATATCAGAGATAACCGATATAATCTTGAGAGTTTTTATGAGAGGTCAAACATGCTCGCAGTTACACCGTACCAATGCCCTAGCTCCATCCTGCCGCTCCGGCTTCCATCGTCGGCCAAGGCTGACTCCACTTGTTTGGTTGTCCTCATTCTCACAATGCCCTAGCTCCCCTACCCGACATCCGTCACTCGAATCCAGGTTGAAACCTTCCCGATCTCTTGGATTTTGGTGCTCGGGGTTCGTAGGGGTGGCGATGCCTTCTCCAAATCCATGGGGTTCGTCCAAACCTACCTCGATAGTTAAAAATCAGGGCCTTTTGGGGTTTCTGGTCCTGATATTTCCTTTAACTCGCATTCCTTCAAAGATGTGGTGGTTGGTACGAACTCTTCATCATCTTCTCCTTTTTCCTTCACAAAAACTATAGTTAAGGGGGTTCCTGCTGTAATTTTTTTTTAGGATATTTTGGAAAAGTTGGTTGCTCTTTTTTAATTTACTTTGGTAGGAAAATTTCCTAAGAGTCGGCCAAATCTAGATTATCCTTCAGTTTTTTGTTAACCATAATCTTTCTGGATTGTTCTTTGTTGGCCTTTTGGATGCCAAACAAGTTGCCATTAAACTTACTAATGACTTGGATTAAGAGCTTACTATATTAATAATTGTCAAATGCGCGTGTTAAAGTAGACTCCCTTCTTTGACATTAAGGAGGAGTCACCTATTGTTCCTATTTGGATCTCATTTCCTAATCTTAGGTTACATCTATTCAACCTCTAAGCATTACATGCCCTTGGCTTTATTTTTGGTCGCCCACTTAAAACTGACCAAGCCACTGCCTCTCGCTCACATCATTTAGTTATATATAGAAAGTTGCATTTTAAAATGTTCATATTTTGTAATCATTGCAAAATTCATGGTGATGCTTTTGCTGAGTGTTTTCTTTTACATCCCCGCTTAAGAAAAGAGATAGCCAAAGATATTGGTAATTTCATGCCTATTAATGGGCCTCCCGCTGATAGTGATGATGCTGACATTAACAAGGCATGTGTGGATCCTTCTAATGTTATTCCTTTTGATAACTCTAAACCCGTGGAAGATATTGAGAAACCTTCTTCCTCTATTGTTGTTGTCCCAAACCCTACCGATGAGAATACTAAATCTATCCTTGAAGCTCAAAATTGTAATCAAATGACTCCTTTTTGTAGGTTATGATCCTTGTTCCAGTAGTATTGATGTCTCCAATTTAATGCCCATAGTTTCCCTTCCTATTTATCAGGACAATATGTCTCAGCCTAATTTGGAGAGCTTGCATCAAAAGGCCATGCTTTCTAATGAGTATCGTGATGTTCCCTATGTTAGATGTTCCCCTTATGGTCTCTCTGTATCTATTTGGGAAGAGGGAGAGCCCATTCTACCGATGAAGGTGGTTTTCATAAAGATGTCGATTTAAACGTTATACAAATCATCAAAGATGATTCTTTTCTTATTTCGGATAAGAAAAAGAGAAAAAAATAAAAAGAAATGACAAGAATCTATCTGACGTCACTGGTGGCTTTGTTGTTGGTTCCTGATTGGGTTGCTTAGTTGGCTTGAGCTTGGGTTTCTTTTTTTGGGGGTGGGCTCTTTGCCTCCCTTTAAATATTCCTTTTTATTTTATATCTTAGTAGGGATCATTAGCTCCTTGGGTTATTTTGCTTTTTTCTGTGGCTCTTCGAGCATTAGTGAGCATTTGATTCCTTTAAGGACTTGTAATCATTTTATTGATTTAACACGTTAGCCCTTCATTGGTTTTTTCCAAAAAAAAAAAAAATCTTAGAGTTTTCATCAACTTTATAGCACAAATTTGAATGAAAATCATAATGTTAGCTAATATTTTCAACATATGAAGGAGAAATAAAATGAGGTACTTTTCAAGTCATGAGGTGAGGTCAACGCCCCTCAAAATTTTTTTGCTGTAATATTTTGTGAGGACAACAATATTTAAAAAAACAAGCAAACATAAAAAGTTATATATATATATATATATATATATATATATATATATATAAAACAAGTAGATGCATATATTGATTGCTACAGCTTGTTGTGGTTGTCAATAATTTTGAAGTGTGCTTTAAATTTGAAATTTATTTGTTGAGATGGTAATGCACATAATAGTTGATTTTTTATTGAATTTTAAAAGATGAGACTTTGATTTTCAATGTTACCTCCAAATTAAGTACTGATAAAAATTAAAAATATAATAATCTAAATTGACATTCACATAGGTTTATAAAAATTATCTTTTCTCAAGAAAAATCTTTCCTTAAAGACTAGATAATATTCATTACAAAGAAGGTTCTTGAAACTTTATAGGAATTCAAGGTAATACCTACAAACACCAACCTCTCTTGTTATTCCTCTCTCATTCATTGTCATCACAAATTACCTCTTGCTCTCGACCAATCCCCTCATTTAGAGATTCAACCTTTAGTTTTAGTAAATTAAAAATAATCCACTAAAATAAAATTCTTTTTATTCCCTTATTACTTAAAAGGAAATGCTTATCTAATAAATACTTTAAAATGTCTCCTGAGTTGTCCAGGAGACCTCAGAGTAACTTACTTTGTAAGGTTACCAAGGAGATAGATACTATAACCCCTATAAAAGCTTGTAAGATACCTAATTTTCCTGTCAAATCATTTTTTGCAAAATGATAAATTTTTAATGGTGGTTTTTCTCCGCTCTCCCTTACCACCTCTATCCATATTACACACAAGCCAATTATGGATTGATTATTATTGTTCACTCGTGATTAATCTAATTGAATATGGCAAAGTTGACAGACATAACTTCGCATAAGTTTGAACTATAAAATGCATCTCACAAATTAAGATTACTAAATCATCATACATTTCATGAAACAAACTATAGTGATGAGTCCAAAATATTAAAAATACCTTGGATAAAGACCAATACTATCCCCTACGCACTGCATGAAACTAAAAAATAAAAATTTCCTATTGCGAATTAAATTAAAAAACTTTCCTGTAATATCTCCCTCTGAGTTGTCTGCCCCTCCCATCAAATTCCCATATATTATGATGCGAATCTGATCATACACCTCATGTCTTAACCCTTTCTCATTTTTTTGGAAAAAAAAACTAGAAAATAACCTCAGCTCAATCACTCTTGTAACACCAACTTGCACAGTAAATAGAGTACTTATTGACCCGAATAGGACCTGATAAGAATTCTAAATACGATTGGCTTATTTAATGTTTCAAAGATTTCAAAAGATGCTTATCAATTGATTTGGAATGAAAATTTGATAAAGATAGATTTTCCCTTAAGGGCGTTGCGGTGCTGGTGTGGGGAATGCACTCTGTATAAAAGAAGAAAAATTAAAGTCCTTGGGGGAGCTGTGGTATTACAGTGCCGAGGTTGCGACACTGAAGTCCCGAGTTAGGAGAAATTTTCAGAGAATGTGAATTCTTGAGAGCATAGTGACACTAGCCACTTTCTATGATTTTTATAAAAATATCTAATGCCACCTCCTCTAGCCCCATACCATATCATTTGGCTGGGAGAGAAGAGAAGAAGAATGGGAAGGAGAAGAAGAGAAAAGGAGAAGAGAGAGGAAGAGGAGTTCAAGGCCATAGAGCTGGTTTCGTATGTCGATCCTATTAGGAAAAGTGTTCCTCTCCACAAAGGTGATCATTACACTACGTTTATTTTTAGTGGTTTTGAATTGTGCATGATTTGTAAGTTTTGATTTGATCCGAATAAATAAAAGATGTGATCTTTTGATTTTTAGCAAATTTTTACCGTGTAATTTTTACTATATTGTAAAGCTACCAGTTTGAAGATTTTGATACGATAAAATTGACATTTCACCAGATATTTTTGTTGTTGCTGCATGCTCCTTAAAAAAAGTGAGATAATATGCATACAAAATTGATATATACTATTGTATCAAGATCTAGCAAAATTGATATATACTACGGATTTATGGCTCTTAGGATTTTATTTCTATTTTGATTGTAACTCTTTTGAGCGGTAGCAATCTATTCATCCCTCTTAAGGACTTGTAATAGTTATTTTATATTAACGCGTAGGCTCATGAGTATGTTTAAATTATAAAAAAAAGATCTAGCAAAATGATTTACATACATATACGATTGACATGGCATACATAAATAGTGACAGAATATGCATAGTTGATATGACACGCATAATTATTATGATATGAATTAATTGACTACAACATGCATATTTGAACTAATTTATTTATTAAATAAGCATACATGAAAATGTGCATACTACATTTTAAAGCAGCACCTATTTTGGTTAAATTTTATACTTTTTTTCTTATATATTATTATTAATACAACAACATCAAGACTTTATCCCACTACATGGGGTCCTATATATACATATAGAATTATACCAAAAAGAACCAATTAGTTATAGGATAAATAAACAAGGTTGAATGGTTTTATTATGTTTAATAAAAAATTAAAAGATAAATACTTTAAATTATAGAGGCAAATAACCGGTGATGGTGAAATAAAGGCATTAATTGTTAATTATGTATTATCTAATGATGAATGTATAATAGCAAAAAATAGTGAAATAATTAAAATTGAAAAATGAAGGAATGTGTTTGAGATGAGGAGAATGAAAATATTGAAGCTAATATTAAAATGACTATTGAATTGTGTTAGGCGTAAGCTGGCCCAGGAGGGGCCGGCTGGACCGGTCCAGCAGGGACCGGTCCGGTTCTACACCCGCCGGCCCAGGCACGGGCGGAACCAGGCGGGCAGAACCAACCGGGCGGAAGCCCTGGAAGGGGGCGGGGCCTCTGTGGACCCAATTGGAGGGAAATTTTGAATGGGAAGGGTTGTTTAGACATTTTGTAATACTCCTTTATGGTTAATTAGGAGGATGGCAGGAAAATTAGGGGGCATCTTGAATTTGAATGTTTTTTTGAGATCTAGGGTTTCTTGTTTGGGCTCTTGGCATTGCCGGAGATTAGGAGAGTTGTTCTTCCTCTTGAATTGAAGAACATTGTATCTTTTATTGTTGTCTTGCATCTACTAGTGAAATACAAGCATTGGTGTGGTTTTCCCTTCAGATTTTCATCTGTTTTTTCTCTGTTTTCCTGCTTTTGGCTGCTGTCCACTGCTGAAAACAGCAGTTTTTTGCTGTTTTTCCCCCTCCGGATCGATAGGAATACTTGGATCTAAGTATTTCCTATCAAATTGGTATCAGAGCATCGTCGTGGGACCTTTGGCGGCTGAAAACCTGAAATTTCAGCGGGCTTTTGGGGCTTTCGAAGGAAGTTTACTTGTTGTTTGTGGAAGAAAAGATGGCCGGAAAGAAAGTGGAAGTGTTGGAAGGCGAGTTCGGACAATTGAAATCAGATTTGGAGGAAAAGTTCCTTGAAATCTCCACCAACAATGAAAGGTTGGAAGGGAGGTTTTCTGCGATGGAGGAGATGATGAAGAAACTACTCGAAATGAAGACCAATCCAGCGACATCGGAAGTAAGAGAGACCACCGATGGCCATGGCATAGGAGGAAATCTGAACCCACCCCGGGGGAGGAGGATGCCAGAGGTGGAGATCCTGGAAGGGGAGAACGACAAGCCTCCTCTAGAACCGCTCTCTAGAGAGGAGATGAGCATGGGATATGACAGAAGGGGTGCTGATTTTGGTGGGAGAAGGGAGGAATTTCATCGCCGAGGTGCTGATTTTGAAGGGAGAAGGGAGGAATTCCACTGCCGAGGCACTGATTTTGAAGGAAGAAGGGAGGACTACGATGATGGGTTCGGGTATAATCGCCGGAGGGATGATCGGGACACTTGGGGAGCACCTCCTCCTCGAGGATTGGGAGGATACGGGGGATACCGAGGATATGGAGGAGATCCCAAGGTGAGAAAACTGAAGATGCCCATCTTTGAGGGAGAGGATGGCCATGGATGGATATACAAGGTGGAACGGTACTTTGCCGTCAACGGGTTGACGGAGGAGAAAAAGTTGACGGCGGCAGGTCTGTGTTTGGAGGGGAAGGCGCTGGCATGGTATCAATGGCGGGACAAGAGGGAGCCTATCCAGAACTGGAGAGAGTTCAAAGAATGCTTACTAGAGCGTTTCCGAGCCGATGGGGGAGGAGACTTCTATGAGCAATTCTTTGCCTTGACCCAGGAGGGGACCGTGGCGGATTATCGCGACAGGTTCGAGTTTTTGGCCAGCCGGTTGGATCATATTTCGGAGTCAGCTTTGGAAGGGAACTTCATGAAAGGGATAAAACCAGAAATACGATCAGCAGTTAGAGTGTTGGAGCCGAGGAATTTAGGGAAAGCTATGAAACTGGCACAACTGGTGGAAGATCAGAAGAAGTCAGAAAGGGGAGCTCGGGGAAATTACTCGGGGGGATCGTACAGAATGACGACCACCCTCTTACCTTCCAAGGGGCCAACCCCAGGGAGTTTGAAGGAAGTGCAGAAGGAGAAGATGGGAGGCAGAGGAAATGGAGGGCAGTTCAAGAAGCTGACTGAAAAGGAGCTCCAGGAGAAGAGAGCAAAGGGGGTGTGCTTCCGATGTGATGAGAAGTACATGCCGGGTCATAGGTGTAAAGACCGGACTCTTCAAGTTCTCCTCGTTTGTGAAGATGAGGAAGACGAAGAGGGGGGTGGGTGCCGGTCAGAAGAGGAGGAGAAGTTGCACCTGGATGTGGCAGAAGTCTCTCTGAACTCCGTGGTGGGATTCACATCGAGTCACACCATGAAAGTGAAAAGGGGTGATATCTGGCCATGAAGTGGTGGTATTGATAGATAGTGGGGCAACCCACAACTTTATTTCCACCCAAATTATTGAGCTGCTTGGAATGGAGTTAGTGGATACAGGAGGCTATGGGATGATGATGGGCGCTGGGAAGGTAGAGATGGGTAGAGGAGTTTGTAGGGGAGTGGTGCTGTCTATTCAGGGAATACATGTGAGGGAGGATTTTCTTCCCTTAGAATTGGGAAGTACGGATGTGATTTTAGGGATGAAGTGGCTGCAAACTTTGGGAGAGACCAAGGTGAATTGGGGAGAACTGCGGATGGAACTGGTAGTGGGAGGGAGGAGAATGGTGATACAGGGAGATGTCGGCCTGTCTAGGACAGGGGTGTCTCTCAAGTCCATGATCCGAACCATCCAGGAGGTTGGGGGTGGATATTTGGTGGAGCTGCAACGATTGGAGAGAGTCAGTGTGGGGGAAGAGGGAGACATTCCTCGTGAAGTGCAACCGATCATACAGCAGTTCAGGGAGGTTTTTCAATCCCCACAGGGTTTGCCACCTCAGAGGGAGCTGGAGCACACCATTACTTTGAAGGAAGGGGAGGTGCCGATCAGCGTTCGCCCGTACCGCTACCCTCAGATCCAAAAAGATGAGATAGAGAGGCTGATCCGGGAGATGTTGGAGGCGGGGATCATAAGACCAAGTGTAAGTCCTTTCTCTAGTCCAGTCCTCCTGGTCAAGAAGAAGGATGGGAGTTGGAGATTTTGTGTGGACTACAGGGCTTTGAATAAAGGCACTGTACCAGACAAGTTCCCAATTCCAGTGATCGATGAACTATTGGATGAACTATTTGGGGCGGTGGTATTTTCTAAACTGGACTTAAAGTCGGGATACCATCAGATCAGAATGAAAGAGGCAGACATTCCCAAGACAGCTTTCAGAACACATGAAGGGCATTATGAGTTTCTGGTAATGCCCTTTGGCTTGACTAACACTCCTGCTACTTTTCAGTCTTTGATGAACAAGGTCTTCAAGCCGTACCTCAGGAAGTTCGTACTGGTGTTCTTTGATGATATTTTGGTGTACAGCAAGACTGAGGGGGAACACTTAGAGCACTTGAAGGTGGTTTTGGGAGTATTACAGGAACATCAGTTACAAGCCAACATGAAGAAGTGCAGCTTTGCCCAGGCAAGCGTAGAGTACTTGGGACATGTGGTATCCCAAGAAGGAGTGGCGGCAGACCAGAATAAAATAGAGGCAATGCAGAAGTGGCCAATGCCTAGGAACCTCAAGGAGTTAAGGGGGTTCTTGGGGTTGACTGGATACTATAGGAGATTTGTGAAGGGGTACAGTGCTATCGTATGGCCGTTGACTGAACAACTTAAGAAGGATGGGTTTTTATGGGGAGAGGCAGCAACCCAAGCTTTTAAGAAACTAAAGGAAGCCATGACTACAGTTCCAGTATTAGCACTTCCAGATTTTAGCCAGGTATTTGTAATGAAAACTGATGCATCGGGATATGGGCTAGGGGCAGTATTGATGCAGAATCACAGGCCAATAGCATACTTCAGTCAAGTACTGCCAGCCAGGGCTAGATTGAAGTCAGTTTATGAGAGGGAGCTAATGGCCTTTATCTTGGCTATTCAGAAGTGGCGGCCTTATCTTTTGGAGAGACATTTCATTGTAAGGACTGACCAGAGAAGTTTGAAATATCTGTTAGAGCAAAGGATGGTGACTGAGGAGCATCAGAGATGATTATCCAAATTACTAGGCTATGACTTTGAGATCCAATACAAGCCTGATTTGGAGAACAAAGCAGCCGACGCCTTATCCAGATGTGTTTGGGAACTGCAGGAGTTAGCAATGTCAGTTCCAATGATGCTAGATTGGGGGGCCATCAAGGAAGAGAGTATGCAGAATGAAGAGCTGAGGACGATCAGGGAGGATCTGGGGAGGGACAAGAGTAGTCACCCGGGCTACTGCATGGAGGGGGAGAGACTATTGTATCAGGGGAGGTTTGTGATGCCACGAACCTCCATACATATTCCCCACTTGTTGCAGGAGTTTCATTGCAGCGCAGTTGGAGGCCATTCAGGAGTTCAGAAGACCTACAGGAGGCCAGCATCTGAGCTCTACTGGAAGGGGATGCATAAAGACGTTGAAGAGATGGTGGCAAGGTGTGAAGTGTGCCAGAGAAATAAATACATGGCCATGACTCCGGGGGGACTGCTACAACCATTGACACTCCCAAACAGAGTTTGGGAGGAAGTGTCCATGGATTTCATCGATGGCTTACCGAAATCAGAGGGGTTCACAGTCATCTTGGTGGTGGTTGACAGACTTAGCAAGTACGCACACTTCATCCTCTTGAGGCATCCTTACACCGCAGTGTCAGTAGCGGCAGCTTTCATTAGGGAGGTTGTAAGGCTGCATGGGGTTCCTGAATCAATTGTGTTTGATCGAGATAAAGTGTTCCTCAGCCAGTTCTGGAGGGAGCTGTTCAGGATGCAGGGCACTGTTCTAAAGAGAAGCACCGCCTATCACCCACAGACAGACGGACAAATGGAGGTGGTGAATCGAAGTCTGGAGACTTATTTGAGGTGTTTTGCTTCTGAAACACCGCGGTTGTGGGCAAGGTGGCTACCTTGGGCTGAGTATTAGTACAACACCTCATACCACTCTGCTTCACAGATGACCCCATTCAAAGTGCCATATGGAAGGGATCCTCCACACCTCGTGCACTATGGGAGAGGTAGTACACCAGTATCGTCAGTTGAGCAGTACTTAGAGGAAAGGGACAAGGTGCTGGAGGAACTGAAGAAACATCTGATGAGGGCACAACAGATCATGAAGAAGCAGGAAGACTCACACAGAAGAGACATGCAGTTTGAAGTAGGGGAGAAGGTGTTCCTGAAACTACGACCCTACAGATAAAGGACAGTGGCTAGAAGGAGGAATGAGAAATTGGCACCCAGGTACTTTGGCCCCTATGAAGTTCTGGACAGGATTGGAGCAGTGGCATACAGATTGAAGTTACCCCCCTCAGCCACTATACACCCAGTATTCCATGTGTCTCAGCTAAGGAGAGCCATAGGGGATCATGCAGCGAGTGCAGAACTACCAGCCCCTGTGACGGAAGATTTTGAAGTGGTCTTAGAACCACTAGAGCTAGCAGGAGTCCGGTCAGATGAAAGGGGCAACACAGAAGTGTTAATCAAATAGAGAGGCCTTCCGGATTTCGATGCTACTTGGGAGCCGTTTGAAAGAGTGAAAGAGCAATTCCCCTCTTTCCACCTTGAGGACAAGGTGAGTTTTTGGGAGGGGAGTAATGTTAGGTGTAAGCCGGCCCAGCCGGCCCAGGAGGGGCCGGCTGGACCGGTCCAGCAGGGACCGGTCCGGTTCTACACCCGCCGGCCCAGGCACTGGCGGAACCAGGCCGGCGGAACCAACCGGGCGGAAGCCCTGGAAGGGGGCGGGGCCTCTGTGGACCCAATTGGAGGGAAATTTTGAATGGGAAGGGTTGTTTAGACATTTTGTAATACTCCTTTATGGTTAATTAGGAGGATGGGGGGAAAATTAGGGGGCATCTTGAATTTGAATGTATTTTTGACATCTAGGGTTTCTTGTTTGGGCTCTTGACGTTGCCGGAGATTAGGAGAGTTGTTCTTCCTCTCGAATTGAAGAACATTGTATCTTTTATTGTTGTCTTGCATCTACTAGTGAAATACAAGCATTGGTGTGGTTTTCCCTTCAGATTTTCATCTGTTTTTTCTCTGTTTTCCTGCTTTTGGCTGCTGTCCACTGCTGAAAACATCAGTTTTTTGCTGTTTTCCCCCTCCGGATCGATAGGAATACTTGGATCTAAGTATTTCCTATCAAATTGGTAATAACTTCTACTTCATAAAATCAATGTAATGAAAAAAGCAAAGTGAAGTCAAGCTTTAAAAAAAATCAAATGATAATTTAAATAGAATCAGTTATTTTATTGTGTTATTAATTTGTTATTTTATTTTATATTACATTGAATCCATTATTAATTAATATAAGGAGTTAAAAAAAATATTATAATTGAAGAAGATTTAGAAGATGACAATAAGATAAAATTTATAGATGATATAATTATTACATATAAGGGCTATTATGAAGAATATGAAAAATAAAACTGAGGCCACTGTGGATCCTGATCTTTATGGTGTATTTTATTTTATATAAGAGTTTATTTTGAATCTCATTTCAAACTTTCATTTTATAATTACATTTAATATTGAGATTTGTAGTTTTTACCTTTATGATGATGAATTAAATTAATATGTTGATGTTTTATTTTATTTTTTTTATGAATTATTTGTAAATTCATATGCATTTTTTTAATTTTGAATTAGCTTATGCCTCAATCTGCCTCGATGCTTGTGCCTTGCCTCGCTAAGGGAAAATGACTTGATTCTCGATTTCTCCTTTTTAAACCTTGATAGTAATAGATCTAGTGGTAGGTGTTTGGGTGATCAAGTCATTAAAAAAAGTGCACGTTTTAGATAATTCTTATATATAAGGGCTAGTATGAAGAATATGAAAGTAAGAATGAGGCCGGTGTGGATCCTGATCTTTATGGCGTATTTATTTTTTATGTAAGGGTTTACTTTGAATCTCATTTCAAACTTTCATTTTATAATTATATTTAATATTGAGATTTGTAGTTTTAACCTTTATGATAATGAATTAAATTAATATATTGATGTTTTATTTTATTTTTATTATTTTTATGAATTATTTGTAAGTTCATATGCTTTTTTTTAATTTTTGTTTTGAAGCTTACGCCTCAATCCGCCTCGATGCTTGTGCCTCTTCTCGCTAAGGGAAAACGTCTTGATTCTCAATATCACCTTTTTAAATCTTGATAGTAATAGATCTAATGGTGGAATTATGATGTTGGATGATCAAGTCATTAAAAAGAGTGCACATTTTAGATATCGCTAGTCTATTATTCAAAGAAAAGGTTAAATAGATGAGGATATAATTAGAGAATTCAAGTTGAATTGTCAAAATGGAAGAATGCATCGGGCCTATTGTGTGATAGAAAAGTACCTCTCAAACTTAAGGAAATTTTTTATAAGATGGTGGTGAGATATGTAATGCTTAATTTATGGTGCAGAATGCTGGCTATTAAAAGAAAAACATAAAATTAGTTTAATTGTGACAGAGATGAGGATGCTCAGACGGATTAGAAGCTTACACTTGGAGACAGAATGTGAAATAAGTATATACGTGAAAGGTTAGAGTAGCTTCAATGGCAGATAATATTAGAGAGAGCCGCCTTAGAAGATTTGATCACATAAAAAGTTCATCTTACAATGACCATGTTAGGAGAGTAGATGTATTAGAACTGGCTGATGTTAAGAAAGGTATAGGTAAACCTAAAAAGAATTAATTATAAAGCATTAAAAATAATCTTTTTTTATATGAGCATTTGACTCTTAATAAGACACAATATGGAGGTAAAGATTTATATAGCCGACCCCACGTAATGGGATAAAGGCTTGTTATTGTTGTTGTATTTACTAGAAAACTCTCTATTTATGATAAATGAGCGTGTATATGTTAAAGCAACAAATTAAACTTGCACCACTCATTATATATGGAGTTGCTCTTGCTGCTTCTAAGTCTCTTTGCTATTTTCCTGTTGCTGTTGTTGGTATTGGCGGGGTTGAGAAGGACGTTCTTCTTAATGATGGGGGGTGTTACTCGCTTGTTTTCCTGCTTCCCAGTTGGATTGCTGGGGGGCTTGATTTTGTTCTGCTGTTAATTAGTTGCAGCATGGATGGTTTTTTTGCGGTTGGTTTGTATCCTGTCTTATTTCTTTTCTGTTGGAGTTGGGTTGCTGTTGTTCGTATGTGGTTGATTAAGTCCCAGGTTGGGGTTGCTGATTTCTACCGTTTTAATTGTGTGGCCTCTTCCTCCTCTGATCTCTGTGGTTTATTAATGTTAATTTTGCTCATCTCTGTCTTGGTTACTGTAACTTTTGAGTGGCCTATTGTATGTTGGGGTCTTCTACCTTCTGCTTCTGGTTTGTCTAATATGTTTTTTGTTAACAACTGGTGCTTGTATTTTACTACTCCTTACCATTATAACTTCTACATCTACAGTGGTTATCATCTCTTTTTGCAGAATCTCTATCTTGCAGGTACTTATACTGATCTTGCAATGGATGTGTGGATGCTGCTGAATGCTGTTTTTTACTATTCTTCTTATTTTTGGGTGCTCATTCTTATGCACCGTAGAATGTACCTAGGGAATTTTGTTCTTTTGAGTAGTAAAGGCATCGAACTCTTAGGTTTTCTTTTTGTTTTGGTATTTTTGTAGCTCGTCCGGAGCGGTAGTGAGTTTGATGCCTTTTTAAGGACTTGTACTTTTTTCCCGATATTAACACGTAGGCCCCCACTGAGGGGTTTCCCCTATATATATATATAGTACCTTCTTCATAAGGATTTTGCTATATTAACAAGATAATTGATGTTCAACTGTCTTCTTAATAGCAATATGTAATAAGAAAACATAAGTTGAACTACTAGTTTATTTTAGTGAATATATAGATTGACTAGTGTAATAACAAAATAGTTAATATCTTCTATTACACATGAACCTTAAGACATTATCCTCCTTAGAGTTGGGGCATTGTTTGAATTAGGATCAAATTATTTTATATCCGTAGTAAAAGATTAAATAAGTAACTGTTAGGAAATACTTGAGAAATCCAAGTAATCACTAACAAGAGAGATGAAAACAGCAAACAAACAAGATTCATATGGAAAATTTCAGTAAAACAGTACCTTTGATTAAAGGAAATCAACTAAACAAAGAAACAAAACAAGATACAATTGATCCTCAATTTGAGAAGAGGATATTCTCTCCTAACCCCTAGATAAATCTAGGGCCCAAGACACCAAGACAAGAACTCCTAAAACCAACCACAAAATATGCATAACCCTAACCCTAAGCAACTCTTACTATTTAATACATAATTCCTTAATTTTAATCTCCCAATTCAAACTTTCCCTCCCTCTCCTAGCCACCCCCACTCCTTCCCTAATTGGCTTGCCTAGTGGGGCCCACTAGGCTTGGGCGGAAACCCCTAAGGGGGCTATTTTTGTCCACCTCTTATAAAATTGAACCGGCCCCCCTTGGGTCGGCTGGGCCAGTTTAGAGAGAACCAACCTAACAATACTGCCCTCCCAAAGAATCCCCTTGTCCTCAAGGTGAAAGGAGGGAAACTGATGCTTCACCCTCTCATAAGGCTCCCATGTCGCCACAAAATCTGGAAGATCCTTCCACTTGATTAACACCTCTTTTACCCCTCCTTCTCCTTGGCGCACCACTTATAACTCAAGGGGTTCCAACATCACCTCCAAGTCCTTTGTTAACTCCCCAATTACTGTCCTCAGTTGTGAGACATGAAAAACAAGGTGTATGTTTGCTATTGAAGGTAATTTCAGCTTGTATGCCATGTCCCCAATCCTCTCCAATATCTCAAAAGACCCAAAATATCTTGGTGCAAGCTTCTCATTTCTTCTATTGGCGACAATCCTCTGCCTGTAAGGTCGGACTATTAAGAATACCCTTTCCCCCACCTTAAATTGGCTATCCTTCATGTGCCCATTAACCTGTTTCTTCATAATGTATTGGGCCCTCAATAAATGGCTAACCCCCTGTCACTTTGCTCCAAATAGTCCTCTACTGATGAAAATAGGGTGCTTTTATGCCCAAAGTGCATCAAGTGTTGTAGATCCCTTCCATACAATACCTTGAATGGGATAGCAGAATGATATGAAGTGTTATACCAATATTTTGTCCATGCCAACCACTTTTCACACTGCTTGGGTGTCTCTGACACAAAGCATCATAGGTATATTTCCAAGCTTCTGTAATAACTTCTATCTGGCCATCTGTTTATGGGTGGAAAGCAGTGCTCCTCTTTAGTACTATCCCATGTAGCCTGAATAACTCCCTCTAAAAATGGCTGAGAAAAACTTTATCTCAATCTGAGACTATAGACTCTGGTATCCTATGCAAGCGGACCACCTCCCTGATAAAAGTTGACGCCACTATTACGGCGGTGTAGGAATGTCATAGGGGAATAAAATGAGCATACTTGCTCAAACTGTCCACTACCACCAAGATAATTATGAACCCCTCTGATCTGGGTAATCCATCTATAAAGTCCATGAACACTTCCTCCCATACCCAACTTGGTAAGGCTAAAGGCAGTAGCAATCCTCTTGGAGACATGGCCATGTACTTGTTCCTCTAACAGATCTCACATTTGGCTACCATCTCCTCTACATCCTTGCGCATTCCCTTCCAGTACAGCTTTGAGGCAAGTCTCCAGTACATCTTTTTACACTCTTAAATGTCCCCCAATTGTGCTCCCATGGAATTCATGGAATAGGTGTGGGATGTGGACCGATGCCCTAGGTAACAAAAACCTCTCCTGATACAGCAGCCTCTCCCCATCGAGAGAATACCTAGGTGGCTATTCCCTTCCTTCAATAAATCTACACTAATCATCCCCAACTCCTCATCCTGTGTACTCTCATCCTTTATAGCCTCCCAATCTAGCATCAACGAGACCGACACTGCTATCGCCTGCAACTCCCCCATACATCTGGATAATGCATCTGCTGCATTATTCTCCATACTTGGCATATACTGTATTTCAAAACCATACCCCAGCAGCTTGGACAACCATCTCTGATGCTCCTCAGTCACCAGCCTCTACTCCACTAAGTACTTCAGGCTTCGCTGATCTGTCTTGACGATGAAGTGCCTACCTAACAAGTAAGGTCACCACTTCTAGATAGCTAACGCAATAGCCATCAACTCCTTCTCATATATTGATTTCAGCCTGGCCCTAACTGTCAATACCTGGCTGAAATAAGTAATGGGTCACCGGCACTCTATGAGTACTGCTCCCAATCCATATCCTAAGGCATCTGTTTCTTTTATAAAAACCTGAGTGAAGTGTCGTAGCGCCAAAATTGGTACAATGGTCATGGCCTTCTTCAAGCTCTCGAAATCTAATGTGGCTGCCTCTCCTCATAAGAATCCATCCTTCTTTAACTGATCTGTCAGTGGCCATGTGATAGTGCTATACCCATTCACAAACCTCCTGTAGTATCTTGTCAATCCTAGGAACCCCTTCAACTCCTTAAGATTTTTGGGCACTGGCCATCTTAACATAACCTCAATTTTCGCCTGATCTGCCACCACCCCTTCCTTATAGATGATATGCCCCAAGTACTCCACACTGGCTTGGGTAAAATAATATTTCTTCAGATTTGCCCTCAGTTGGTGCTCCTGTAACACCTCTAGCACCCTCCTCAAATGCTCCTAATGATCCTCCTTTGTCCAGCTGTAAATCAGGATGTCGTCAAAAAATACCAACACAAACTGCCTAAGGTAGGGTTTGAAAACCTTGTTCATTAAGGACTGAAAAGTGGTTGGGGCATTAGTGAGGCCAAAAAGCATCACCAAGAATTCATAATGCCCTTCATGAGTTCTGAAAATAGTATTAGGTAAATCCTCTCCCATCATCCTGATCTGGTGGTAACCTGACTTCAGATCTATCTTAGAGAAGATAACTACTCCACTCAACTTGTCCAGCAGCTCATCTATCACTTGGATAAGAAACTTATCTGACACTGTTTCTTTATTCAGTGCCCTGTAGTCTACACAAAATCTCCAACTCCCGTCCTTCTTTCTAACTAGTAACACTGGGCTTGAGAAAGGGCTAAATTGGGCCTAAAAATCTCTGCTTCCAGCATCTCGCTAATCAACTTTTTAATCTCATCCTTCTGAAATTGAGGATGTCTATAGGGCCTAACGCTGATGGGTGACACACCTTCCTTCAATGTGATAGCATGCTCCTACTCCCTTGGTGGTGGCAATCCTTGAGGTGGTTGAAAAACCTCACCGAATTGCTGAATCAATGGTTGTACTGAAAGAGGAACCTCCCCTTCCTCTTCCAGTTTGATCCCCTCCAACCAGTGTAGTTCCACCAGGTAACCTTCCCCCACCTCCTATATGCGTCTCACCATTATTTTAAGTGAGACCATGGCTTTGGAGAGCCCCGCATCTCCCTTTATCACTACTCGCTCCCCCTCCACCACCATCTCCATCTTTAATGCCCCCAGTTGAACTTGGTGTCTCCTAAGGTCTACAGCCACTTCATCCCCAAGATAACATCAGTGCTCCATAGCTCCAATGGGAGAAAGTCCTCCCTCACCTGAACCCCCTGTATAGTCAACACTATCCCTCTATAGATCCCCTGACCCATCTCAACCTTCCTTATATCCATCATCACTCCATATCATCATGTATCCACCAATTTTACCTTCAATTGGTTCACAACTTGGTTGGAGATGAAATTATAGGTAGCCCCACTGTCAATCAACACCACCACCTCCATATCTGTTATTTCTCCTTTTACTTTCATGGTATGATTAAGTGTAAATCTTACCATTGAGTTTAGGGATACCTCTGCCACATTTAGGTGCAACTTATATTCTATCTCTCCTTCTACCTCTCCTTCACCTCCCTTCTCAGTTTCCTCATCATCACAGATGGTGAGAACCTAATAAGTTTGGTCCTTACACCTATGCCCTGGAGTATACTTCTTATCACACATGAAGCATAATTCATTCACCCTCTTCTCCTGCATCTACCTCTCCGTTAGTCTCTTAAAATTTCCCCCACCCCCTCCTCCTACTAGCTTTTCCCTGGTAGTCTCACGAAAATCACCTGTTGCAGGACCCTTGGGTGCTAGGAGAGTAATAGTCATCCTGTAAGATCCACCTAAACTGCTACTCTCGGCATCCCTCTCTAGGTACCTCTGATCTTCCACCAATTGTGCCAACTCCATAGCCTCTCCCAAGTCATGAGACCTCATGACCCTCACCGTAGCTCTGATCTCAGATTTGATCCCCTTCATGAAGTTGTGCTCCAACACAGTCTCTGATAGTCGCTCCACCCGGTTGGCCAAGTGCTCAAATCTCTCACGGAAGTCTGCCACTGATCTGTCATGTACTAGTGCAAAGAACTGCTCATAGAATTCCCCTCCCCTGTCGGTTTGAAAATGTTCCAATAAGCATTCCTTGAATTCCCTCCAACTCTGTATAGGTCTCCTATGATCCCTCACTGATACCATGACAACGCCTTCCCCTCCAAACATAGACCCGCTGTGGTCAAATTCTCCTCCTTCGTTAGCCCATTGACAGTGAAATACCTCTCCATATTGTAGATAAACCCGTGTGCATCCTCCCCTTTAAAAATGGACATCTTCAGCTTTCTCACCTTTTAATCTCCCCTATTTCCCCTTATTCCTCCATAATTTTCCCTTTCCCATGTGCTTGGCTCCCCCCAACTCTCCCAATCTTCCCTTCTACGCTCATTCACAAACCCCTCTTCATTTTCTCCCCTCTTTTCTTTAAAATCAGCACCCCTTCTTCCATATTCCCCTACTTTTCTCTCCCAAAAAACACCCTTTGATTCATGCCCCCCATATCCACACCTCTCTCCATACCTTCCCCCTTTATCCTCAATAATCTGCACATTATTTTCCCTTTTACAAAAATCAGAATTTGTAGTTCTTCGCACAAGTCCCTTTGCCTCTGATGCCACCATTTGAATTTGATTTTCCAAAAGCTTCTTCACCATCGCATGAAGATCGGAAACTTTGTCTTCCACAGATGAGACCTTATCTTCTACAAATGAGATTTGATCTTCCACCGTGGCTTCTATTTGGCTCAGCTCCCTTTCAAGACGTTCCTCCAACGTATCTACCTTCTAGGCCGCCATCAATACTAAGATTTTTTTTTTTGTACATTAAAAAAAATTATGGATATTGATCAATAAATTAGCAAGAAACCCTTCCTCTGGACAAAGAACCGTCACTGAAATTCCAGAAAAAGAGTCCACAATGGGTCAAAAATCTGCTCTGATACCAATTTGTTCGGAAATACTTGAGAAATACAAGTAATCCCTAAGAAGAGAGATGAAAACAGGAAATAAACAAGATTCGAATGGAAAATTTCAGCAAAACAGCACTTTTGATTAAAAGAAATCAACTAAATGAAGAAACAAAACAATTGATCCTCAATTTGAGAGGAGGATCTTCTCTCCCAATCCCTAGATAAATTTAGGGCCCAAGGCACCAAGACAAGAACTCCTAAAACCAACCACAAAACATGCATAACCCTAACCCTAAACAACTCTTACTATTTAATACATAATTCCCTAATTTCAAACTCCCAATTCAAACTTTCCCTTCCCTCTCCTAGCCACCCTCCACTCCTTCCCTAATTGGTTGCCTAGTGGGGCCCACTAGGCTTGGGCGTTAACCCCTAAGGGGGCGGGGCGGTTTTTGTATGCCTCCTGTAAAATAGAGCCGGCCGGGGCTGGCTGGGCCGGTTCAGAGAGAACTGGCCTAATAATAACTTCTTTTAACTCTAATTAGTCTTCCTATTTGGCTACATTATACATATGCCAATCACTAATTTTGACATCTCAATAGTTTATACAAGTAATTAATGTCAAGTGTCTTCTGAATAGCAATATGAGATGAGCAAACATACGCTACACTTCGTGTTCGATTTTACTGACTACAAATTGACTAATGTATTGAATGATAATGCTAACTGGATGAAAAAGAAGTTACTATCTTCTATTACATATGAATCTCAAGAAATTATCCTCCTTAATATTGAGTTGGGGTTTGGATAAATTGAGATCAAATTATTTTATGCCCTCAGTAAAAATGTAAACAAATAATTTGTTCTGACGCTAATTAGTCTTCACAATTCAAGCGAAGTGGGACAATAAAAAGAATGAATGTCAACTGTTCCATAAAAGGTGTTGCATTAGCTAGTCTAGACTCCAAAAAATAGTGCAAGTCCAGGCAAACAATAAAAGATCTGACATGGTAAGCTAGAAAACCTGCCTTGAAGATGAATTGGTTGCTTATCTTACTAAAGGGGAGGCTTCATAGTAATTTGACGACGCATTCCCTTCTTTTTAGTAGAATCAACAATGTCTAGTAAATGCTTGTTATGGTGTTTGACAAATTTAAGGACATGTTGGCGATAGTAATTAATATGATAAACATTGACGATTTAGTTATCGATATATTTTTCTTATCTATGGATAATTTAGTTTCCAATGAGAAGTTTTGAAAGAGAACAGTAGTGAAAGGCTTTCCACCACTTCATATGACTGAGAAGGGATGTTTATAGGATGTTAATTGGTATGAGTAAATTATATATAAAAACGATCGAGTAATGAAGGTTGCTTAAGATTCAACAAAGAACATAAATGCACTAAGAAGAATATTTCATAAGAGTATATTCTATTGCCATATATATCTTACGCATCACAACCATAACATAATAAATATCGAGAGGAATGCCACATAATATATTCAATATTATGGTAAATTCAATATTGTAATGAATTTCTTTAATTAATGATCAAAATATACGATTGTATAAGCACACAAGCTATAGCTAGCATTTATCTAGGAAAATTTTTTACAACTTGGCTCTCTTGAAAGCTACAACAATTTTATTTGACTATTGTTTCTTGTTGCTTTTAAGATATTTTTGGATGGCTAATAGCTTTTACAATCATATATATTAGTGTGGTAGCATTTCCTCGTCTTTCCCAACAACTTGAACACACCATTTATTACAATCATCTTCTAGATGATGGACTAAAAAACTTCAGCAAGGCTTCGCATATATATATATATATGTGAAAGGGTTCATGAGAAATCTCCTTGCCCAGGCATTTCTCGTGGGCATTTAGCTGGCTTAAGTTGGGCTCAAGACTCCCGTTATTCAAGAAATATGAATGGATTTGCTTCCTAACTGCAGGCAATTCCAAACTGATCTGAAGCCTACCTGACGAGTTCGAATATTTTTTTTTGGCTTGATGCTAGTTTCACTTGCTTCCAACGGCTCTTTGAGAATCCAAAACATTTCCCAAGTTAAAACACCTATAAGTACTTTTCTAGCGTCTATATTGATTCCTAAATCTGATCAAACGGGTAATATAAAACCTAAGTTCTTAAACATTTTTTTCTTCAGCTGATTACCATTAATCAAACATATGAAAAATCATTTTCCTCTCTTCTGATATACTCATTCTTAAACCTTTTCTATACACACACAAAAAAGAGAGAGAGAGAACTGATCAGCATTCTTCCTCCTCAAAGCATACAAAACAAAACTTTCACATGTTTTTAAAATATTAAGTTTGTCATTTTGTGTGAGCTCCTTTCAAAGGTAACATGATTACCAGCGTAGTTTGTAAGTGATTTTTTTTAAATATTATATATATATATATATATATATTATTTTATTTTATTATTATTATTAATTTTTGGGAGAAATCCTAAGATGGGCCTACGCACTAATATAAAAAGTCAGGTACAAGTCCTTAAAGGGATCAATAACCCACTAATGCTCAAAAAGCTACAATCAAAAAGATAAAAAGACCTAAGAGTCAAAGATCCCTTATCTAATTACAATCCAAAAACAAAAAAAGAAGGAAATCTAAAGAAGTTAGGCAAGAAGCCAAACCCAAAAATAAGCAACCCAAAGCTGAGATATTCATTAAGAACAAAGAAGGAGAAATGCAGATAAAATGAGGGCGTGAAAAGAGCACAGCTGAAAAAAAACCTACAGGCAGACTTGATCACAACAACCAAAATATTTATGAGGACATAGTCCGGAGGAACCTGAAAGGAGACTTTGAACTCTATATTATGCAAGATAGTTGTAATCTTATTTTTCAATTTTGCTCTCAAAGTTTAAGAAGACTTGTTGAGCATATCATAATTTATTCTAACTTAGTTTATGCATTCAATTATAAGTGTATTTAGGTTGTGAAGATTTATTCACCCACATGAATTTTTTGAGTTTATATAAAGAATTGGGGGTCAAACCATTCAAAAATCTCTTATGTACTCTATTTACTTAATTTATTTCTTACACTCTCTTAAAATTTCAAGCTATTCACTGGCATATTTTATTTTGTGATATGTTATATGTCTGCACACTTTATTTTACATAACTAACATGCACATCATTATTTTAAAAATACATGAGTTTATGTTGAACAACCCCCAAATTTTAAGATTTTAACTTTTTTTTATCATGTTTTAAGTTGAATAAAGTAATATATAGATTAATTTAAGTTCACAGAGCAAGATATTATCCATCAAGATCTATGTTGAATAATAATTGTTTATAAAAACTAGAGTAGATGCCACCCTCTAATCAAGAACATAAGAAACAATGTGATATATATATACATATAGAAAAGCACGATGATGCCATAAGTTTATACTAATTATTTTGAAGAAATTTAAAATGGTTTATTAAAAAAAGAATCAACTTCTTCTCAGAGCTTCAGATGAAACAATACAAAAATGGCACCTTTATATACTAAACTAAGTGTATAAAAGAATTAATTGAAAGATTTGAAAAGAAGAGTTTCAAATCTAATAAAACACCAATGCGTCAAACTATACAAGTGTTTTTAAATGAATAAGAAAAGTCAATTAATTATTAGTTTTAGAAGAGTATGGTAGGTCTACTTTTACACCTTAATTATATTTGCCGTATGCATTTATGCTCATTTTCATACAAAATCAAAGAAATATCATCTTATAATAGTCAAGCATATATTGTAACATTCAATAAGCACACCCAAGTTAAGCATGTAGTATCCCATGTGGATGTTTTTAATAAAGTGCCTACAATTAATATTCCTATTTCCCCTATTTTGATGAGGCTTTCTTAAATTTAGGTTTGGGGAATTCACATTTGGCATTGCATTCTAATGTCAATCCGATTGATCAATCTGGCTTATTTCCTATGACTCTTCGGCTTACAGGGAGACTGAAGGTCCTGACAATCTAAGGGGGATTATGATTTAAATGTGGTGCACCTTGTTAGAGATGGTTTTTCCAATGTGGTTAGCTAAAAGAGTAAGAATAAAAAGAAAAACTTGGCTCAGCCGTTCAAATATTCTAACGGTAGATGTATTAGAGCGCGCTAATATTTTTATTATTTAGCTCGGGTGTTGTTGGGTTCTTTTCGGTGTTGCTTAGTTTGGTGGTGGCTTTGGTTGGGTTTTGTTGTCTGGCCTGTTTCTCCTTTATGCCTTCTCTGGGTCATCCGGGTTGGCTTTTTGGCTAGTTGCTTTTTGTTTGTTGTTCTGTTTGGTGGATGCTGTGGTGGTTGGGTGTTTCTTTACCCCAACTGTGTGGTGTTGGTTGCTGGTTTAGCGTTTCGTTATTCTTGTTTTACTCATTTGGTTCCTTGGAGGATTTTCCTGCAAGTTTGGATGCTAGTTTACTAGGCTTTTTGCTAGTTGGAGGTGTGCTGTGTTGGCTCCTTGGGGTTTGTCTTATTTCAGGTATTGCTTCTGGGATTTAGTTTATTCCTTTTTGGTCTGGCTTCTTTCCTTAGTGCAATTGTTCTCCTTGTGTTGGACTTCATTGAAGCTCACCTGGGCGCATTATGAGGGTGGCTTCTTGCCTAGCTCCCTGGCATTTTTCTCTTTTCTTATTGTAATTAGATAGGATCATTGGCTCATTAGATTTATTTTGAATTTGGATGTAATGTTTTTGGCTTTAGCGATCATTTGATCCTTTAAGGACTTGTAATATTTTTTTTTTTAATTAACAAGTAGGCTCTGATGTGGGTTTTAACCTTTAAAAAAAAAAAACACATGTGGTATCCAAATTTTTTTTATTACATGAATTACTTGCATATTCAAATATTGATCATAGTGATAGCAAGACCAAAAGAAAGAACACCTTAAGCATATTTCAGTTTTCAAAATCATCATTTATTATTTGATTCTTTAAACAATTGAATATATCTTCATCCACTGCCAGCACTAAGGGAAAAATGGGGTTTCTAGTTAAATAATCGGCAAAAACTGTTTGATGGCACTTACAAGTTACAACGTAAGTACCGCTGAAGTTTAATAAAGATATTTCTGGGGGAAGAAATCTCGTTACTTATTTTGGCAAAATTTCTGTCTGGAATTCACTGCAAATTTTGTAATAATTTTTTACCTGTTATCTTCTTCCCCCCAATAGCACCTCAGAAGCTCCCATTCTCTTGAGTTGTCTTTGCTCCTGTGAGAGCTTCGTTGTCCATTAAGGGCCTTTTTTTGGCCATATTTCTTCGATTCCTTCTTGGATTTGACGGTAAATCTCAATAACATTATTTTATTTTTCAATAAATTTAAGATTTTATCCATTAATTTTTGTGATTTAGGTTCTAATTTTAAGTTTTTTTTAATGGTTAGACCTATATTTTAATTTAGATCATAATTATATTTTTAAGAAATCTTTATGTTTTAGGTTAGATTTAAGTTATCTTTCTTTGGCTTATAAAAGTTTTCATATGTTGGATCTAAATAAAATTTTAGATGAATCTAGACATACTTTCTTAGTGGCAGATTTTGTCAGGCCAACATTTTCTACAGACAATCTGTCGGAAAATCTATTGAAAAAAGGTTCATATGAAAATTAAGTGTCAGCATAAAAAAGAGGAGGCGCAGCTCTGCTAGGGTTTGCTGTTTTGGAGCGCCCCGTTTTGCTGCGACTTGCTCGCCGGCCTTTCTGGCCGCCGCCTTTCTCCTCTGGTGAGATCTTATCTTCTCGCCAGATGTCGATAAATCCTCTAGATTTTCCCCCTCTTCTTGGGGCCTCTGTGCTGGGAGCCCCTCCTTCCCCTCTCCCCTCATCCTATGCTGAGAATCTCTCGGGACCATCAGCCCCTCCCGAAAATTTCCCCATGACTTTTGTTTCCCCCTCTAAGAAACTCTCATTTGCTGCTATTGACCTAACTGAAGGCACTTCTCTTTGGTCACTTTCCCTCGTTGGATACTCCATTGGGCAACGACCATATTACGAGCGATTGCTCGCTGCTATGAACAAGGCTTGGAAGCTAAAAGGATCCTTTTCTCTTTTATCCCTGGCGGACGGTTTCTTCCTTCTCAAGTTCACCACTGCCGAAGATTTGGAGCTTGTCTATTCGGGAGGACCCTGGTTCCTTCTTGGTAAGCCGTTCATACTTCAAAAATGGAATCCAAAATTTAAGCCAAAGCGGGATGAAACTGCTGCTATCCCTCTCTGGATTAAAATTCTGGATCTCCCGCTAGCATTGTGGACACCTACTGGTATTTCAAAAATTGCAAGTTATATTGGTATTCCTTTATCTGTTGATTCCCTTACGGCCAAACGCACTAGATTAACGTTTGCAAGAGTTTGTGTTCAAATCAACAAGGATTCCACTTTACCTGATGAAATTCCCTTGGAAATTGATGGAGAAGATATGGTATTAAAAGTGATTTATGACTGGAAACCTAGCCCTTGTGATGGATGTGGTTCCTTATTCCATCCCTACTCCCTATGTACTAAGAACCCTAATCCTAAGCTGTCTCTGCCTCCTAAAGTTATTCGTGGAAGAAGTAGGAGCAGAAATCCTAATGCCCGTATATTGGGCTCCTCCTCCAAACCTCCTCTGCATAAACCCAGAAATTCTTCTCCAACTATCGAACCGGTTAATGAGATGGCCCATAATAATCCTGTCCCCTCGTCTGAAAAGGTTCTGGTTAATTTGGCCGAGCTTACTGAAAAGTAGCCTTTGCCCCTTGCCACGAAAGACCCCATTATCCCTAACCTAAATCTACCAAATGCTGCTTCCTCATCCTCAGAACCCCTACCATCTCTCAACTTATTGTTGCCTCCTCAAGTACTACTTGCTAATAGTTTTGCCTCTCTTCCTTTAGACCAACCAGCCCCTCTTCCCCCTGAGACTGCTGACGGATCTAATCAGACGGATGATGAATTTTCTTATTCATCCCAATCGGTTGATGTCCAAAAACAGAGTTCCACTGTTTCTTCCTCTAAGCTCACTATACCTAACCAAGCCAACTCTTCACCAAAAAAACCTAAAGCCAAATCTGCCAGGAAGGCAAAACCCCCCCGGTAGTTATGTCTATGCCTCCTTTTGCTGCTTGGAATGTGAGGGGATTTAATAATCCTGTCAAAGTAAGGATGTGTAAAGACCTTATAAGTTTATATAACCTTAAACTTCTTTGTGTTTTAGAAGCTAAAATTCAAAATAATGTGTCTTCTGACCCCTGGTTTGCCCACTCTCACCTTCTTTTTGATAATGAAAATTGCTGTGACAATTTTAGCTACTCTTCTCCGGGTAGAATTTGGATTAAATGGGACTCTGCTCATCTATCCTTCTCCCCGATTTTTATCTCTTCCCAAGTCATTCATGGCACCCTTTCGGCTGGTTCTCTACCCCCCATTTTCCTCTCTGTGATCTATGCGGCTAACTCTGCTGAAGAAAGAAATACTCTTTGGGACAATCTTGCTGAGTTCTCTTCAAATATAAATCTTCCCTGGGTTGTCATGGGAGATTTCAATTGTTGCAGATATGATTTTGAGAAAGCTGGTGGGGCTCCCTTACATCCGAGTCGTTTGGGTGAGCTTAACAACTTCATCTTTGACAGTGGATTACAGGACCTTGCTTCGGTGGGGCTTTTCTTCACTTGGTTTAATCAAAGGGAGGATCTCCCCATCCATATTAAACTTGACAGAATTTTGGTAAACTCTGCTTACCTTGATCTCTCCCCTTCTGCTTACTACAAAGTAGATCCCCCTGCTGGGTCGGACCACTCCCCGCTTATTTTGATGGCAAAACCGGCTAATAGAAACTTCTCTAGATTTATGTTTAAAAATTATTGGATCAACATGGAAGGATTTTGGGATGAATTACTTTCAGCCTTTTCTAGACCTATCAATGCAAGCCCCATTGCTGACTTCTATGATTGCTTGAGACATCTGAAAATTGGTATTCGTGATAAGCACTGGAACTCCTCCAACTACCTTTCTAAATCTATTTTGGAAGCCAAAAGTTTACAACTTCACTGTCTATCAGAAATTCAAAACAATCCTTTGGATTTGGGTTGTAATGCTTCCCTGAAAAGGGCTAATGACAATCTTATTAAGTTACAATTGGATTGGGCCTCTTGGACTGCTCAAAGAGCCAAGGCCAATTGGCTTTCCCAAGGAGAGGATAATCTAGGCTTCCTTTATGCTAAAATTAGATCGAGAAAAAATAGGAACGCTATTAGGGAGATCTCTTCCCCTAATGGTCTTCTTACTACGCATCAAACTATTGCGGCTGCCTTCATTGAGCATTTTAAAGAAATTTTCAATGCCCCTAGCCCGCCTAATGAGGGCTCTTTCTCCATTCCTGTTGGTAACACGGTCCCGGATAATCTCATGGATGAGTTGATTGCTCCTATTTCTGATCTTGAAGTTAAGGCAGTCGTTTTTGCTGGGGCTGCTTCTTCAGCTCCTGGACCAGATGGTTTTTCTTTTGGTTTCTATCAACATACTTGGCACATCATTGGTTTTAAACTTTGTCAGGCTGTGAAACACTACTTTAAGACCGGTCACATGCCCAAAGGGGCTAAAGCTACAGCCATCACTATGATACCTAAAGGAACCCATGCCACTAGTATCTCTGATTTTAGACCAATTTCATTATGCAATGTGTTCTACAAGATTGTAGCCAAGATCATTGCCAATAGGCTCAAGCCGGTCCTTCCCTTTATTATCCATGAAAGTCAATCAGGTTTTATTTCCAACAGAAGCTCAACTGACAATATAATCCTGGCTGCTGAATTGCTTAAACTCTTCAAGGGTTCCCAAAAATATTTTTGTGCTAAGCTTGACATAAAAAAAGCATTTGACTCTGTCTCTAGGGGATTCTTGTTGCGTAGACTCAGACAAAAAGGCTTCCCGGACATCTTTATTAACTGGATTAAGGGTTGCATTTCTGATGTGCACTTTTCCATTTGTCTCAATGGTTCTTTAGAAGGTTTCTTTAAATCTTCTTCTGGACTCCGTCAGGGATGCCCCTTATCTCCTCTGCTTTTTTGTATTGTCATGGATGGGCTCTCTTCTTGTCTCCATAATAACAGCCAACCTTCTTTCCTGGGAATCAGTCACAGGAACTTCTGTCTCAACCATCTAATGTTTGCCGATGATCTTTTGGTTTTTGGTGCGGCTACATTAGATAATGTGGAATGTTTAAAATTCTACCTTCAGCAGTTCTTTCATGCTTCAGGCCTCCACATCAACCCGTCTAAAAGCTCCCTACTTTGCTCAAAATCGGTCCAGAATAGGGATCAGATTGCTTCCTCTCTTGGCATTGTCAACTTGGAAGATTCTTTGGTCTATCTGGGCCTTCCTATTGCTACTAAAAGGCTTAATTTCACTCACTTTCAACCCCTACTCAGCAGATTAACTGCTCTACTTGAGGGTTGGAAAGTTAAGTTTCTTTCTTTTGCAGGTAGAATTCAATTTTTAAAATTCACTATTTGCAATACTATTGCTTACTGGATCAGGGGAGCTATCATACCTAAGTTCTGTCGGAAACTTATATCTAAGCTGTGCTCTAAATTTTTATTCTTTGGCAACATTAAAGATAAAAAAATGCACCTTGTTTCTTGGAATACTGTCACCACTCCAAAAATCAAAGGAGGTCTGGGCATCCCTTCCTTTGAATCCCTCTACCATGGTGTGGCATGCTCTTTCATTTGGCGTATGTTTAGTGTTAATTCCTTGTTGGGTGGGTGGTTCAAAGCTAACTATGAATCCCCTTGGAAATCTCCCCCGGCCTCTGCTTCAAAATTTTGGAAGTTAATTCATCATACTGCTATGGTCATTAAGGATTATGTGACCTTCACTATTGCCCCTAATAGCAATATTTCCTTTCTTTGGGATCCTTGGTATCATGGTGACTCTTTAGGAAAAATTTTCAATGGCAGTGGCATGGCTTTTTCTGAAGTAAGAAATCTTATTGTCAATGGAAGTTGGACACTTCCGGTTCTATGGCCCATTAATATCAAATTAAGTATTTTGACTATACCCATTGGGGAGGATGCTACTATGACTTGGAGGGGTTGCTCTATACCCAAATTTAAGAACTTTACTGATCATTTCTATTCGCAGCTGGATAATGTGAGCTGGTTTAAGTTTATTTGGCATAAAAAGCATGCCCTTCGTTTTGCCTGTTACTCTTGGTTGGCGATTCAAGATAAGCTCAAGTGTGCTGATATTCTTATTCATAGGGGGATCCCGGTCTCTCCTTTTTGCGTTTTCTGCCTCGGGCACAATGAATCCCATACGCATTTATTTTTTGGCTGCGATTTTACTTTCACTATCATTACTGGTTTGCTCCCTATGCTTAGCAGTTTCTTTCTTAGGCCTAAGCTAGCTCAAACGTATGATTTCTTCAACAACTATCCTCTATTCAATGCTACAGAAAAAAATTTCTGTTTTCTGTCCATCTCTGTAGCGGTCTACTATATTTGGAGGGAACGGAATAAGAGAAAGTTTACTAATACTTGGGATAGCCCTTCTACTGTTAAAGATGCTATTATCATTGCTATACGTGCTAAAGTTAAAAGTTGGAAACAAAAGGAATCTCTGGATAGCAGGTTCAAAGAAATTCTGGATTAATCTTCTTCTAAAGCCTGTTACTACCTATTGGTTTGCTGAGAATCTTCTGGGACAAATTCGATGCTTTATAAGAATTTTGAGGGTAAAGATTTTTGCTCTTTTGTGGTCGGACAATGATGATACAAGGTCTACACCCTTCATTCCCTTGGAAGGTCTTTATGGCAACCAGGGATTGAATCTGTTGGAATGTGCTGCTTTCTGATTGGTTTTAAGCTGGCTTGGGTTATTCTTAATTTTGCTGCTTACGACATTATGGGATTTCTGCGGTTTTTTGGATGCCGGACTACTGCTTTTCTGAATGAGAATGTGATGACTGGGTGTAGACCTTTCTTCCCTGAGTCCGATCTTTTTGATACTTCCTTTTTGTACATGGGGGTATAGAGGTTTTACTTGTAATTCTCTGATTTTATTTGTTAGTTCTTTTTTGTAACCTTTTTGTTTCAATATATGGGCTCTGCCCTCAATTTTCCCAAAAAAAAAAAAAAAAATTAAGTGTCAGTATGTGCTTCCTACTAGATTATTGGCGATAGTTATTTATCCATATGAAATGCCGAAAATAGTAATTGTAGATGTAGTCATCATTTTCAACGGAATAGTCCATTGGAGATCACTATTTTTTATCCAAGCACAGCATACGTTCTTAATTTTTCCTCTCATGTTTTGGCTCTGCTAGGGTTTTTTCTTCCTAGCTCGCGCCCCCGCCGTTTTTTGCTCCATCGCCTTCGCGGGGAGGGGTCTTTCTTCCCTCCCCCCCATTCCCTCATGGCTTCCCCCTCCTACCTTCAAGACTTCCCCCCGCTTCCATTCTCCTCTCCCCCTTCCACATCCGGACCGTCCCCGCTCAACTTTCTCTCCAACCTAACCAACCATGACCCGGTTGCTAGCAACTTTTCTGTCTCATACATCAACCCTCCCGCTCGGGTTCCTTTCTCCGCTGATGAACTGGATCTGGGTGTTCCTGATTGGCGGCTATCACTGGTTGGATACTCGGTTGGCCCCCGACCGACTTACCTCAGCTTACAGAACGCGATAAAGAAGGTTTGGACCATTAAAGGTTCGGTTGATCTGTTATCTCTTAACGACGGATTTTTTCTGTTTAAATTCTCTTCTCCGGAAGATTTTGATGTGGTTTGGACTGGTGGTCCGTGGTTTCTCTTTGGAAGGCCCTTCATCCTTCAAAAGTGGACTCCTAAGTTCAAACCGAGGAGGGAGGAATGTAATTCTATTCCTATCTGGATTAAGATCATTGATCTTCCTCTTGCTGTGTGGAACCCATTAGGAATTTCCAAAATTGCTAGCTTTGTCGGGCATCCCCTGGCTGTGGATGCTCTTACGGCAAGGAAAACTAGACTAACGTTCGCCCGAGTGTGTGTTATGGTCAGTAGCGAATCTTCCTTCCCCGACGAAATTCCTATCTCCTTGGACGGAGACGACATGTCCTTAAAGGTCATCTACGATTGGAAGCCCGTCCCTTGCTCCGGATGTGGATCCCTGGTGCACCCCTCCAATCTATGCCACAAAAAACCCCAACCTAAACCGCCTCCCAAATCTACTTTTAGAGGACGTAGTACTAGCCGTGCTCGTCCGCCACCGCATCCCTCAAAGGTTCCTCCTATGAACCCCCCCTTACTCCCCTCTTCTGTCACTTAGCCACTGATTGTATCAACACCCCCACCAACCCCTCTACTGCAATTACCGCTCCCCCTGACGCCACCCTACTCAATTCCTCTCCCCAAGATGATCCCATTATCTTATTGCACCACCAGCCACCCCCTCCTCCCCCTGCCCCTGTGGAGGAGAATGGTCTATTGCAAAAACCTATCCCAAACTTAAACTCCCCCCTGGATAATGCTTCCTCATCTGAGCAACTTCCAGCCTCCTCCACAGAAACATCTCATTCCAATTCTTCCCCAAAGGCCCTCTGCTCCTCTTCGGACAAGAGTCGTTTTACACCCCTTGACCCTACATCCCCCAACAAATTCGCTATCCTCCAGCAGGATGATCAGCTTGACACTGCTCCTTTGGGTGCTGGTTCTACCTCTCATCCGGAACCTGATGGCCACCCTGTTTCAGGACAATCCCAAAAGTCGCAACATGCTAAAACCACTAGAGCAAAAGGTGCTAAGAAAGCACACCAACCCTCAAAATTAAGATGACCCTTCCCCTTATCGGTTGCTGGAACGTTCGTGGTTTTAATTTGCCCGGTAAGGTTCTTGCTTGCAAGAACCTGATAGCCACCCATCATCTCCATATGATTTGCATTTTAGAAGCCAAAGTCTCTTCATCCTCTCTCCTTGATCCTTGGTTTGTTAACACCCACCAAGTCTTTCCTAACGAGCACAGCTGCAACAACTTCAGTCTCTCCTCCCCCGGGAGGATCTGGCTAAAGTGGAATCCTTCCACTGTGTCCTTCAACCCGATTGTTTTCAATTCCCAATTCATCCACGGCACTCTTCTCTTTGGAGTTTCCAGTTCTATTTTTATTACTGTGGTTTACGCTGCTAACACTGCTGCTGAACGATCCTCTCTATGGCATGAACTCTCGGCCTTAGCGGACACCATTTCTTCTCCTTGGATTGTGATGGGAGATTTCAACTGTTTTTGTGACCCTAAAGATAAGTCGGGGGGAGCTCCATTACACATTAGCAGATTAGGTGAGATGAATGGTTGGATGTTCCAATCGGGCACTACTAATCTCAAGTCGACTGGTTTAAGATATACTTGGTGCAATGGTCGTGTGGATGACCCTATTCACATCAAACTTGACAGGATGCTTGTGAACCATCACTGGCTTGACAAATTCCCTATCTCCTTCTACAAAGTGGTTCCTCCCATCTGCTCTGACCACTCCCCTATTCTGCTTTTGCCGGGTGACTCTTCTCCTATTGTTTGCAGATTTCAATTTAAAAACTTCTGGTTGAAAATGGATGGTTTCTGGGATGCCCTCATCTCCTCCTTTGCTACTCCTTTTGTGGGTAGCCATATTTCTATTTTATATGGCAAACTTAGGATTCTCAAGTCTCATCTCAAATTGAAGAACTTGGGCAACGTGCATTCTATTAAATCTAGACTTACTGAACTGGGGCTGGATCAAAAAGCTTGTTTAGATCTCATTAACTGTAATCCGCTGGACTATCATCTCAATGCTTCTCTTAACGAGATCAATGCCAATATTGCCTCTCTACATGATGTTTGGAGCTCCTGGATCATACAACGTGCTAAAACTAAATGGCTAAAAAATGGAGAGGATGATCTGGGCTTCCTCTATGCTCGTATCAAATCCCGGGCCAACTCCTCCAAAATCACTGAAATCACCACTGCTGAGGGGCACTTTACTTCTCCTCCTGAGATTGCTCAAGCCATTGTGAAGCATTTTAAAAACATTTTTAACCCTCCTCAACCTGCTGTTACTACCCAGTATCCTGCGCTTCAAGGTAGCATTATTCCTGCTCATCTGACGGACAGTCTTCTGAACCCTATCACTGACTCTGATATTAAAGAAGTGGTCTTTGCTGGCCCTGCAAACTCTTCTCCTGGACCGGATGGTTTCACTTTTGAATTCTTTAAAGGGTCGTGGGAGCTTATTGGTTTTTATGTGACTAATGCTGTTAAAAATTTCTTCTCGGTTGGCCACTTACCCAGATGTGCTAAAGCCACCGCTATCACTCTCATTCCCAAACACCAACATGCCTCTAACATCTCTGATTACAGGCCGATCTCTTTATGCAATGTCTTTTATAAAATAATTGCCAAAATCCTTGCAAATCGCCTGCGGAGCATAATGCCACATATTATACATAGCAGTCAAGCCGGGTTCATTCCCAACAGGGTCTCCACTGATAACATCCTCTTGGCCAATGATATTTTAAATGACTTCAATTGCTCTTCTTCCAGGAAGTTTTTCTGTGCCAAGCTGGACATCCGCAAAGCTTTTGACTCAGTTTCCTGGAGTTTCCTTTTCTCCAGGTTAAGACTCAAAGGATTCCCTGATAAGTTCATCTCCTGGATTAGGAGCTGTGTGCATGATGTTCCTTATTCTGTCTGTATTAATGGTGCCCTGGAGGGCTTCTTTACTTCCACTGCTGGCCTGCGGCAAGGTTGCCCCCTATCCCCTCTTTTATTTGCTATTGTAATGGATGGTTTCTCTTGCTCCTTGGATGCTAGCCCCTTCTTGGGAATTCCCTCTGGTTCAGATTCCCTCACGCATCTTATGTATGCTGACGATGTGCTGGTGTTTGGGACTGCTTCTATTGCTAATGCTTTGGAGTTATCTAAGTTTCTAACCGATTTTGCCCAGCTTTCTGGGCTCCATGTTAATAGCTCCAAGTGTAGTATCCTGTTCTCTAAGAACACTCCTACCGCCACTGACATCATTCATATTCTTGGATTCAATCCCACTGAGCACACTTTCAAATACTTGGGCCTACCCATCTCTACCAAAAAACTCAATGCTACTCACTTCCAACCACTTCTGAGTAAAATTACTACTCTACTTACTGGTTGGAAAGTAAAGTTTCTTTCTTTTGCAGGTCGTATTCAATATCTGCGGTATACAATTGCAAATACAATTGCCTACTGGATTAGGGGTGCTATCATTCCAAAAACCTGCTTTAAATTTATTGACAGATTATGTGCTAAATTTCTTTACCATGGCTCTATAGACGGGAGAAAGCTTCACTTGATTGCTTGGCATAACACGTGCCTACCCACCTGTTATGGTGGACTTGGAATTTCTGATAACCATTCTGTTGCTTTTGGCTTTGGTTGCTCCTTCATTTGGAGAATGTATAACACTAAATCTATAGTCTTCGATTGGTTTAGAAAAAGATATGACTCACCTTGGAAACCTCTCGGGCAAAAGGCCTCTAAATTCTGGAAGTTTATACACCAAATTGCTTACAAAATCAAAGATTCCATCACCTTCAATGTCAGGTCTGACGACAGTTTGCTTTCCATGTTCTGGGACCCTTGGGTGGGTGGGAAATTGCTTGGCGAGTTCCTCCCCCCCACTCAGGACTTACCTACGAATGTTTGTGACTACATCCTTGCGGGCTCTTGGGTTCTGCCTGCTTGTTTTCCCCTCAGGGTGAGGAATATCCTCTCTGATATTCCTTTAACTAGCTCCTCTACTGCCCATCTTGTGTGGAATGGAATTGACAAATACAATTTTAGAACCTTCAGGATGCAGTACTTCACTGGTATGGATAAAGTTGTTTGGTACAAATACGTTTGGCATAAGAGAGCTGCTCTTAGATATTCCTCTTACACTTGGTTATTGTTGAAGAATGGTTTAAAAATGGCTGACGTTTTAGCTAAAAGGAATATTTTTATAGACCCTATTTGTCCTCTTTGCAAACTGGGGGAGGAGAATAGCACCCACCTATTTTTTTCTTGTGATTTCTTCTTTGCGGTTATAAGCTGCCTTTTACCTGATTTGAACTGCTTCCTTTTTAGACCCTCATTAATGCAGCTCTTTGGTTTTCTGGATGATATTATTACCCTCAGCAACTGGGAAAAAAACTTATGTTTCCTTGTTATCTGTTGTACTATTTACTTTATATGGAGGGAACGAAATGATAGACGGTTTGGAGGACCTCTTGTCTCCATTGATGTCTTCCTCAAGAAATTACGGGCTGCCATAACTCACAAAGTTTCTAATTGGAAAAATGCGGACCTGCTGCATGCTTCTTTCCCCTCATGCTTCATATAATGCTCTTCTACCTGGCTGGGACGGTTGCTGGAATGGTGTTTTCGGATTTTGGTGCTCCGTTTTGCTGGACGATGATGAGCTCTGGTCACCTCCGGATCATTCTACTCCTGATTTGCTGTGGCAATCAGGAATTTTGATTAGAATGGATCGTCTTCTTTTTTAGGCTGCTTGGATGGCCTGGATGTTTTTGCCTCTGTGGCAACCAGCAGCCTGTTGCCTGTTGCCTGTCGCCGTTTTCTCTGCTGATATCTTAACTCCTCTGTGATGTAGTTTTTTGGGAGGTTGACCTGTTTCCCTGAGTCCAGTTATTTTTTCTTTCATTCTTTTGCCCTTTTTCCTTTTCGGGCTGCTTTTTGTGGGTATAGTTGATTTTTATACCTTTGTTTGTCATAGAGTTTTGTAATCCTTTTCATTAATATATGGGCCTGGCCCCTAATTTCTTTAAAAAAAAAGAGATCACTATTTTTTCTATAGGTAAAAAGTTAAATAGTTATAAATAGCTGTGTTGCGCATGTCTTTAGGTAAAATAACAATCAGAAGAATGGAATTAGATTAAAATATATCCGTATCAAGTGTGAAAATAGTAGTGTTATAAACGTATACCGGATCAAATTCAAAGCACACAAACCAAGCTAGCTTTGTGGCTACCTTTTGTCCCTCAAGCCTTCTTTAAGTTCTTGCATGGCTTCTTTTGGGGGTTTGCTTACTACCTCCCTGACGTCTTTTCTATTTGCTTTTTGTAACAATTAGGATCATTGACTCAATAGATTTTACTTTGAATGTTGTACTTTTTAGAGAGCATTTGATCCTCTAAGGACATGTACCTTTTTTTTTTAATTAACACGTAGGCCTTTTTGTGAGTTTTAAACAGAAAAAAAAAATGTTGATTTCATTTGATGATTTTATTTTATTGAGATATCATAATATATGAGAACACCATCATCTCATAAGAATTTCAATGCATCTATGAGGACTAATAATAAGAAGCTTGATGAACATATAAAGTATTGTAAAAATCCTAGGAGGGAGATTGTAAGGCAATATGATTATTGACCAGCATAAAAATGGTGGATAAATTGATGAAATGGTGCCAAACCATCAACACATAAATTAAGGCTAACATTTTGTTGTTCTAAAACAAATTCTGGATATGAGGTATCAAAGTTTACTCATGCTTTAACATTTGATGGATGGCTCAATATATTTGATTCCCGTACTAGCTCGTTATGTCACCTCATATTTGGATACCGTTTCTTTTTTTGTATAAATAAGTATGCACTAAATCATTTATTGGATTAATCTCTTTTAGCAAACCAATCAACTGACAGAACACAACATATTAAATTTATTTTTTTATACTAAGCATCCTTTTTTTTTAGGACATTTAGGCCAATTAAGGCAAACTCACACACACATCGCATACACAAAGACTCGAACCCAAGACCTTTTAGTTGAAAGCCTAAGCTCTCAACCAACAGGGCAAGGTGAGCTGTGCACTAAACATCCTTACAATAATTGAAAATTCAAAACGAGTAGTGCAATAATAGCATAATGGTTCTCAACCCACATGTAACAAACCATAAGAAAGTTGAGCATTTTGGAAATTCTTCAATAGCCATTCTAAATAGGCCACAATTGAGAGGTTCTTATAATACAACTATATAACCATTACTACGACATTTGATTTCTTCTGCATTTAAATCTAATTTGGATACCGATTTCTTTTATGTATAAATAAGTATGCACTGAATTATTTATTCGATTGATCTCTTTTAGTAAACCAATAAACTGACCAAAAAAATTTGCACAGCATATTAAATTTACTTTTTATACTAAGCATACTTATAATAATTGATAATTCAAAATGAGTTGTACAATAATAGCATAATGGTTCGTTAGCCACATGTAACAAATCATAATAAAGTCGAGCATTTTGGAGATCTACAATAACCTCTCTAAATAGGCTGCAATTGGGAGGTTTTTCAACAACAACTCTAAACAAAAGCCCAACAACACCCAAAATCATTTTTTCTTATTGATTTGTTTGTTCTTTTGATGGTGCATAATAAGCAAAGTTGTAAATGTCAACATATAAATTGTTTTCTTAATGTGATATCCAAAATTAGTAATTAGGCTAAAATTATCGATACAAGTCAACTCTTCATCAACACATAATTTTTTAGTTTATAATACATATATTTAAACTTTTCTTCAAAATAAAAAATAGGTTAATGAAAAGATACTGCTACGAACAACTCAATTAAGAAATTTACTTGTTAATCATTTTCACCTAGGTATTTTTTACCTTCTACGTGAAAAGGTTGGAGTAGCTCCAGTGGAAGATAAGATTAGAGAGAGTCATCTTAGATGGTTTGGTCACATAAAACAGCGGCCTTCCAATGGCCCAGTTAGGAAAGTAGATGACTTATGTTAAAAAAGATAGAGGTAGACCTAAAAAGATTTGATTAGAAAATATTAGTAATGACCTTTCTTTATTATATTTAAATAAAAATTTAACTATTAACAAGATACAATGGAGAAAAAGGATTCATGTAGCTGACCACACATAGTAGGATAAAGGCTTGATGCGGATGATAATGATGTTGTTGTTATTTATTACCTTCTGATATTCATATGTCGTAAACTTTATATTGCATAATAAAAGTCTATTCTCAAAAGCATACATCATTGATTACTTTTTTACATGTGCATACATATATATCTCACATCAATGACTAAAATAAATGCATATACATAATATATATATATATATATATATATATATATATATATATATATATATATATATATATATATATATATATATATATATATAACCCTATAGAGGGGCCTATGTGTTCATTTAGAAAATGAATACAACATCATTAAAGAATCAACAGCTCTCTAAAACAAACAAAGAAATACATCCAAAAAGTAAAAAAAAAAAATCTTATGAGTCAATAATCCTGTCTAGTTACATTGAACAAAAGAAAATAACCTAACAAAAGGACATTAAGAAAGCCCCCAACATCCAACCCAAGACGGTGTCCAATAGAGAGAGAGAGAAACCATCATCCATAAGAGCCAACAGCAAGTACAAACAAAAATCACAAACAAATCTTAATTAAAAAAGACCTGCACCCAGATGAAAAGAATGATCAACAACCCACAGTCTTGCAAAAAAAAAGCATATGCATACAAGGAGCACCAAAAGCCAAAACCAAAAGGAACAAAAAAACAAAGATAATGCCAGGGACAATAAGCATCAAAACCAGGAACCTCGCTAAAGCCAAAAGTAACCAACCCACGAGCAAAACAACACCACCCCGAGCCAGGCCAGGAACAAAACCAACATCCAACCAGCCATAGTAAGACAAAGAGCACCAAGGGAGAGCAGGGAACATAAGAACCAACCAAAAACACAACCTAACAAAGCCACAGGCTTGAACCTAACAAAAGCCACAGGCCCATCCAAAAGAAAAGAAAAGAAACAACATGAAACCAACACAAATAGAGAAGAGTCAAAAGACACCAACAAGCAGAGTTAAATTTTAACCTGAGCTTTAGAACACAAAGGTCTTCCTAAAGACTAATTGAAATTGTGCATAATATGCATACATACATACATACATATATGCATACATGCATATATGTTTACTATGTGTATAATTGCTTTATGAAGCTTATTAAATGGTCTCCTATATTTGATATCAATGAGGAATCCCCCATGGTGCCTATTTGGGTCTCTTTCCCTGATTTAAGTCCTCACTTATTTTCTCCTAGAATCCTTCATCGGCTAGGATCCTTATTTGGTAGACCCTTACAAATGGATAATGCCACTGCTCATGACAGTAGGCCCTTAGTTGTTAGGATGTTTTGGTGGAGTTAGATATATCCAAACATTACCATAACAATGTTTAATGTTTGGATTGGCCCTGAGAAATTTGGATATGTGCAAAAAATAGTTTTGGAGGATTTTTCATCCTTTTGTAATCATTGTAAAATCCTTAGCCATGTGAAATAAGAGTGTTTTATTCTATATCCTAAAAGATCCATACTGTTATACTTAAGAATCTGATTTATCAAACCACTATTGGTAATCTCAATCTCGATACCAATGTCTCGACATATGCTACTATCAGTCCCTCCCTCCCTGTTTCTAATGTCCTTGTTAATATTAATGAAAATGCCATCATTTCTTATGATGTCCAAAAGGCTGATTCTCCCAATAGGTCTATAGTTTTACTTACGATGGGCAATGTTATTTTTCAGATCTCACTAAATCAGAATAATGTTGTTCGTGGGCATAATGTGTATGGTGTTTCTCCTATGGATGGGAATACTGCAGATGATGTTAATTTTACGGATGTTTCTCCTAATTTGGTCGCTGCTATTAATGATCCTATTATGTCATTAAACTTGGCTGGTGTGGATGTTGTTGGGGATCATATTATAGGCATGAAACTCATTATCTTTTTGGATCGGTGGATGGTCGGGTTGTTTAGATGTTTCTAATAAGGTGCCTATTAATAATATTCATAGTTCTCCTTTATCTGATGATGTTTTGATTTCTTTGGGGTTGGAGAAGCAGCATTTGAATGTTTTTTTCTATCGGTAATTCTGTTGATAATTCTGACGGGTTGAATGATCTGTCACGTGTTAACTGGGATGTTGGGGAAGTTAATGTTGGTAATTGTCATTATTTACAAGAGGATATCAATTTGAATGTTGTGCAAGTTAATATGGTTTTTCTACTATTTTAGGGAAAAAAAAGAAATTCAAAAGTACAAAAGTGGTGCGCAGAACTTCAAGTACTTTATTGGTACTTCATCTCGATCTAAAGTTCCTCATAATGTTTAGTCCCCTTTTGGATTTTTCACTGGGATGGTGACTTTGTCTTTGGGTTGTCTTTTCGGTTCTGGCTAGTTCTCTTTGTTGTTGGTTGCCTGGGTTCTAGAATTAGGTTCTTAGGCTCTTGTTGCTGGTGGTTGTTTCTGTGTCTGCTCTGTCAGTGGTTTTGGTTTTTTGTTCTCGTTTGTTTTGTGGTGTGGGTTGTGTTTAGTTGTTTCTGCTTTCTGTTGTGTGGGGTGGTTGTTCTATTTCGTGGTGTTTTTTATTTCTTTTATTTGGCTTTGCTAATTTGATTATCTTCATAGTTTTTCCTTTTCTCTAGGTTTAGACCTTGGATCTTTCCTTTGGTTCAATTTGGTTTGGTTCCTTTTCTCTGCCATTGTGGATTGTGCTTGATCATTCAGATGTTCTCATTCTGCAGTTGTTGGCTCTTCTATTGAAATGTTCTTGAGTATCCTTTATCTTTGGTTTCTTTCCTTTTCTTACTTTTATGGTTCGATCGCATTCCTTAGTTACCATGCTTCATTCTCAATTGTTGGTCTTTTTTAGGCCTTTTTAGGTTTGCCTTTTTCTTTCTAATGTAACTAGCAAGGGATCTTAGAATCTTTAGGTTTATTTTCATTTTGGCTATAGCTCTTTGAGAAATTATTGAATTTTTTATCTCTTTTAAGGACCTTACATCTTATTTTCCATAATTAACGCGTAAGCCCTCTGTGGGTTTTATAAAAAAAAAGTAAATAAACAGGTCCATTTTACAAATGCACGCATGCACACATACATGTATGTATATATTGTCACAACCCAATTCAACACACTTGGCATGTCAGAAAGGTCATATCGTGTTGGATCACGGTAGGATATATAGTTCTGAAGATCTATTTGAAGTTTTTTTTTTTTTTTACTTTTCATTTATTAACAAAAACATATAGCCACTACACTTCAATTTCAAAGGCACAAAAAATAATTCATTAAAAAAAATTCACTTATTTTTCAAAAACTTTATAGACAAAATGTCCATAAGAAATACAATGATGGAACAAAATCAACATATACTTATCAGAATACACCATGATTGCTAGAATGAAATCTTCTAATAAAAAGCATACCTAACACCTGAATCAGCAACCTTTATATGTGGCACCTCTAGAATCAGCATATAGTTTTACTTGTTATGATCCAACCTGAGTTAGGTAACCCACCAAAACTTCTAATTTTTAACCCCTTTGCATGTGTTTGGAAGTGCTTTGTGTGTATGTGAGTATGTATGTATTCTGAAGAGGATCCCAAGGATTTGTTTGCGTGTTTGAAAATTTTGACTTTTTCCCCTTGAGGCACCTTGACGTTGGGGTTGGCGGTGCTTCAGTTCTAGTGTTATCTAGTTTTTCTGCTTTTTAGCACGCAACAAACATGAAGACATCGTAGGATTCTGTTGGGCGGTGCCATGGCCGACATTGCGGGGCACTACATTGCTAGAGCAAATATCATATTTGAAATATCTAAATATACTATTCCACTTGATTCATACTGTTTAGGCAGCTAAGTAGTGAGAGAAAGAGCTTTCTAGTGATAAAAAGTTTATTTTGGGCTGCTTCAAATCTTTTTCAGCTGACGGTCCAGTTTAGAAAATTGCTCGGGTTGAGGTCGATTATATTTTTCCTATCTTAGGTTTTAAATTCCATAATCATAGAGCTCGGTATTATACTATTCCACTGGAGTTTTTAGTACTTTCTGATCGAAATTATAATTTAATTCGATCATGTTATAATTTAATTCGATTCATAGAAAATTGCTCGGTATTATAATTTAATTCGATTCAACATATACTTAATTCGATCGAAATTATAATTTAATTCGATTCATAGAAAATTGCTCGGTATTATACTATTCCACTGGAGTTTTTAGTACTTTCTGATCGAAATTATAATTTAATTCTATAAACAATGCGGTTTTCTTGCGCTTAACTTTTGATATGTTGTTGGTACGATTATTCTGGTCATTTTGAGTATTTATTCAAAAATTTTAGCGTGGTGATTTTGAAAAGCAATAATTTCTTATCAAATTAGTAATTCATATGTACGTCTAAAAATAGTGCTTCAGTTCAATTAAAATTTTAGAATGCTATTATATATAATAATTGGTAATATGGTAAAATTTTAAAAACTATAGTTTAGGAGAACTATAGAACACTTGGCAGGAAATTATTTCAGCAGCTGTTAGAGCATTTTTGTATAATTATATAATAACACTATAATCACTTCAGTAGTGTAGAATGCACTTTGTCTTCAGTATCTGTGTTTTATTGGCAGAGAGAAGAGATTCTATTATTTGTTATGTGTTGGAAGTTTGGAGCCTGAGGTCTATTCTGATATTTACTAAGAAGGTATTTTGTTGGCTGCTAGAAGGGATTATGTTGGCGATGAGAAGAGATTTGTTAATTGTTAAGCATTCGAAGTTAGGGCCTGAGAGTCATTCTGATATCTATTATAATAAGGTGTTTATTTATATTTAAGTATAATTTCAGTAGTTTATTTAAATTCATATTTTGATTCAATATCAATATATGCTTCAGTTTCAACTTAACATACAATAACTCAGTTTATTATTTCAGCTCTTGTGGTTTAAGTTATTGATTTCTATTTTAGGCTATCATAGCCTACTGAGTCGTATTAGCTCACTCTTGCTTTTGTTTTTATTTTTAGGTAAGAAAAAGGATAAGAAGCGAGCCCGAGTAATTTTAATATCAAGCTTTAATCTATCTTGCAGGTATGCATTCTGGTTAATTTTCTTTTTGCAGGTTTGACTTTTATTTTTGTTGTACTTTTCTGTTGCGAAGCGTTGTTGTATATAAATCTCAGATTATATATATATTTTGGATGATATATAAAATTATTTTTGAATTTAGTGGTCTTTCGTTTTATATTATATTCAATAGTTACTCTGTGTTGTGCATAAGTTGGATGTTTCAACTTCTCAACATTTCTCCAACTAGATCTTAGGGTCAATCTCAATCTTCTTATCATGATCAGGCACGATATGACGTGTGGTTTGGTCGGGTCATATTGGATAGGTTGTGACGCTTTCATTTTCTAATCTCCTTTCTCTTTCCTTTTCTCTGGCTTGAAATTAACACATAAAGAAAAGCTACACAAAACCTACCCAAATTCTTAATAATAAATAAAATAGTAAATGAACATAACATCACAAAAACAGTAACATGTTATTCATACATAAACTTTTAACAGAAGATTTAGAATAGTGTTAACATAGCAATTTAGCCAGATAATAGAAAAACACATTCATAGATATTATAAATAAATATATCACATAAATCTCCATTCATATCACATCATATCAGTTTCTCCCTCAGGGCTTCATATCACCCATCATACCCACCGTTGCTTAGCTTGGTTGGTGGGTGAGTGCTAATGGGAACCCCCCAACCCGTTCGATTCCCCTCGAGCAGTAGCGCCTCTTAAGTGCGGGCCAAGAGTTTCTGAGGTGGGTGCCTCCTCTAAGTCAACCGAGGATTAGTCACGCTGCCAAGCTCCCTCTCGAGGGTGGCAGCGGGTGGATACCCTATTCCCTATATACATATATATATATATATATATATATCACCCATCATTCAAATCACATCATATCAATTTCCCCCTCAGGTCCTCATATCTCCCAACATTCACAAATACCTTCACTTGGATAAACATCATGTACACAACACATAAGTATCATGTCTTTATAACTCCATATATACAACACATCAGTATCAGGCCCTTATGACTCCTGACATATAGAACCAATCATTTATTCAGAATCCAAGACCTTATACCTCCACTTGGATAAACATAGGCATTAATAAACATTTGCTAGTATTTCATTCTTTCACTCAAATTCAATCACACAAGGATAGAAATATTAATACTTTCAACAAATATAAACAGAATCAGGCACATCACATAAATATACAAAATTTCACATATGAGGTAGAGTAGTCAAAAATTCAGGATAAATTCAGACACACACTTTAACCATTACAGATAGTAAAATCATTCACAGATAATATTCATAATAGTATTTCAAGATTTTTCTTCTTCTATAAAAACTTTTTATCAAAATTTATACACATTAAAAAAACTCAAAATTCATAAAATTAAAAAAAAATGCTCAGTGTAAATTCAGAAGAAATACATTAAAATGAACAAAATAGCAAGAACAACAAAATACCAAAAATTACACAATAAAAAATTTGTAGATATCAGGATATCCCCACTTTTGTGCTACTTTTGTAATAAAAAGAGCCAAAACTTTCATAAAAATATATATTATTAAAAATAAAAGTAGGATAAATATAATCTATCTCTATCTGTAACACTTCACTAGATGGCCAAACAAAAGAAAAAGGCCTAAAAGAAAGCAAAATAGACTTTCACTCTCAAAATCTTTTCTCCCTCTAGTTGGGGATCAAACGGTGGATATGAGTTTTGGATACAACATTTTTAATGAAATTTGGTTTTTTATGAAAATTCAGAATGTAGCAATATGGCGCTTAAAGGCCAATGTCATTGTACTCCCCAGAAAACACTAATTTTTATTCAGAATATAGAGAATCTAGTGCTACAATTAATGCCTAGAAACCCAGCATCGCGGTGCATTTAGAGACTCTAAATAAACTATAATACATATAAAATAATGTCACAATGCTCCCAGAGACTTCCCTCTTCCTACCCAATAATATAGAAGGCAGTGCCTAAAAAAATAAAAATAAAAATAAAAAATAGAAGCCAATGCCTAAAAAGCAACGTTGTAACACTCCCAAGGAGTTTTCACATGCATACATATTTTCACACACAGAACTCCTTAGAACTAATCTAATGCACAAAATACATTCAAAAACATTCACAGAAGGTATAAAGTGTGAACGTGTTACTATACGTGTCAACTTAACATATCAATTCAGGTTATCACAAGTGTGTGTATGTATGGTTGCTGCTAATATGCTTCTTCCCGAGCATTTTAATGGGAGCAAATCTTGGGCTTTCTTTTTTAATGTTGATTTTTTTTAATCATCCTAGAGGTGATTTTACTAAGCTTGTGTATTGGAAGAAGCCTTCTGTTAATTACAATAAGTTAAATGTGGATGGTTTAGTTTTTAATTTGAAAGCTGGTTGTGGTGGCATTCTAAGAGATCATCAAGGTAACATGATTTTTGCTTTTGCTTCTTACCTTCCTATCTGTATGGTGATTGTTGCAGAGGCTTCAGTTCTGCTCATGCGTCTCAATTTCTGTATGGAGCATCACATCTCTAAAATTTAGATTGAGATTGACTCCTCTCTTTTGGTTAATCTAATTAATTCCAATTATTGCAATAATGCTGACCTCTATATATTTTTAGGAATATCATGATCATTCTTGACAAAATGGATTTAGAGGTCACCCTCATTTATAGAGAAGGCAATACTGTGTGGACTGGTTAGCTAAAAAGGATAGTAATTTAACTATTACTGAATTCTTTTGAAATTTCAATGGTATTCAAGATTTGAAGGATAAGGTGTTTTTGGATAAGACGGGTCATCCTTATTTCATAAAAAAGTTATCTCGCATTTATTTTTTGGGTTTTGGATTTTCTAGTTGTTTCCAACATTCTATTTGCCTTCTTGTATTTTTCTGTGTGGTTGGCTACTTGTTTTGGTGAATGTGATAATTCATGGTTTCTTTGGTCATTTGTTTCTCTATACGTGGATGTTTTGCTTCCTTGGCTCTGGGGCCATTTGTTCTTGGTCAAGGCTATTGATCTAGTGATGTCTGTTTTTTAAGAGTGTGGGTCTGCTAAATTTGTTATTTTTTATGTTGGTTTTTTGATATTCTGGGGGTTGGACTTCTTTGTTGGTTACCTTTTGTCTGGGTCTTTGATTTGCTAAGGGTTGTTAGTCTGCCTTTCCCTTGTATGCTCTCTTTGTTTGCCCATTGTTTTCTTTTCTTGCAGGTATTTCTAGACTTTATTTGGTTGAAGGTTTCTTTTGATGTTCTGCTACAGGTCTCATGCAAGATAATTTTTCATTCTTGGCTCATTAATGTCTCTCATTTATGTTCGGCTTGTTATATGGTTTGAGCTTATCGTCTATCTTAGCTTTGTGTTGTTTATTTTTTGGTATGGTTTCTTGCATACCTTCTTTATGTTTCTTTTACTTTGTTTATTTTGTAATTAGCTAGGGACCTATAATTCTTACAGTTTTTTTATTGATTTTTTAATTGTATCTCATTGACGGTTAGTGAGTTATCGATCCCTTTAAGGACATGTAACAACTTTTGATTATTAAAGTGTAGGCCCTATATGTGTTTCCTCCAAAAAAAAGTGTGTATGCATGTATACACGCATACGCACACACACACACACGCGCGTTAATAATTCATTTATTGAAAACTTCACACTAGAAGTTATTTGCCCATTCTCTTCATCTCGTTCATAAATTCAGTAGACTCCTTTCCCTTCAAGCCCTCAATCGCCTTGCTAGCCTGCGATTGTGTTGTTCTCTTGCTCGATTCCAATCCAAATCCCTTTCCTGATCCAGGCTGATTCCCTCTCTCAGTGTCAATCCCATGCCCATCCCATGTGGTAGCTTTCTCTTTTGTCATAACTCATGTGAAGAGGCCTTGAGGCCGATCTTGACCCCGGTGGTTGGAGATCCCGTTCTATTTGTGTGGAAGCAACGCTGGCTTCGACGTCCAACCCATGGGGTTTGAGTAAACCTCCTGCTTCATCTAAGGGTAATAATTTCTTTGGATTGTCTAGTGTTATCAATTTATTGAACACTTGATTGTTTAAAGATGTTGTCTCTGGTAACATCCCTCCAATTGCTCCTGTAATTTCGTTTGTGCATTCCTCTTTTAAGAGTGTTCCAACGATTTTTTTTTCTAATGAGAATGTGGTCTAATTGTTTTCTCTATTGGCTTAAAAAGATCCTTTGTTGTTCCTTATTTTTTGGTTATGCTGCCTGTTGCTGGTATTCTTTCAGGTTTTAGGTTGGCTATTGCTAATGCTCAAGTGGATTGGACCAATTATGCTACTGGATATGGCTATAGAATTTGCTAGTTTTTGGTTGGTTATTGATGTGACTTAGTGGATTGGACTAATTTTGTTTGATGGTTGTGGTTCTAGAATTTGTTGGTTTGGTGAACTGCTGATGTTTCTCTAATGCTCTTGTTGTATTGTTGTTATTATTGATTGGGCTTCAAAGTTGGCTCGAGCTTGGTCTTACTTTTAAGGTATGGGATATTCGGCCTCTCTTTTGCTTTTTCTTTTTTATCTTGTATTATAGTAAAGATTTTTGGGTCCTAGGTTTTTTTGCTTGTGATTGTTACTCTTTGAGCACTAGTGGGCTTTTGATTCCTTTAAGGATTTGGAATACTTTTGATGATTAACACGTAAGCATGTTGATGGATTTTTATTAAAAAAAATCAATTGACTACTATTATCAATATTGCTAGTTGAATTGTCAGTGCGAAAAAAGGTTTGAAGATTACTCCTTCGTTAGTCTACTTTATTAGGTTTTGTAAGGGAGTATAACTTAGATAATTCAATTTTGGCACATTTGTTTATAAGATCTACATATGACAAATCACTGATGCAGAACTCCAAGAGCCAATATGGTAAAGGCCAAAACACGGTAAAAAAATTTCTTAAACTATCCTTTTTAAGCTATATCTTCTTCCAACGATGGGCTCTGCTAGGTTTTTTTTTTTTTTTTTTTGCCTAAGCCACCCTCCTCAGTGTCATCCAGTCCAAGGCCTTGTTTGCATGATTCGTCTTCAAGGAAGACTTCTCTCTCCCTCTCATCTTCTTCTATGTGATTCTCATTTTTTTATAGCGTTGTTCATTTGATTCTTCCACCTCGCCTGATTTTGGCTTGAATGGCGATTAATTGTTTGAACGACCTAGGTTTTCTCAATGGGAAAAAGAATACTAGTTCCTTCTTAGAAGCTTTGTTCGAGGCTTCCCCCTTGTCGAGTTATCCTGACCTTAAAACCACTATTTATCGTGGGTTACCGTTGTTATGGATTTCGGAAGAGAAAATTCTAGCTCTTGCTGCTTCTTTTAAATTTGCTTTAGTTGGCAAATTTTGTGGCCGTAGACCCTCTCTCGGTGCCATCCGTAAATTTTTCTTCAATCTCAAGCTTTTTAGAGAGTTTTTGGTTACTCTGTTTAACCCAAAGCATGTTTTGATTAAGTGGGTGAATGATTTAAATTATAGTAAAGTGTCATCATTCTTATTTTGTTAGTAATTGCTACATAAAACTGTACAAGTGAACCCTCTTCTTGACATTGATGTGGAATCCCTTATCATCATGATCTGGGTTTCGCTCCCTAACCTTCGACCTCACGTATTTTCTCCCCATATCCTTCACGATTTGGGAGCCTTATTTGGCCGCCCTTTAAAAACACATAATGCTACCTCTAATGGCTTAAGGTCTACTGTTGCTCGAGTTATGGTTGAATTAGGTGTCACCAAACGTTATCCCAATAAAGTGTGGCTAGGCCCTGAAAAATTGGGATATATTCAACATGTGGAATTGGAGGAGTTCCCTCCTTATTGTGCTCACTGCAAATCTTTAGGGCACTCCAAAATGGATTATCGTAGTCTTAACCCCCATTTAGCCAAAGATCCCACGTCCATCCCCATCCTTGTAAATGTTGTTGATTTACACCCCAATGGTTATTTTGAGTTTTCTATGCATGAACTATGGAAAATATGAAATCTGTGGCTTTGAAACCTTCATTAATCATGTTGATGATGTTGTTGGACTGTTTGATGCTTCTGATATGATGGTTCTTGAGGGAATTAGTAATGTTATGGCTGAAAAATCTACGTTAACTCTTGCTTCTAATAGTTTGGACAATCATTTAGCTAGCACTCCTATTTTGGAGTATGTGGATCTTCTGGTTGGTGATATCGATGTGAATGTTCGCTATGGTGTTGAGGGACTGCAGGGGAAAATAATGCCTATTCATCCATCCCTTGTGAATGACCCTCTTAATTTTTGCGATGGCTTGGATGATTCTGATAAGGTTCCCATAATCAATTTACTGGTATCTCCTACGCCTCTTCTGGTCGACCCTGTTGACCATTCTGATTGGTCTATACTCAATCTTATGATAATTGGGATGCTGAGGGATCTTGTGAGGATCTCTCCAACTTGGAGGAGAGTGATTTAAATGTTGTGCATGCAAGTGGTTTACAAAGGCAAATTTGTGGGCTAGAACAAGAAAAATAAGAATAAGAAAAACAAGAGTGCGTTGAATAATTTCAAGTATACTATTGGTAGACCTACACACACTAATACTCCTCCTAATACTCATATTAATTAGCTTATTTGTTTTTGTTGTTTGGGCTTTTTCTTCTTGTTTTCTGGTCCTGTACTGTGTTGGGGGTCTCCCATTGTTTGGGGTGTTTTTAGGTTGGTATTCTACTTTTTTCTATTTTGGTTTGTGTCCTCTAGGTGTATCATGGTGTTAATCTTGTCTTGGGTTGGTGGTGTTGGTTCTGCGACTGGGGTCATGGCTCCTGTAATCTTTGTTGTTCTTAGGGGTCTTTGGCCTCGGCTCATTGGTTGGCTCAGCAACTTGGTGGTATCTCTGCCATGTTGTTGCTCTTTTCAGGCTTTGTTGGTGACGGTTTTTTTCTTGCTTGGTTCATTATTAATTCTTTCTGTTTGGAAGTTATTTTATATTGTAGATCCCTAGAGTATGCTCCCTTTGATGATGCAGCTTTTTGAGCTGGTAGCTGATGTTATGCACTTTGGAGGCTCTAGCTTCTCCATCCCTATGGATGGTGCTCCATTTGTTGTTTAGCTTTTTCTTTAGGTTTTTTATTGTATTTTAGTGGGGATCTTATGCTATTAGGATTTTTGTGCTTCGATTGTAGCTCTTTGAGCATTAGTGGCTTTAGGTCCCTGTATAAAGACATGTTTCCCTTTATTTAAATTAATGTGTAGGCTCCTATGTGAGTTTTAATTAAAAAAAAAAAGCTATATCTTCTTTTAAATCTCATATGTTGTAAGTTAAATCAGAATGGGAAGAGAGTATGGTTTGATCAAAACTCTCCGAACTAAGTTTTGATTTAACTTTCATTGTTCGCTAATGATAAGTATTTGCTTTAAAACAATGAAACATAAGTTTTACATTCATCATTTCTTTTTAGCCAAAAATATAATTAATCCAAACTCTAAATATCACTTTCCTCACTTTAAAGTGCTTCATTTTTAAACATTTTCCAAAACAACAAAAAAAAAAGGTTTTATTTTAAAAGTTTCTCATAATTATAGTCAAATTCACTGCAAGTACAAGTTGCAAGTGATTTTTTTTCCTTTACATTATAATATCAATTTGTGTTTTCTTTTAAAGTAGCGTCTTAAATATTGTATGATCTTTTTATTGCAATTGTTATAATCCTACTTTTCTTTTAGCTCAAAAGTTTTACAAAGATTGAGTATTTCTTAATACATTGTAGCTTAAATATCACATTCAATTGTGAGGGCATTTAAGTTATAGACAAGTGTTGGTTAAGAATGGATGTTGGAGATCAGAACATATAAAAATCACTCGCTTACGACCCTCCAAAATACATTTATTATACTTTGATTTTACATCTCAAGCTAATCACATGCATTTCTTATTGTTTCAACAAATGTGAAGCTAAACCAGCACTTCAGGCCTAATCTCAACAAATGTAGCAAGGTAAGCGTCTTCTCTGCGTTTCACCAGTTCGGGGTTCTTATCCATCTCACCTTGGGGACATCGCGATATGGAATTCACATAAAAAGAATATTTCTTCAGTTTTATAAGAAAGCAATTGAGTTAAAAGAAGCGTGTAACCCCTCGAGCTTGAAAGAAAACATACCTAAGATAATGTTCAAGTCATGAAGAGGCACTCTATATGATGATTATCCAACTTACTGAACCCATTTGCTATCAGGAAGGAGAAAACGTAAGCCATCTCTGCCACTACAATAGCCTCTATATTCTCCATCATAAAGCGGTGAGCAGTTGTCGCCAATCTTTCAACCATGCATGGAGATGTCCTAGGAATTGATGTCCAAAAAAGAAGTCGGAGGGAAATTGTTGAACTGCACACACCACATAAAAGTTGCAAAGGGTTCATGGAAGTCACACCATGACTAACATCGCTGCTCCTAACACCATCCTGGGGAATAAGAATGTTGATTCACTTCTTGTTCGAATAGACTGGGCTTTTTTGTTAGGCCCTTCAATGCCTGGATTTCTATTGCTTAGTTATTTCTTTCCACCCTTGGGTTCCACGACACTTGGCATTCTCTACCAAAGAGATAAATGGCGACAAATGCTGCAAGCTTTGTCAGATAGAAATTATGTGGACGATGGATAAAGAGACAGAGATTTTATGTGACGACGGATGGAAGACAAAGGTATTCAAATTTGCATTAAACTAGTTATTCTTTAAATTGTCTTAAATAAAATGTTAGGGTCCAAGAATTATTTAAATTTAGTACACAGACGATTCTACACCCAACTACTATTTAGCTTATTTTAAATATTTATAAAGAATATTCTAGATACACTAACACATGAAGAAATCTTAAACATTTTAATACACCAATTACATTCTATCATTCAACTTATTCTGGAGATTTCCATAGCATACTGACTTAATATTGAATATTCTATACTCCGATATTGATCGACTTACTATTTTAATATTATATTTCTAAAAATGTCTACACAACTTCACTTGAGCCCATGTTAGTATTCGACCATGAAATTGAATGGTTTGTCCTCATTGAGCCATTCAGCCAAGGTTCACTAGAAGGAACTAATTCATCATTTCCTTTCGAGAGTCTCACAGGCTTGATACTCACTAAAATGGCACTAATCTCATCCAACAAAGCCTTGTGATTGTCTGAGTTCAAAGACTTGCATCGTTAACTCCTCTCTATTGGGCTTAAATTAAACAACTTCTTGAAGTGGGTGTCCAAATGAATGCCGCAAGGCATACTAATAAAAGACTCCAATCATGTAATTCTGTCTACAGTTCTGCTAGCCATTGAATCACACTAACCTAAAACCTATACGCAACCTACACACTTATACAAACTCTAATAGAGTAAAGAAAAGGCCCAATTTTTTGAGCTTCTCAATTTTTCTCCTACACCCATAAACTTAGTATCGGTTGAGCCTTCGCCAATAAGATTAGTTCAAAGCTATTAATAGAGATTAAAAGGCATCAAGCAATTTAATAGAGATTGAAAACACTCTTGACCTTCTCTCTCTTTAGGAAATACACAAGAGTATATTTGTTGTTAAAGCTCACAAGAGAGAGTTCACTCCCGCCATCTGTGAGAATGGATAACTTAACGCACATACACTTATAATGCATTATACACTCATTCACCACTAAGAGGGTTAGTTTTATCTTGCATTTACTTCTACATATGCATGGCTAGCTAGGCTTATTATAAGGCAAGGCATGCTACCGCGTAAACCCACTAGTCACAATTAGTGGCAATTATTTATTACAACTATTAGTAAGCCCACTTTGCATATCCAGAACTCTGCTAAACTAATGACTATCCCACTTTAAATGCCCAAGAAATTAATTTTAATTATTTATCATTCAATGCTGTGATATTAGCTTCTTGTAATTTCTAATCACTATGCATGATATGTAAGTACCGCACCTACTAGTTGAGCATGCCTTGCACATACCTCTACAAGTTCGAAACTATCAACCCCCACAGTGTGCACGCAATATGACCATTGACTTGCATGCCTCATCATTGCATCGCACACAATAAAATTGACTTCAATGCAACATCAACAATCATGCATGCAACATCGTACGCCAATCAAAGTTGTCTATATGTTAGAAGTTTAGAAGTAAAATGTAAATATTTTTTATGCATAAAACTATAAATTTACATTATATATTTAGTGCCTTTGATGACACACACTAGACCATCGATATAACTAAAGATGTAGAAAATTATTCTGGATGGAATGTAAGGAGACAACATTGTACTTAGGTGACCATAAGAATGATCAAATGCATATGGATAACAAGATTGTGAATCAAGTGTGCTCTATTGTATGCGATGTGAGAAACAAAAATGAACTCACTGTTTCCATGAAAACCATCCTTAATGGATGGCTACATTAGTGTAAATGATGGAAGCTTGTTTGCCTGGATGATTGAGATGGAGCACACGTAATCAAGAGTTTAAGGTCACAGTTACTCAAATGAGATAAAGAAAAAAATATTTGTCTTATGTTGTACTCATAAGAACATAAGACATATATTTACGAGTTCAAACGAGAATATACATTTTTGATAACTATATGAGTACAACAAGGGAGTGGCGTGTCTTAGGAGGGATTTGTGGAGAGCCCCGAGTATAGAAAAGAAAGAGTAGAGAACTAAGAATTTCCTTAAAAAAAAGGACAGAGAAGTTACATTAAAGATAAAAATATGGGGAGAAGATATTTCATCTGGAGTAAAAAAAGATAGGGAGAGAGAGAGATACTGATGGAACTAAGGTAATCTAATGGATTGGGAGAATTTAATTACAAACCTTGATGAGCATGAAAATACTAGTTCAATCAATAAACTCGAACAAACTTAGATACTTCATTGAACTTGTATTGTAGACATATTTTTTTATCATATTTTATTCACATAATACCCCCCTCCCCCCTCTTATTAAAATAATTTCTTAGACTTTTCCAATTCATTTCCATAGTAGCCAATTTCTATTAAGAGGGAGGGACATAAGAGAGAGAGAGAGAAAGAAATAGAGAAAGTAGAGCTCATAAAGATCAATTCATGAGCTGGGGCAACCAAAGAAATCATTCATTGTGAAGTAGATTATTAATCCATTATCTCGAAGTTATTTATTTCTTTTCTCGTGTGCTTTCTCAAATTTTCTTGCATGGCTTTAATAGAACGAGGATTTCACAGTGTACTAATTTCACAAAGCTAAGTCTAATATATTTCCACCTTTGCATTTCTACACGTTCTAGTTCTTACAATACTACATCTTATAAACTATGCATTATATACAATTATATGATGATTCAAGTTACGTGAAGTTCTCTTTATCATGTATAATAGAGTTGTCAATTATGATGTTATCTATTGTTCTCCTTATCGCATACAATATTAATGTTGGAAAACTAGAAGGGTACAACAACAAGGACATAAATAATTTTATCCACCAATACTTTTTCATACAATTAATGCAAGGCAATTAGGCCTTGATTGCGTATATGAAATTGACATATAATAAAATGTATGCTGCTGCTGCTGCACAAGTATAAGTATGCTTTTCAAAAGTTGATGCCTTTCAAAAGTTGATGCCAAATTACCCTAAGCATGTTATTCAATTGTTGTTGTGAATTTTTTTTTTTCTTCTTATTATACTATTTCTACTATATTCCTAATTGTGAGAGTTGTAATTCCCGGGTTTACTTAGCTTGCTATCAGCTAAGATAAATCTTGATGATATAATACTTCTTTCTTAGTATTAAGAGTATTTATTATATATTTCTTTCCATGAAATCATTTGAAATCAAGTTGTATATATACCCTATGACATTCATGATTTGACCAACAGAAAATAAAGGGAAATGAAATCTTGGTCCCATCACTACTTTCAATGTTTTCTTCCAATTTTCTAACAAACATATATAGTTACATGCTATTTAAATTAAGGGACTTTTACTTTAGATGTGTTCTAATACACTCTTTGATATTACAGTCTTAATGATCATGTTATCTATTGTTCTATATGTGGAATACATGCAACATATATAAGTCGTATACATAGAATGCATTTTATCCAACTATGCGGCTTTACTTTATATGTCTACATACGCACCTTATGGTGTTTCCTAATAAATGTTATGCACTTTACATATTGTTGAATGTAATCCTATTAAATTTTGCATCTTCATGCAGATATCTTCATGTAAATAAATGATTCATATCTACATATGATACAATATGTCAACAACCTTTGATGTATACTTTTAGAAAGGAAGGACTATCTTGTAGATGTTCGATATCCAATGCAATGAGATTTTTTTAGACCATTTTGATACAAAACATTATGTCCTTAGGTTTCAAAGAGAAAGACTAGTGAAATATGTGGGAGGCGAGAAGTATTTAATAAGAAACACTTATCCTTACATAGTGTCCGCTAGCATTTGAAAGAAGTGGGATTTTTTGTGAGAGATGCCTACATCATTTTTTTTGTCAAAATTAAAGGAAGATAATGATAGTTATAATAAAATTACATAACTATACATGCTGCAATCCATCTCAACATGCCATAATTAAATCTTTATGATGTAATCATTCATACAAATCTCCTGAAGTATCTATACAAGTATCAAATTGGGTCATCTATGATATATATTAAATAGGATGAAATAAAGTATGAATTGCAAAATGGAGAAGATGCTAAGAAAAGAACATAATTAAGAGAACAAATAAAATTTTATATTCTTATTGAGGAGAATTAGTTTATATAGTATAAGAAAATGGACTACTTAATCTATATTTAACATATTCATAAGTATATTGCATGCTATGTAGTACTTTTCTTAAAACTTATCAAATTATGATTGATAGACATTTTTGAAATAACTCATTGGTGTTGATTATAATCAACAAATGCTTTACTGGTAGAAAGCATTCTTGTTGAAAATAATATATGATGTATTGTTTATAAGTATTGAAAATTGGTTATGCATAGAAGCCTAGGGATATTTCTTTTTTTTTTATGATGATTCTAAACTTCAAGTGACCACATGATTATTATGTTTTTTCTTAAAAAAATGCATGTGAATCTACTTGGCAACTAATATATATTTAATGTTTATATTATGTGATTTGAAGAAAGGTGTCAGAATAACTTAATCACATACAACATCACAACAACTTGATAGATGAACTTTATAAATAATTGAGATTACTTAGGCTCATCTTATTATGTAGTGATAGATGCAATTGTACCAAATGGCCCCCTGTAGAGTATACAGCAATAAAATTAAGAAGATAGCACTAAATCTACACGATTTTCATCTCACAAACAAAGCAAATGGCAATTGTGTTGGCTAGATTAGTGCAATTAAATTAAGAACTACGTACGTAGATTAAAATTTTGGATTTTGAAAATCGACGATCTTAATCAATGATGATAAAGATCAAGAAATGCACTGAACAACTCTCTAGAAAATACTAATAACAACAAAATAAATTCCTTTATATAAAACATAAAAGAGAGGTAGGGAAAAGGGCAGGCGCCACAATCATTTCTAAGAATTCAAAAACTTAAGAATATAACATGTTACATAGTAACAACTGCCTTGCAAAATTGCAGTAATTAAGGCTTTATTTGGGAAGGCTTTCTTATTGTTTATTAAAGCAGCTTTTTAGTACAAAAGCCGTCCCAAACAAAGCCTAAGTCTAATTGCTCATAGAAACATCAACTTCTGTTTATAAGGAAGTGGAAAAACTAAAAAATACACAAAAACATGCCTAATTAGATATCCTTTTCAGATTTCTCTTTAGACAAAGAAGATAAGAAGAGTAGTTAAATGACTGCAAACTGTATGTTCAAAGTAAATATCAAATTTCATATTAGAAACTAATCGAGAAATATCACATATAGAATTATCGATTAGAGGAAGAAATGGATAGCAACAAAGCTAATCACCTTCCTAAAAAGGATGCATGTTCTTCCTTCATCAATATATTTTCAATTTTATAATTATGCTAACATACACAATACATAAACACTGAAATGCCTTTTAATTTCATATCCTAAAATTGCTTTCGACAAATTCATGTAAGATGAAATATGTAAAGCGCGTCACCAACTTCATCAATATATTAACTAGTTTCAACTGCATGATAATTGCAACAATATATCGATCAGAGATAACAATTAAAATTTCAATACGAAATAAGAAGTAACATGACTGCTATAAGCGCTAGCTAATAGAACTAAGGATCCTATAATAATCTTGAACTTCCATTAAAACGAAATAAATTTTTTTTAAAAATACTCTTTCCAATCCTAAGAACCAAAATATATGATCTCAGATCTTTTACGCAGGAATAATAAAGATCATATATTGCAACTCCAGATAAAGCCATAAATTTCTTATCAATATATATTTAAATTAATCATACAGCTAATCACACGCTAATTGTTAGATCTCACTAAATTAAAGCATGGAATCTCCATTTGAAGCCTTTCAGCTAAAAAATGACATCTCACTACGTTTAAACTTTTTTTTTCCATTTCGTCCCAGTAAAATTCCATCTAAACGCTGCATAAAGAAAGCTAGATAAGTCTATCCTTTTCCATAAACGTATAAATGACCCTAAATAATTGAGCAAATGTAAGTGAGGCTTCCAAGAAAGAGGTATTGTCTATCCTCTTCAAATAAAGAGGTCAGAAGTTCAAATCCCACCATAAAAAGAAAGAAAGAAAGGTTGAAGCTTCTACGGACATAGAATACCAGAAGCTCTGGGCTAGACAGCCTTAATCAATCATGTACTCCAAGACGTAGGGAAAAATGTACATAAGAAGAACAAGAAGAAATCAACTCAACTAATAACTAACACGCAACAAACGACAAGCTAGCATATATGAGTCCTATCACTACAGCTAAGAGAATAAAGATATATAGAAGATAGTCGTAAGATCTAACCTCCCATAACCCATGTGTAGCAAACTCATATGCCGTTTCCTCTTCCAGCTTCATGGTGAAGGCCATATCTACAAAGAAAAGCAATAGATTGTAAGAGAAAGATGAGAGAAGGGATAGCGAGATGGAGAGCTCAGCCTACGGTTTTTCTTAGTTTAGATCATAGTATCAGACCTTAATCACGATATCTTCTTACCTTCCATGTAAGCACTTCAGATCTGCCGAAAAAAATATATCGAAAATGAAAGGAAAAAAAAAAAAACAGAAGAGAGAAGAAAGAAGAAGAAGATGAAGAAACGAATTAAGACAAAAAAAAACGAACGGTCAACAGTGGTTTCCGTTAAATCCGGCCGCATGGGAGAGCAGAGGAGAGGTACAAATCACAGTCTATCCTCTCGTTGTTCGAGCCAAAGAAAGTGCATATCCTTCTCCATCTCAAAAGAAACGCCTCCTGATCTCTTTCTTCTCCACCCCAACATAATTTTACCTCTTCCATCTTTCAAATTCCTAAACCCCTTATCCAAAAAAATCTATCTTTGTTCTCATCTCGTAAATGTATAAATTAAAAAAATTAAAAATAAAATAAAATAAAAGTAAAACTATTCCACGGTCACCTCAAGTAGTAGCTCGACCTCGGAACCAGGCGACCGAGTTTTAGCCATCTTCTTGGGAACCTGCGGTAGAGAAGACGTGCGCAGAAGCGCCGAAGTTGATCAGCAACTTGTCTGACACTTTGCTTAAGCCTCACCGTCGACCATCCTTTGTCTTCTCCTTTTTCAGTAAAGCGAAAGCAGATCAAAAGGGAAAAAAAAAACAGAGAGGTAGCTGTGGCTGACAGGTAGAGAAGTGAGCACGCAACGCGAACGGCATTCATCGATGCAGTCTTCATCGCTGTGTGCTCACTCTCTTCTGTCAGCAAACTCTCATCGATCAAGCAGGAGAAAAGAAATTGATAATAAAAACATTATAGATCCGATCTTCTTCTTTCTTCTAGGGTTTCACTTCATCGCTTCTGGATATGAGGCCCCTCTAGGGTTTTCTTTTCTTCCTTTTTTTTTCTTAATCTTCCTTTTCTGTGGAACAAAAAGACGCTACTCCAATATTTATGGATCTCTCGGCCTCTCACCCCTTCGTTTGTGGTCAATCATTCGGCGCACGTGTCGTTCGCCTGTTTCGTCACTCGTGACGGAAAGCAATGGTGGAGATTTAAGCGTTAGAACTGTGAATGATCGAATAAGATTATCCTAATTCCATGGGTACCTAGTTCATCAAAATTATGAGTTCAATTTTGCAAAAAAAAAAAAAGTCTATATATTAAAAATTATTGAATTTATTTTTAATTTAATATTGTATATAAAAATTTATATTATATTAATTTTAAAATAAATTTACAAAGTTCAAATAAAAAAAAAAGAAAAGCAAGATATCTTTTGATCATATAAAAAAAATAAAATAAGTTTAGAAAATTTTCTATTTTAGAAGGCCTCCATCTTTATATATGATGCAACGTTTGGATAGAAATGCAAAATTTAAGGGGTTAGTGTGTAAACTGTAAAGCATGAACCGCTGAAATATGGAATTGTTTTTTTTAATTAATTTATTAATTTATTTATTTTGATAATTATGGGAGAGAGAGAGAGAGAGAGAGAGAGAGAGAGAGAGATAAGTTGGGGGAGGGAAAATTGATGTTCACACGGTCCGCCGCCTGCTGGTTCGTCCGGCCGGTACCATGATCCCATGCATGATGTTATCGTACGGAGAACTATCTGCGGTTTCTCAGCCGTCTGATCTACAAACAAAGAGAAGTATAGCCGTTAGGGTCGTGGTCGTGGTGATCCCCGCCAACTGCTGGTTTCCTTTTTGGGATTTGCGTTGAATAGGGCATGAGCAGACTAGTACGGCTTAGTTGTGGCCGTCAAACCCAAGTCTTCAAGCTGTTCGAATATATTTGATGGATCGCACTCAAAATTTTTATATTTTGTTAACTACAAAAAATAATACCAAATTTCAATACAAACTATTATCGGAAAATGAAAGGATACTTACTTCATATGGGAAATTTTTTTTACTATTTTTTTAAGTAGATTTTTTAATATAAAATTTTTATTAAAAATATTTGTATTAAAAAATTTGTATAGCCTAAGCTTCATTTGAGACAGCTTTCTTGTATAAAAATTTTTAATTTATAAAATTTTTATACTAAAAAATTACTTTAAAAAGCAGTAATAAAGTTGTCCCAAATAAAATTTTAAGTATGCAAATTAAGGAGTTCATCTTGATCTGTTAGTTCAAAATTTTGGCTAATAACTAAAAGGTCTTGCATTCAAAGTTTGTATATGTGATGTGCTTGTGAATTTGTCTTAATTAACTCAAAAGTCCAAAAAAAAGTACGCAAATTAGTTGACCACAATGTACGAATTAGCTGGATTAAGATGCGCTGCTGTTCACTTCTTGAATTCAAAATAATTTCCTTATAGTTATATATGATAGAAAATTTTATTAATAATAATATTTTTTTATTTTTTATTTTATTATTTTTGTTGTAGATTGGAGCATTCACGGTGGTGAGGGATAGAGTTTAGCATCCAAACTTTGTACAAATATCTAGACAGATAAAAGAGAGGGGTGCGAGAGTCATAAGACTAACCAAAATTTTTATGTAAACCCCTAAAAGAAAAAAACCAAAGGGACTGGCCCAGTTGAAATGGTTCCACTAGTATTTATTTGTGTATTACAAATGAGACCCTTCCAAGGGGGAAAGGCCTTGGCTTGATGCAATAAATATACATCATATAGAGCACATTATATGGTGGTAGTTGGAAGAATCTAGTGATATTGTGGACCTCCGAAAGGAACAAGACACCACCACCCCGCGAGGGGAGACAGTATTTGGCCAATGGAAGGGCAGATTCGATCATGCATACGATTAACCATTGAGGATAGTGACTCTCACCAGCACACCCCGATGGATAACAATATATACGATCTAATCACAACGGGTTTCCCCCACCCGATACATTAGCTCGAATGAGGTTTATTTGAGAGTGGGATTCGGTTTCCCACGGGCGCAAGCCCCCGTGGTTAATTATATCTCAAGTCGGAGCCTGAGAATACTCTCGATTAAGGATTCTATATTATACTTTCTGAATTGGGATTGACACATAGGGGGAAGACTAGGAAATCCTACTCAAAGAGAAAGAAAGGTTCAACTAGGCTTAGTCAACATGCACGGCTCACATCAGCATCCGGAGGGACTAAGGTAGTGAGAAGAAACTGGAGAAAATAAATAAATCATGCACTCGAAGCATGCAGGAGGGAAGGATGGAGGTGGCGTCATCCGTGTGACGCGGATATGTAGGGTTTAGGGTCTCTGGAAGACAGAAGACCTACCTACTGATGAGGCGTACTACGAAATAATAATAGCCTTGAATCCTAAATCTAATGGGTTTAGTGTTCTACGTAACACTAACACCCGTGTCCTAACTAATGCAATGCAAAACCTGGACTTAACTCGGCCGGGAAGGGGGAGCCAGCTAACCACCTAATCGCTTTAAAACCATGCTGTCCAGTCATTTATGAAAGATGGGTGGGTAGGTTTAAGTTTATTAGAAGCGGGGCCGACATCTATAGGATTTCCTAATTGGCCCCGGACTGATGTCGGGTGAATGTTCCTATGACTAATGCAATTAAAATTTTGATTTTGGTTTCTAATGCAATGCATGCTAGTTGAAGCTTCCAAATCAGGTATGCATAGAACTTTAAAAAGGCTTATAAAATAATTTTTAGAATTAGACTGGGCTTCCCCAGGTCCGGCACCTCATCCTCATAGGTCAGATTATCCGGACTCTACCCGCAGGCGGGGAAGTGTCTTATAGAAGGAAAGAGAAATGCATTAATATGCATGCGACCCCGGACGATTCCGGCAATTCCCTATGTCGTTAAGTTTCTAAATTGCTTAAAACTTAAAATTTTAAATATTAGTTGCGAGTAGAAAAGGTTTTAGTCCTTAGAGAGCCTAACGAAATCCAGGCTAAAATAAGAGCGGCATGCAGATCGCCAATAAACTATGAAAAGCAAACAATCCTAGACGCACACAATCATAAAACACATCAAAATTATCCAAACAAATTAATAAATGTCCATAGGCCAACTGCCCTTAATTACAACCCAGGGTCTGCAGAAAATTAAAGTGGCCGGGCACCACTGCCAACAACCCGGATTTCTAATCCTAAGACTGATGCAAGTTATTTTTGAGTGGGGTACTGTAGATCTTCATCTTTTTGATCTTCTCTTTCTCAGACTCCTTGGATCTCAGCTCCATTGGATTTTTCAGGTAGTAGAACGATCCAAATTTGGATTTCCAAATAGAAAAGGACCATCATCATATTGGGTGTCCTTTCCTCTTCGGAATCCGACCTTTGGATCCTAGTATCCCCACTCAAAATGAACTTTCATAACTCTATATCAAATTACAAATAATTACATTAAATGAAACCAGTAAATCTAGACTCTCCTGCAAGGTTATCCTAATGAAAGTCATCCCAAGCAGTTTATATAGAAATGAAAGTACTCATCACAGCCACACTTGGCCATGCTCTTAATTATTTGAGGGCTAAGCAATTCTGAAGCACCTGTGGCAATTTATAATAATTTTTAATTAGCCCTCATTTATTTAGGGGGGCTGAGCAATTTCTTGAGCGCCTGCATAAAACATCATTAGCATTTAAATGATAATCATTGCCCCCCTTTTATTAGCGCTGCATGAGCATGGCCACCTATAGAAAATATCATTAGTATCAAGATCGATCCTAACCTATGGGTAGTCTATCATACAATCACATCAATTCCCAGAGTACAGTAAAAGTAAGCAAACACATCAATAGTTCAATCACAACATGCAATAAAATCCGGAAAAAGCTCGGCACGCAGCAGAAAAGTAAACACCGGCCTAGCCTAAGTCTAGAAGTGGTGCCCTAGCAAACAATTCTACAGTGTGTGTAAAAGCATGTGTGGCTGAGGTAGATCCTAAACTAGGTAGTTAGTTACAATTGCCTACTGTCCAGGTTGGTTGTAGGTCTAAAAGGAAATTTTAATTAAAGTATAAATATTAGTGAATTAAGATCCATTTTATTTAATTTGGTATGTAGGTCAGTTTTAAAGCTTAGAGTAATAATATTTAAAGTTTAAATTGCATTAGTGAGTTTTAGGGGGTTCGGGGTCCACCTATACACTAAACAAAAGGGGGTCCAAAATTGACTTTTTGATTAAAGGGTATTTATGACCAGCTAATATTTTTATAAAATACGAGGCCTTGACCTGATCAGTTAGACAGTTAGTATGCCCAATTTGGATTCTTCTATCCAAAGTTATGAATTTCTGAAGTTTTAGTCTCGTTTTGAACTAAGTTTGACCTGATTGTTGACTTTTTTATTTAAGTTGATTTCTGGAATTTTAATATTTTTAACAAATACTAGACCCTAATGTGAGTTGAATGCCTTTGAGTTTGCTGGATTTGGAGTTTCCTACGCAAAGTTATGAATTTTGGAAGTTTCGGGTCCTAGACTATAGGCTACGGTTGACCGAAGAGTTGACTTTTTAGTTTAAGTTAGTTTCTGGACACCTAATATTTTTAATAAATATTAGACTTTAATTAGAGCTGAATGCCTTTTATTTTACCCATTTTTGAATTTTCTGTAATTAGTTATGATTTTTAGAAGTTGGGGCAATTAAATGAATTATCGGAATTGCCTAATTAGGGGTACTTTGGGGGTTTGGCCCAAATCAGCTCCAAACTGATTGGGATCACCCCCAAAGGTCATAAATGACCTAAGAAGGTGTTCTCAAGTGTTTGGGGAAAATTTGGGATTTTTAATAATTTTTAATGATTTAATTAAGTCAAAAAGGTAATTTTTGATTAAGGTTGAATTAAAGTCCAGATTAAGGTCCAATTAAGGGGCCCTAATTATCTAAGGTTGGGGACTAAATTCTGGAGAGTTTGAGATATTATGGGTATTTTTCTGATTTAAAATGGATTTATTATATTTTTCTGAAGTTTATAAGGCTTAATTAATAGGTAAATTAGGGTTTGCTAATTAAGTGTTTTAAAGAGTCCAGAAAATTCCTAAAAATTCTGGAGGGTTCTAGATGTCACTATATTTAAGTGTTTCAGATTTCAAGTCATTTGGGGCTCTACCCTAATTCCTGGAATTTTTCTAAGTTCGCTTGACGATCCTTAATTATTGTCCTTAAGGTGTCACTACGTTATATAGGAATGAAATGAAGTAACTAACCCTTAGGCACAACATAGAGGGTAAATGCAGTAAATATAAACACACCAATCAAGTCCTTAGATCTAGGAGAGCCTGGGCTAAGTGCTTGTGCAACCTACACATGCAAGGACTACGAAAATACTAAGTAAAGAAACCTAATGAAGTGATTAGTGGATGATTGGGACACAATCATTCACTAATCCTTCTTCCACATGAATTATGTTCACATATAGGTCTTAGGTTTAAAGTTTCATAAGAGGTGAACCTCCCAAAATTAAATGATTTAAATAATATTTAATTTTAAAACAAGTTTCAAAATGCATAAATATTAAAGATATATAATAATATAGGTTTAAAAATAAGATAACTGAAATTAGTTCAATTCATAGGCATGGGAGGTCTACCAGCCACCAAGGGGTTTTAAAAATAATTTTTATTTTTAAAAATAATTAATTAAATAATATTCAAATAACTAAATAATACAGTAATACAGAAAATATCCAAAAATGACAGAATCAGATACATGAAATGATTTTAAGTTAAAATTCAAATTTTTCTGAAAAGATTGAGGTATTGTGCGTCAGAATCCGATTTAAAATGAGGAAGTTATGAATTTTTGAAGTTTAATAGGTTTAAAGGAAAGTTTAAAATAATTTAAAATAATTAATATTTAAAAATAATTAATAATTTTAAAATAAATCATATATAATAATATCTGAATTTTAAAATGAATTTAAATAATAATAATTAAAATATTATAATAATATAAAATAATAAATGTTAATATTATAATGATATTAATATTAACATAATAATACTAAAAGATAATAATCTTATTATTAGTTAACAATATTAATATCATAATAATATTAATAACAATAAATATTAATATTATATTAATATAAATATCAATCACAATAATAATATTATTAAAATAATATTATTATTGATTACAATATTCATATTATAATAACACTAATAATAATAATTAATATAATAATAATAATATTAATAACAATATTATTATAAAAATAATAATATTATTAATTATGATATTAATATTATAATACTACTAATAATGATAATAAGTAATATTATAATAATATTATAATATCATTATTAAAAAAAAAAATAATATTATTAATTATAACACTAATATTAATATAATAATAATGATAATAAGTAATATTATAATAATATAATAATACTATTATTGAAAATAATAATATTATTATTAATTATAACATTAATATTAATATAATAAAAATAATAATAATTAATATTATAATAATATAATAATACTATTATTAAAAAAAAATAATAATATTATTAATTATAATATTAATATTAATATTATAAAAATAATAATAATAATAATAATAATAATAAGAATAAATAATTATTTAAAATTATTTGGATTTTTCTGATTTTAAATATATATATATATATATATATATATATATATATAATACATTTTTAAATAAATATTATTAAAATACTCGCTGACGGCGGCGGCGGCGGCTCGGTGCGGCGGCGGTCATCCACGTGGCGGCCTCCGATTGGATCCGCGCCCCTCGGCCAATGATTGGAGAGATAGCGCGGCGGCGGCGGCTGAGTGGCCACGCGGCGGCCTCGGGTTGGTTCCTGTGACCGCGGGCAATGATTGCCGCAGAGGGCAATCATTGCCAAATCGAAACCGCGGACGCGGTTTCGACTTAGCCACGTCAGCGAAGCGACGGAGCCGCTGGATCGCCCTCGGTTTGGATCGACGGCCCTGATCGAGCCGGACGAAGGCGGAGACCGCGGGATCGGATTCGCGGTCAAACGAACGTCGCGGAACGGCTAGATCCGAACCGTTGATCGCGTGATCAACGGTTCGGATCTTACGTAGCGTAACGTTACGTAAACCGAACCCTAGGAAAGGTTTTTCGCCCCGTTCTCTCGATCGGGTGGATCAAATCGCACGAAATTTTAACCCTAGACTGAGTTCGTGAACAGAAATCATGTGGGATCAATGGCTCGATCCGAAACGCACTATGCAATAAGTTATTTAGCTTAAGGTGTCCTAGCCTAGGGTTAGGGTTTATACCGAAAATATCCAATGGATTTGAGTGATCTCGGGCTTGTTGCACTTGTAGATTGTCCACGCTCCTAGTTGTAGAAGAAACCGTAGTCAAACACGCCTTGGATCGACGGGAAAATCGCTTGGAACGTTCCTAGCTTCGGCTCGCCAGATATCTCGTCGCCGGCGGCCTCTGGCCGGTGGATCTTGGTGGGATGAGGTGGGAAGGGACTCAAGAAACTCTCACAAGCGAAGCCTCGGGCTTGGAGAGCTCTGGGAGAGAGTAGGAACAAGATCCCCCTCAAGAAAACCCTAGGATCCCTATTTATAGTCTTATGCTAGTAATTAACGGCTAAGATCTGTCCTAGGGTCAATTAGGAGGGAAAACTAGACCTCCTAGCCGTGGTTTGGGTTTTTGGATAGATTAGGAAAGGATTAGAGCTTTGAATGGGTTTTAAATGGCTCTTAAAGGGTCAAACCGACCCGTTAAGACTTGGGTTGACCAAGTCAAGGGTTGACTTGGTCAACCCAGTCAATTGGGCCATAGGGGACTTGGGTGGAGCTAAGGAGAGGGATTAAATGGGTTGGGATCTGATTTAAACCCATTAAGGCCTATATGGGTCAATTGGGTTGACCTGGTCAACCAGGTTGACCCAGGACCAAGACTTGGGCCCAATGGGTCAAGCCTGACCCACTGAGTCCAGTGGAGGAGAGAATAGGGCTTGGAGAGCCCTGGATTGGGTTTGGATTTGATTTGAACTAGTTTAGACCTCTATGGGCCTAATGGGTCAACCTGGGTTGACCTGGTCAACCAGGTTGTTCCAGGGCCTGGGTCTGGGCTCAGCAGGCTTGGCTTGACTCCCTGAACCCATTGGGATGGGCTCTGAGGTCTAGTCTGGTCAAATTTGACCAGGCCAACTCCTTGACCTTGGTCTAGGGGAAAATCAGGGTCAACAGATATGAAAGTTGTTCTCAAGAGAGTGTGGGCATATTGATTGGGCCAGTATAAGGATTGTAGTCAAGCGACGGTGGTCGGAGGGACCATAGTTGGTGGTTAATGGGAGGTCGGAGGGACCGTAGTCGGCGGGCGATGGTGGTCGAATGAACCATATTTGGCGGGTGATGTTGGTCGGAGGGACCATAGTCGGCGGGCGATGGTGGTCAGATAGACCATAATCCACGGGAGATGGTGGTCGAAGGGGCCATAGTCGGTTGGCAACGGTGGTCCGTGGGACCGTAATCTACATATAATGAGGTCACAGGGACTGTAGTCGGCAGGTGGCGGAGGTCAGAGGGAATGAAGTTGGTGGGCTACGGAGATTGGTGGCACCATAGTTGGTGGTCGCAAAGACCATAGTCAGTAGGTGACATTGGTCGAAAGGACCGTAGTCGGCGACAAAAGTGGTTGGCAGCCGGTAGGTGAATGGTTCAGCGATGATCGAGCGGAAGTTCGACGGTGGTCAGCGATCAGGTGGAAGTCCGACAACGGTCAGCAGAGAAGTGGTGGTTCGGCGGTGGTCAGTGGTTCGACGATGGTTGGTGGAAATTTGGCGGCGGTCGGGGGCATGGCGATAAATATCTTTAAATCAACACGCCAAATTTAAAAGAAAACTTTTATTTTGGTTGATGACCTCGGGTTGAGGCTCATGTTGACATCCAAATAAAGGGTACGCCCCAAAATTTATCCAAACTGATAATTTTATATCTCAATTATTTGTAATTCATTGGCACATATTTTTGGACTCTACAAGATTCGACGTCCAAAAATAGAGGGGCAACTGATACGTTACTGAAAATTGCCTTGATCGAACATGAATCTCAAAGAGACAAACCCAATGAACGATATCTAAGTTGGAACTTTTGAAATTAAATTTGAAACAATCTAAACTCAGATTTAACAAACTTATAGTCAAATAGAATGTCTCGAAGAGACAAACCCAATGACACCAAAATCAGTTCAATCTGAGCCCAAATGGGTTTAAATTAAGAGACTGAAGCACATTTGGAAGGTTCACAGCATAAATTAAATTATCAAATGATATCCAAATATAACATGCTTATAGTTAAATCGAGCGGCTTGACAAGGTAAATCTAACGAGCCTAAGATTTCTTAATTCTGACATCAATTAGGCACATAAATTCTTAATAAATGCTCTATGATTAAGGGGATCAATATGGGCCTTCTGATGGAGCACCCTGAATTTTTTGCAGATCTTCTCCATATTGACGGGCCATGCCACTCTCAAAATTTAAAAATAGACCCCACTTCTTACATGGAGGGGGGCTTAGAGCTTGGATCTTTAACTGGAGATTAGAGAGATCTCTGAGGCTTCAAGAGCTCTACCTAGGCACCACCACCGACGATCCTCCATCAACTGTCATCGAACCACTGTCTGACCGTCATCCACCTCTCGGCCTTTGATCTGTTGGATCTCCACTCGACCATCATCAGACCATCGTCCATCTGTTGACCTCCATCTAACTTCCACCGTGCCATCGACTATAGTCCCTTCGACCACCATCGCCCAATGACTATGGTCCCCCAACCTCCATCATCTGCCAATTTCGATCCCTCCGACCTCCATTGCTAGTCAACTACAGTTCCTCTGATCATTGTTGCCCACTGACTATGATTCATTTAATCTCTATCACCTGTCGACTGAGATCCCTCCGACCACCATTACCCACAAACTACGGTCCCTTCGACCATTATCATCCGTCGACTATAGTCCCTCTGACCACCATCACCCACTGAATATGACCCCTCAGATCACCATTATCCAAATATAGTCTTACCAACTAAATGACCAAGCTAATGTTCTCATGAGAATGGCCTCCTTATCATTAGATTCTTCTAACCACAACTATGTAATGTGTTATATATGATACACTGAGCCAAGGCCTTCCCCAAGGAAGGGCACCATTTGTAATTGATTATAAAACTAGTAGAACCATTTTAATTGAGCTAGATCCCATGGTTTTTTCTCATTTTTAGGGTTTTTTACATAAAAATTCTAGTGTCCCTTATGAATACTATACCCCTCACTTTTATCTATCTCTATGTTATATCTCCATTTAAAACTAAGACATTAAGCTCTATATATCTTAACCACCGTGAAAGTTTCAGGACACAATTATGATATATATATATTATAGGCATGAATATTCGTGGCAGAGATATATAGAGCTTAATATCTTAGCTGTGAACTAGGATCCATCACACACACATATAAAGAGAGAGGGATACAAGAGTCATAGGAGACACTATAATTTTAATATGAAATACCCTGAAAAGGGAGAAAAACTTTGAGGCATGAACTAGTTGAAATGAATTTACTAGTATTTGTGGTTAATTTCAAATGAGGTTCTTCCTCAAGGGAAGGCATTGGCCCAATGTAACAAATATACATCATAACGGGTACATTACATAGTTGGAGTTGGAATAATCTAGTGACATGAGAGTTGTTCTCAAGATAATGTTGGTCTGTTTGTTTAGTTAGTAGGAACGTAGTCGAGTGACAAGGGTCAGAGGGATTGTAGTCGGCGGGCGACGGTGGTTAGAGGGACCGTAGTCCGAGGGAGATGGAGATTGTAGGGACATTAGTTGGTGGGTGATGGTGGTCAGAGTGGGGTGTTGATGGCAGCCGGGCAACGACAGTTAGTGGATAGCTGGTGTTTCGACAATGGTCAAGCGGATGTTTAATGGAGATCAACGGATGGGTGGTCATCTAGCGGCGATCGGAGGGCGACCGGGCTATGGTCTGACGGTGGTATACAGTCGGGAGATGGTCCAACAATGGTCGACGGAAGTTCTGCTGAGATTGACTTTCAAGTAGTGGTTCAGCGGTGGTCGGTGGCCGGACAACAGTCAAGTAGTGGTTTGTAGAAACTCATATGTGGTGGTGCTTGGGTGGAGCTCTAGAATCCTTGAAGCCTCGGAACTCTCTCCAATCTCAAGCTAAAGGTCCAAGTCCCCCTTTATGTGGGAAGTATGGGTCTATTTATAGACTTTTGAGAGTGGCATGTCGTGAAGAAGATATGGGACAAACTAAGAGTGCTCCATCAAACGGCCCACGTTGATCCCCCAATCATAGAGTATTTATCAAGTATTTATGTATCTAAATGATGTCAGAATTAGGCATTCTTAGGCTCGTTGGATTCATCTCGTTGAGTCGCTCAATTCAACTATAAGTATGCCATATTTGGATATTATCTGTTCATCCAATTAATGCTTCACATAAGGAGAATTCACAACTTCTAGTTGAGTCAGACTATATACACGTGGTTGAATCATATTCAGAGCTATAAAATGACTATGCTCATTCTGAGTATCTACTGAGTATCTCCCTATCATAGGACCACTTCCCCTATTGGAGGCTACATCAGTATATCCCCAAGGTGGAATAGCCTTTGATCTCCCCACTAATTTAATAGAGCTCTCAGAACAAACATTAGAAAGTCGATAAGGTGTAGCCTGTGGATATTCCATAACTTTGTGTCCACTTTGACTGCAATGAAAAGACTTATCATTTGGTAACACGATCTTGCATGTCTCCTATAACAACTTAGGCATATTTATATAGAACCGCTAAAACTGGCCAAACTACACCAATAGAAATCTGCCAAAATGAACTGCCTTTGCTAAACTAAGAGGGTCTAAATCTACTTCTCTTCCCATAATATCTACCCCCACTCCGAGATGTCTCCCTGTCGAACCTCTTCCTACTAGCAGTCCAACATTGTTGAGTAGTAGTTATCCTATTATTCTTAATCAATCTGGCTCGTTCAAGCAGCTTATAAAAATTAGTAATCGCTCAAGCAGCTTACAGAAATCAATAATCCTGAATGAAAGTAACTGCTCTCTCATATCATCTCATAATATTCTCAGAAAATGGTAACATTTCTCCTCACAAATACTAACAAACTATGGAGCATACTTGGCCAAAATAGTAAACTCTGCCTCGTATAGCATCACAATCCTGCTCCCCTGAATCAATCTCAGACACTATTGGAAAATCACATATTATCGATGGATTTTTTTTGGCGAAAATTACAAATTTTTGGTAGACTTGGTCTTTCCCGATGGCTTTCTGGCAGAAATTTTTTTGTCAGTAAAAGCCGCATAGAAAAATTAAAATCGATGGAAATTTCCAATGAAAAATTTTTTCCGACATCATTCTAGTAGAAAATTTTCGCAGGAAAATTTTTCGGTGAAAACTTTCTGGCATAAAAATTTATCTGGAAAAATAAAAAAATATTTTCTGCCCAAAGACACTGCCCCCACCAGTGCTGCCTGTCGTGGGAGGCCATGACCTACCTACCCACGCTACCTAACCCTGCCTGCTTGCCTACGTTGCCCTCGCTCGCATGCCTACGCTGGCCTGCCAGAGGCCCACTCGCGATCCTCCTGCGGCCCGCCAACACTGCCCTGCTGCCCGTGACCGCCTGGTTAACACCTATGAGAATTGAACTCTACTCACTCTGAAAGTCTTCAAACGCGCAACCACTCCACTGTAAAAAAAATGTATTTTAAATGTGACTTTTTTATATTTAATTAGAATTATGTGAAAATTAGTTATAATAATTAATAAAAATAAATTATTTAAATTAATAATTAATTAAAACAAACCATTAAAATTACTAATTAAATAAATAAAATATTTAAATTGTTTAAAAAATAAATAATAATATTAAATATGTAATCATTTTACTTAAATATTTAAATAGTTAACTTAAATTAGTTAATTTTATTATTTTATTTCAAATAGTTAATTAGTTCATTTTTATTTTAAAATTACAAATATATGAGGATGTCATAAAATTTTAAAATCTATTAAAAAATTCATCGAAAATATTTCTTGGTAAATCCGCCAATAGAGCCGCCAGAAATATTACTTTGCAAATTCGTCAAAAAAACCAACTAAAAATCAGCCAGAAATATTTCATCGCAATCTGTCAGAAAGTCGCAGGAAATCTACCGAAAAATCTATCAAAAATCCGCTGGAAAAATCTGCCAATAATGGACGATTTTTCATTTATGAGAAATGTTTCATGTACCTACTATTGGGTAGATAGAGTTACAAACCAACCTCTAAATATATTAGTAAATTCTTCCCAAATAATTAGAAGATTCAACCTCCAATAAAATTTCTTCTTCTACTGACCAAACCACCAACGCTCAACTTCACCAACTAAAAAAAATACAACCAGAGATACTCTGTTCTCATGAGGATACTACGTTTCATCAAAGATCTGCTCTAATCTCATCAACCCTAGGCTCAATAATTCCCTCGAATCTCGATATGTAAATACTTATCAACATCCTCAGTCTTACCAGAAGAACTCCTACTTAAGGCCTCGTCCATTAACTGTGCTACCAAACCAACAAATTGTGACATCGTATCAAAACCAACAGTAAGAACAGTACTGACTACTGGTGTAATATGGCTCATACTCTTCCCATAATTCATATCATGCTCGAGTTGATCCATCAAAAATTACATCACACGCAATGAATTGATATATACACATAAATAATGAAGTAAAATGAGTGCATGATACTGCCCATAACTATCTCACGTGATTACAAATCAATTTCTATAACTCTATTTATAATTTATTTCTTCGAAAAATTACTCTGTTACAAAAAAGAAAGAACTCTCGCAATCCAACTTGATATGACCCATAAATATATGTCACACCATGTTAGATGGTAATAGAATAGTGGCAAAACAAAAAAGACCAATATCTTTATTCAGAAAAATATCATATTTCTTTTTAGATAACAGACACCTAATCTTTTAATTTTTTTAATCTATAATAAATTTACTCATCCATAAAAAATTCTTTCTTTCTATTTATCCACGAAAATATATGATACATATTCTTACTGAAGTAGTCCTCGACTAAAGACAAACACAGGGCAGGAAATACCAAAAATGCTTGGACTGCTCAAAAATCTAAAACCAAACAAAAAGGTACGTATATAACAAACAGACTTAGGAAATCAGCCTTAGCTACTCAACCATCCATATACCTCTACCCTAACCTAAAAATGAAATGCATAATATATAATGAGCTAAAAAAGCTCATCATATTACATCACCCAAAATCTTTTATTAATAATTATAAAATAAATAACCTAAAATAAAGCAGTTATTTCAATCTTAATAGCTGACTTACATTAGAGCATTATCAGAATAGTGTAAGGTTTTGAAGTAATTAAGAAGGTTATAGATTTTAGAATACAGTATGCTGAACAAAATATAATTAAACATACATTGCACAATAAAAAGTAAAAGAACTCCAGCTTTTATATCTTCCATTCATAACTCTAGACCCTTATACCACCCATTCAAAATTTCAACCCCTTAGGCCTCCCAATACTTTTGCACATTCAAAAATTTTGCAATAGAACTCTGTGGATATATAAAAGAACTCCAAATAGAACTCCCCTCAAACTCCTCAGATACAAACATAATGTCATACATAGATGCACAAATGTATCAATTATGCTGTATAATAATAGAATTAAGCAGTTAAACATAAATTTTAATATTAACATAACTTAAAAAATTTGCACAACGGAGATCATTTTATTAGTCATAAATATAAATTGTAGCTAAAATTGCTGATAAAGAATTCTACAAAATTTTCATATATCGTGCAAAACTATATTTCAGGGGTTCCATTCCTTTACAAACCATTTTTAGCGCTTGAATACTTTTTTATAATTAAAAAAAAAGTTTTTAAAAAATATCCAACAAAAATTTTACAAAAAAATATCTAAATGTCCATAAATACATTCTCTACAACATACTAGATGTTATGCGGTGAAAGTTTCTCAATTTGAAAGTTATTTTAGTTTAATCACTAGAAATTCTTATTTTAAATCAGAAAAATCCTAAAATCATCGAATTATTAAAAACTGAGATAAGCAAAATGTAACATACCTTGAACTGGACAACTTTCAGAACTGTGCCGACGGTAAAAAAACATCCGAAGCAGCCCAAATGCAACCTTTCTTTCCCTAAAATTCTCCTCCCCTTCTCTCTCTATGGCTTCCAGCTTGGGCGAAAGAAATGAATTCATTTCAATGAAAAATGATATTTTATTATTAAATTTGGGCTTGGCATCGTGGCTCCCAATCTGAAGCGTTCGTAGTGCTTTCTCTAAGAGCACCCGACGCCGCAGCGCCACCCAGCATTGTAGCATCTGAATTAAATTGGTAAAAATACAGAGAGTTCAAAGCCACAGTGCCACCTGCTTCAACATCGCGATGCCCCTAAGCAAATTTTTCATATTTTCAAATCATGCACAAACCCCCAAGACCAGCTCTAGAATAGATTCGGACATTCATATGTGTACCAAACATTCATATACACATGCAGAAGGATTCAAATTCAAAAATTAGCAAATTACCTTTTTTTGGATCTGGTGGGAACAGACGTAACTGAACCTTGATTCAGTAGGTTTTACACCATAGATTCGCTTCATAATAGATTTAGACATGTATATGTATATATAACAATCACAAACACATGTAAGAGATGTCAAAAACACATGAATAGTAGTTACAGAAATTTATCTTCACCAAACTAGGTCAGAACATGTATGACTGAACATTTAAGTGGGTATTACACTATGGTTCCTCGATCAGCATCACTCGATTAACATCCCTAGATCACCATCGTCCGACTATTATCCTTTAACTGATATCATCTAACTATGGTCCTCTAGCCGTCATCGCCTCTAATGAACCTCCGACCATCATCGCACTACTGTGGTCCTTTGACCACCATCATCGACCTACAATACTCTAAACATAATTGCTTGATTATACTCCTCTAATAACCATCTTTTGACCACAACCATCCCACTTCAATCTCCAAATAACTATCACCTGAATACACCGACACCTGCTGACTTCTTCACTAATTGTCACCAACAATGTTAATGCATGGCATTACCATAAAGGATGGTGCTTGTCAACTTAGTTGCCCCAACATCAATGTACAACATTGGTTATAAGGTCGATACATATCATCAATACTAATTCTGACTGTTGACGTCAACCCTAAGATTTATGCTGAACTTCTTAATGTCTACTCTCCTCTCTTCTAAGAAGAATGCATAGATAAATAATAAAATCTCTCGAAGATAACTTTCATGTCATAAAGTTCTTTCAACTGTTACTGTGGAATTCATTCAAAGTAGCCTATACATATTATAGTGTATCATCACCTCCCTTAATTAGGTGAAATATTATCATTCGTAATCAATGACATATATTAGTAGAATCGACTACAAATAAGAATATTAGTGGCTCTAAGGAAATGAATTTCTTTACAAATCCTGCCACTAATATTAGTCCAAATATTATTCTTATTACAATTGAATATCTAATTCATTTTAAGTTTCTGCCACTGAAATTATTTCCAGCTAATCTGTTTGAAGCCTTTTTTTTTTTGCCTTCTGAAATTAATGGGATCATTAACAGAAAATAGGATTGTAGATGTCCATTCTTTACCTAACCTTGAAATAAGGATGTCAAAAGATTGTTTATTGTAGTTTGAAAACAAGCCTTGTCCTGTACTATCAGGTAGGAAATAGTACTGATGATGACACTAAATTTAAATAATTTATCATCAATTGTCAGATTTTTAATGTTTTCTGAATATTTTATTAGGGACTAGTTAGAATCACGTTCTATTTTTATTATTTATTTTATTTTTATTTTTTAAAATATACTGGTTAATATATTTATATTTCCTTTTTTGATAAATAAATTTATTTTTAAAAAAATAATTATTGTTATATTTTAATTTAATTTAAATTAAATTATTCTGACTAATAATTACTATTATTAGCTGCCATCATTGTTTGATGTAATATTTAATAAAAATAAAAGTAATATCTTTTAAAATATTAATTATTTTTTATTTTTTTATTAAAATATAAATAAAATATAATCTAATTTTTAAAAATGATCCCAAAATGCCTTTTTATTTAAATGTTTGCTAAATGCTAAGTCTAAATTGCTTGATTAAGCTATATAATCTCAAAATGCTTTCTAAAATTGATTCATTACACAGGGCTTCTTTAGGGCAGCTTTCGTATTGCTTCTTAAAGTAATTTTTTAGTAAAAAATTTTCATATTGCTTCTTAAAGTAATTTTTTAGTAAAAAAAATTAAATTTTATCCCAAAGGAAGTATTAATCTGTTGGTTAGAAATTTTGACTATCAATCAAAAGATTTTGAGTGAGTCTTGCAAATGCGATATATATGTGAGTTTGACTTAATTGATCTAAATGTCAAAAAAAAAATTTTTTGGTAATTATATTTTGGAGAAATTTACATACATGCCACTTTCTTTCATGCTATTTACATATCTAACACCCAAAATTTTAATATTACATTTTTATTACTCATTTAAAATTTTAATATCAAATATACTACTCCAATATTTCATTATCACCACCCATACCACTCTACAAACTTCAATATTTCATTCAATGCACTTATTTTTTGTTCTATGGATGATATATATGTAATATTAAAATTTTAAGTATTAGATATGTAAATAATATGAAATAAAGTGGTATGTAGAAGGATGTGTCATGGAGATAAGCAGATGGGGTCTACGGCATATGGAAGCACGTGATTGGATTTGGGTGCTCATGACGGAGGGGCCTGCCTGGCATGAGCATCACGTGCTTCTCGTCAGTTAACCCATGGTATGCTTTTGCACCAAATTAATGGCATCTTTGTTTCATTGAACCGATTTCTCAATTTTAATTGACAGAAACAGACATGAAGACTAGCATATAAATGATGAAATTATGATTTAATATTTTTTATATTCTTTTGTAATTATAATTATGCTAAAGTCATTCATGAATCTTATTTTATTAATACAAATAATGTTATTATAAGTTAGGAAACTGAGAAAATTTTATATTTTAACATTGCATAAATATTATATGCACATAGATAGTGAGAAGAATGTGAAAAATCTTACTAAGTATAAAAATATGAGATCTGACATATGTTGCGTGTTAGAAAATTTGAGTCGGTAGAGTGTATGATTTACATCTCAGTGTTGTATTAAGATTCAGCATGAACAGATAAGAGTAGCAAGACATGTGGAGAATCCGGAATGGGAAAAAGACACGGTCTGACACAGTTGCAAAATCTACTAGATAACAAGTAATATAAAGATCTTTAATTCTTCACTATTGAAGAATAATTAGAGTATAGAAAATCAAATATGATAGTTAACACCGAACAACAGGGTCTGATTTCTGCAATAGGGATTATTATGGAGGTTCATAGATAGAATAACATACCCAACAGCAGGGTTTGGTCTTCCTAACAAGGATTACAGATGTCCACAGATGAACTTTATACCCAATAGCAGGGTTTGACCTTCCATGACGATGGTGGTTGTCATGGCAATAACTGGCAGTCGTTGGTGGTAATAGCTAATGGTTATCGACAGCGGTGATAGCTGGAAAAAGCTAGAGATATTCTTAGTTTTCTCCTCTTCTTCTTCACTCTTATATGAGTAATCAGAGATCTATTTAAATTTTTTTTTTGGAAATGTCATGCCCAGTAAATATGGAGAAGATATAAGGTAAGTTTGGAGTGTTCTATCAGACGGCTCATAATGATTCTCTTGATCATAGAGTATTTATGGAGCATTTAAATGCATTAGAGATGTCAAAATTGATTGATCTTGAGCTTGTTAGAATCGTCTCGTTGAGCCACTCGATTCAACTATAAACATGTCATATTTGGATATCATTTGGTCATCTAATTAACGCATTAAAGCTTTTAAGTAATCTTTGATCCTTTGATTTGGGCCCATTTGGATTTAGATTTGACTGAATTTGGTGTCGTTGGGTTTGTCTCTTTAAAATGTTCAATTTGAGTATAAGCTTGCTAAAATTGGAGTTTGGATTGTCCCGAATTTTATTCTGAAAATTTTTAATTCATATTTGCATTGAGATTCATGCCTGATCAATACAGTTTTTTGTGATGTATCAACAAAAATGAAATAATATGCTATATTGATAGTGATTACTAATGACTATTATTTCTATCAACAGAGGAAAAATTAATTACACATTTTATAATGCTTGCTTGATCTTCGATGATTGTAGTTGAGATTGTTGGAGAAGTAGTATAAGATAATGACGGTGGCCAGATGATGCTAGTCGAACATTGGCGGTAGGGTGACAACGGTCGAACTACGCGGTTGAATGATAGTTGATGAATGTCAATGGGCAGGAGGTGTCGATCAGGCGACAATGGTCAAATGACGTCAAATGAGCAAGGGTTTGTTAGGCTATAATAGTTGGGTGACAAATCGGTTGACAACGGTCGAGCAATGAAGGTTGTTGACAGTGATTATTGGCATCAAACGCGTCACACCCTAAGATCTAATTTTGGAATAATTATCTACTACATCTCTTAATTAATCAATCAGAATCTCTAATCTTATTTATTTAATAAAATGCAACATAAACAACTAAAAATCACATAAATCAAATATTTTTTATTTTCATTTAATTAATTTAAAATAGTCAGAAGATCAATTATTGCAATCAACATTCTATCTTTCAAAACTCCTGACTATAAAAGAACAAACAAAATATAGAAAATAAAACAAAACCAGAATCCTAATCTGTCTCACTTCACTCTTCCTATAAATATATAAAAAAACTACGGAGTGAGCTAACAACTCAGTGGGTTCCCATAGCCTACAACTAGGGGTGTCAATTTCGGGTCACGGGTCGGGTTCGGGTCAAACCCGGAATGACCCGCGTTACAAACGGGTCGACCCTAACCCCACCCGGGTAGGAAAACGGGTCGAAAATTCGAACTCGGACCCGACCCGGCGGGTTGCCGGGTTGACCCGACCCCACACGGGAAGCCGCGCGACACGCGGCAGCGAGGCAACGCGGGGCGCGGGCAACGGGGCAACGGGCGCGGGGCAGCGGGCGTGGGCGCGCGGGGCAGCGGGCTCACGGGCAGCGGGCACGGGCGCGGGCGCGCAGGGCAGCGGGCGCGGGCAGCGGGGCAGAGGGCGCGGACACGCGGCAGCGGGCGCTGGCGCGCTGGGCAGCGGGATAGGCGGGAAATTTAGATTTTTTTTTTAAAATTAAACGGGTTATCGGGTTGACCCGACAACTCGCCGGGTCAACCCGAACCCGACCCGTTTTTCAAACGGGGCGATTTTTGCAACCCGAACCCGACCCGTTTGAGAAAAGGGTCGGGTCAAACCCAGAAATTTCGGGTCAGGTTCGAGTCGGATTTTCGTGTCGTGTTAAAATTTGACACCCCTACCTACAACTACAATCAATACATGATAGTAAAAATAATATGTATATAATCATTCAATCCAAAATAGTATAAACATATAATTGTAAAAATACGTACCAATAAATATGAACAGTATCATTTCATTTGATCAATAGAAATCATTAAAAATAATGTAATTCATATTTAGTGATTAATAGTCATATAAAAGATCAATGGTTTTGTCGTTCAAGTCTGTCATGAATCTATACATATCTATAAATTATATACCATGTCATATGTATCACTATACCTATCATATCAAGTAAGTGCTCTACATGTGTTGTATGCATAATGTACAATATCAAGGTAGGTATTTTATGTACTATATCATGTATAATATAATAATGCATCATGTATATCATACAATTCATATATCATATGCTCTTATATCAGTCTTATTAACCCTATCATATGCATGTGTCAGTCATGTCTTGCATACACCATGTATTATATATAAATTACATTATATCATATAACTTATACAATTTACATATCATAAGCATATGCAAACAAGAAATGATATTCGTCTATTCGTAATGAATCAACAAAAACTTTGAGATGATTGAGCATTGTTTCACTGTCATATCATGAGATAATGACCTTATTGATTTATTATAATTGATTAGGAGCATTTTGGGGGACATATCAAATCCAAATTCAATATAATAAAAAATATTTATATATTTTTTTTCAGTTTGTCTGTATATAAAGTAAGCATGTATAATATATCTAATTTATAATTTGTAATATTATCATATATTTAAAATATTGTTTTGATGTTGGATTGTTTATAGAAATTTAAATTTTTTGTTTGGTTGCTTGTAAAGTCAAACCAGTAATTGATATACGAAAGGGGTGGTGGCTAACAGAGCAAAGCAACTAGCGATGGTGACCAGCGATAAGAACAGACAAAATTTTATATGTTCAATATATTTTATCTTTCGATCACTTGCATATATAATAATAATCTCAACTGACAAGAGATTAAAAAAATGAAGCATTTTAAACTTATGGCCGCCCGATTTCTTCAATGATTAAGATTTCACTCTTCCTCTAAATGGCATAGATTCAAAGGCATATGCCTATAACTATTTTTCTTGGAAAAAAAAAGAGCTTGAAGGTCAAGTGGGCACCTTTTGTTGGAGATATTATTCTATGCAGAGTTCGGACGGGAAGAACCGTCCGAATTATAAAGATTTGATACATATTGTGTACACAGAATGTACACTTACATATTCGAATTTTTTTTTCTGTCCAGACTCCGCACAGAGTAATTTCTCCAGAAATTATGGCCTTTGTATTTTCTATTGATGAGTAGGGTTAACGTGAAGTTCTATGAGACATATTTTGTACCTTTTCCCAAAAAAGAAGGCGTCACAAAGAATAAAAACAAAAGGAATGGACCTACCTATAGCTAATAATTGATTTTAGCTGGGCCACGGGACTTAATGGACCTGCTGGCCTCATAAATATTCCATTATTTTCTTTTGAAACAAATGGAATATTTTGAGCTCATCAAATTCTAAAGACCATCATATTTTGATTTTCAGTGAGGGCATCAAAAAAAGCAAAGTTGTGGACTGCAATCTTAAGCATGCTTAACATGAAGAACGATTGTGCCCTTTTTTGTTTAAAATTCTGAATTTTTAGAAGGCAATCGTTTTGAACAGCTTCCTTAATGTTTTATAAAGTAATTATAGAAAAAGTAATTTAAAATCCTATATTTAAATTATTTTTTAATACAAAATTATTTTGAACAACGAAAAAGTGATGGTGAAAATTGAAATTATAATTGAGATTTGAAAAATAAAGCAGAAAGAAAATCATGCCAAATGAGATTAAGGTTTCTTTTGGGATAGCTTTCTTATTGTTTCTTAAGATAAATTTTCAGTAAAAATTTTTAATTTTTATACTAAAAAATTATTTTAAGAAGCATTAAAAAAGCCGTCCAAATGAGATGTCCGAGATTTTAATATTTTAAATTTATGATATCGAAAAATGAGTTTTTTTTTTCTTAAATATATGAGCTGATAAAGTTGGTGCCGTTGAAAAATGAGAATTTTTTTAATATGTAGTCATAGATTTTAATTATTTCCATAAATAAAAAAGTGAATATTTATTTCCAAAAAGTAGTTATTATAAAAAAAATCCAATAAAAATAAGCCTCTGGTCTGCCGAAGTTAGATAGGGTGCATCAATTCTGTGCCAGACGTCACATGCGACAGTGAAAGAATTCACTTACAAAATTATTAACCAAATTTATGTGGCTTTGCTGTCACCTCTCTCTCTCTCTCTCTCTCTCTCTCTCTCTCCCCCCTATTTATCAATCAAGAGTTTTAGCTTAATTGATAAAATATTCTCAAAATTGTTACTAATATTTTGGGATGGAATATCACTGATCGTAAGGTTATATTTCATCGCACAATAATCTGAAACTAAATAATACATATTTTTTTCTAGCTTATAGCAACTCCCTCAATGCATTGATTAATTAACTAATATTTTTTTTTAAAGAGACATTTAGGTCAATTAAGATAAACTCACACACACATTATATAAACAGAACTCAAATTCAAGACCTTTTGTTTGATAGTGAAAGCTCCCAACTAATAGACTAAGGTTTCATTTAGGACAATTTTCTTTCTGCTTTCTAAGCAGCTTTTTATTACAAAAATTTCTAATTCATATTGATACGTCATAAAAATAATCATGATCGGACACGAATCTCGAGGAAAAACTCAAGTTACAAACTTCAAAAATTATTTCGGAGACCATTTAAATTCCGATTTCAGCAAACTTATAGTCGAACTGAGCGTCTCGGAAATACGAATCCAACGACACCAAATTCGACTCAATCCGAGCCCAAGTGAGTCCAAATCAAGTACCCGAAGCGCTGTTGGAAGCATCAAACAGCTATTTGAGTTACCAAACGGTCTCCGATTTTGGCAAGCTTATAGTCGAATCAAGCGTCTCGACGAGACGAATCCAACGAACCCAAGATCGTAGAATTATGATATCATTAAGACCTTCAAATGCTTGATAAACGGTTCACAATCAAGGGATTCAATATCGGCGGTTCATCCGGATCACTCCCTATTTGCCCCTGATCTCTCACATATTTACGGGCTATGCCACTCCAGAAAAACTATAAATAGCCCCTCATTTCTCTTAAGAGGGGACCCAAGCCAAGAAGAGAAGAAGAGAAGAAAAAGAGAAGAGAAGCCTAGGAGGGAACAGCTCCTCCTCGACCACCGCCGGAACACCGCCGGAACTCCACCGAAGCACCACCAGGCGCCCGAGGGACGCCAGAGCTCTGCCCGACATAGGAGCAACGTCGGAATTCTGCCCGACGCCGGAATTCTACCCGACGCCCGAGTGACGCCAGACTTCTTTCCAAGTGACGCCGGAATTCTGCCGGACATTCAAGTGACGTCGAAACTCTGCTTGTCCTTGTAACTGATACTCATTGTAATCTGATCGTCCTGAATTTAAAGGACGAATCAGTCTCGTGTACTTCAAACAACACTAGTGGAACTCTTTCAACTGGGCGTGACCCCGTGGTTTTTTCCCTTTCCAGGGTTTTCCACGTAAAAATCTTGGTGTTACTATTTCGATTCTATTTGTGTGCTGGATATACGTACAACGCTGAGACGGAAAATTAAAATCTATCGCCGCATATATTTGAGTCCGCAACAGTTTGGCGCCGTCTGTGGGAAACTTATCCCATAACTTCAAGTATTGCTACGATGGTCAACAGGCGTAGCAGTCGCCTCATAGGAGCTTCCCGCTCTCATTCTCATCAATCCAGAAATCAGTCTATGAATCATAGACATCCGATATCTGCCTCTTTATACCCCGGGGGGCAAAACACACCTGGAGAGGGGACCTCGGGACCCTCCCTAGAAGAGAGAATTCGAAAGATGGAAGAATCTCAAAATGAGATCCTACAACTCTTGCGAGAGACTCGACAGCCGACCCTAGCACCTCAGGAGGAGATTCTTCTCCCTCGAGATCCACCCCGTGTCGAAGCTGTTCATATTGAACATCTTCAGGCTGAGAATCCTCTTCCTCCACCCAGGAGGCGTTCGCAGTCACGTCAAGAGAACGAGCTGGCTGATACAGCAAGTTCTACCCATCCTCCACACGCAAGTCAGCAATCTCGCCTTCCTCAAGACCTCCCTGAGGAGCTAGCCCAACCTCACATTATCGAGCTCCCTCGTAATGCCCTACGCCACGAACTGCGACGATTAGTCCGGGAGGAATTCCCTACAGGAGGCATAAGGCAACCTCTTCGTCAGTGGGACTTCCAGGAGTCGTCACCCCTGGCAGAAGCCATTCTTCAACACCCTATTCCGGCTGGCTTTAAGCTGCCAAGCATTGAATCCTACGATGGGACATCCGACCCGTACGAGCACATCGACCATTACAAGACCATCATGCATATTCAACGAGCTTCAGATGCACTCCTTTGCCAGGTTTTCCCTGCTACTCTTAAAGGACAAGCTCGAACATGGTTCTATTCACTCCCAGCCGGAACGATCCCCACATTTGTCAAATTGGCCAAAGTATTTGTTGAACAGTTCGTAGCCAACCGAAGAATTGCTAAGGATTCTTCTCACCTTTCTGGGATTCGTCAGAATGAGGGAGAATCATTGAAAGAGTATTTTCAGCGATTTTCCATCGAGGCTCGACAAATCCCAGGAGTAGACCCAGAATTGCTCAGAGGGGTCTTTCTTGGAGGACTTAGTCCTGGCCCCTTCTATTCGGCACTCATGCGCGATACTGTTCACTCATATGCCGATCTGATCCATCGTGTGGAAGCACAGATATCAGCAGATGAGGCAATAAACGCTCACAGAAAATAGTTCGAGCAACCCACTGGAAAGCGCAAGGGAGCACCCAAATGGATAATTCATCATCACAACGGAAAAAGCAAGGGAAGAGCAATCTACCTCCTAAACCCCCACTGCCACGACGAGAACCCCGACGAGAGAAGGAGTACACTCCACTCAACACATCTCGAGCAAATGTGTTGATGGCGATTCAAGATCAGGACAAAGTGAAGTGGCCGCATCCTTTGAAGCCGAATACATGAAACCAAGATCAGTACTGCCACTTTCATCGTAGTCGTGGCCACACTACTGAATCCTGTAGGCAACTTAAGGAGGAGATTGAAAGACTCATCCGTCAGGGCTATCTTCGACAGTTTATTGGGAATCCACCTACCCGAGAAGAAACTCGTCCCACTGGGGGGCAGAATCAACCACAAAGACAGCCAGTGAATAACCGGATAACGGTTGGCGAAATTGAAACAATCGTAGGAGGCCCCTTACTATCCGACCAAGTCTTTCTAACTGTAGAAGAAAATCCAACTCCAAAAAAGGCTCGTATCGATCATTCCATCACGTTCAATGATTCCGACTTGGAAGGAGTAAAAACCCCCCATCAAGATCCGCTTGTCATAAACGCAGGCATTGGTGACCCGTGTTACAATATCAAAAGAATTCTTGTGGACAACGGAAGCTCCGTAGATGTCCTATTCTACTCTACTTTCCTCAACATGGGTCTCTCAAGAGAAAAACTTCAACCTGCTGCAGGTCCTTTATATGGATTTGATAATCGACCTGTACAAGCAGAAGGAATAATCAGTCTCCCGGTAGTCCTTGGAGAATTTCCTCGACAGAGTACACACTCCATTCAATTCATCGTGGTAAAGTCAGAGTCAGCTTATAACGCCATCTTCGGGAGGCCGCTCCAGTCAATTTTTGGGATCATCGCATCCATTTCTCACCTCAAGCTGAAGTTCCATACCCCATCAGGAGTCAGTGTAGTATGCGGAGATCAACAAATAGCACATACCTGCTATCTTAGGCAGATCAAGTCTCATCCGATGATTACCTTGAGCATCGAGGACTTTGATCTACGGAGCGAACATATTCCTCAGAGAGCTTCCCCAATGGAAGACCTTACTATTGTATCTATCTCTGAAGAGCATCCTTCAAAGACAGTGCGAATTGGATCACTGCTCTCAGATGATGAGAAGAAAAACTTTACAGCTTTTCTACGAGAAAATCAGGATATTTTTGCATGGAGTCCAGCGGATATGCCTGGAATTGACCCCGAAGTAATCGTTCACTCCCTCAAAGTCAATCCAACATGCAAACCGATCATCCAGAAGAAGAGAAACTTTGCACCAGATCGCCAGCAAGCAATTGAACAAGAAGTAGATAAGCTTTTAGAAGCTGGATTCATACGAGAGGTGCACTATCCTACTTGGTTAGTAAATGTTGTCATGGTACGGAAGGGAAGTGGAGCTTGGAGAATGTGTATAGATTACACTGATCTCAATAAAGCTTGCCCAAAGGATAGCTTCCCGCTCTCTCGCATCGATCAATTAGTTGATACCACCTCTGGTCATCAGATGTTGAGCTTTATGGATGCCTACTCCGGCTACAACCAAATACAAATGAATCCTGCTGATGAAGAAGCAACAGCTTTTCAAACAGACAAAAGATTGTACTGCTACCGGGTGATGCCCTTCGGGCTCAAAAATGCTGGAGCAACTTATCAGCGTCTCATGAATAAAGTTTTCAAAAGCCTTATTGGACGTACTATGGAGGTGTACGTAGACGATATGTTGGTAAAAAGTCTGGAAAAAACCCAACATATCTCTGACCTGAAACAATGTTTCCACTTGTTAAGGCATTACAATATACGACTCAACCCCGCTAAATGTACTTTTGGAGTCGCTTCTGAAAAGTTTTTAGGTTTTATGGTAACCCATAGAGAAATCGAAGCCAATCCGGAGAAGATCAAGGCACTAAGGGACATGGTGCCGCCAAAGAACATCAAGGAGGTCCAAAGGCTGAATGGGAGAATTGCGGCACTATCTCGTTTCCTGGCACGTTCAGGAGACAAATATCTGCCCTTCTTCAAGATACTTAGAGGTGCTCGTAGCTCCGGATTTCAATGGACAGATGAATGTCAAGAAGCCTTTGAACAATTACGAAAGTATTTGGCATCCCCGCCACTACTTTCTAAACCAATACTAGGAGAGAGATTGTATTTGTATATGGCTGTATCTATCCAAGCCATTAGTTCAATTCTGGTCCGAGAAGAGAATGCTATACAACGTCCTATCTACTACGTTAGTAAGATTTTATCTGAAGTAGAGGGACGTTATCCTTTGGCAGATAAGACAGCATTGGCGTTAGTTTATTCCGCCAGAAAACTACGCCCTTACTTTCAAGCCCATTCAATTGGAGTTTACACGAATCTGCCGCTAAAAAGCATTCTGCAAAAGCCAGAAGCATCAGGCAGGCTTGTTAAGTGGTCTGTAGAACTCGAAGAATTTGATATCCACTACTTGCCTAGACCTGATATTAAATCTCAAGCACTAGCAGATTTCGTAGTTGAATGCACCGTTCCAGTATCTGATGTACAACCGAGTGCTTCACCTTCTTCTCCATGCTGGATGTTGTACGTCGATGGAGCTTCAGGGAGTTCTGGGGCTGGGGCTGGAATTTTATTAATCTCTCCACAGAAGGTTACCCTGGAGTACGGGCTTCGACTCAAGTTCCCGGCAACCAATAACATAGCAGAATACGAGGCCCTTGTTGCTGGGTTAAGACTAGCAATTGACTGTGAAGTCCAGAACCTAATAGCCCACACTGATTCCCAACTAGTCGCCTCTCAGGTGGAGGGGGATTTTGATATTCACAACACACAATTGGCTCAATATTGTAGCATTGTAAGGCTACTCTTAGCCCGTATAGGGGAGCATCAAATCATACATATCCTCCGAGAACAAAATGCAAGAGCAGACGCTCTTTCTAAACTTGCTACATCAATAACGGGGGACATCTATAAGAGAAGATGTATCGAGGAAATCCACTTTCCAAGCATTCAAGGTCCATGGGTCATACAGTCAATTGACGAGCCAAGAGAGATGTCTTGCATCGAACCCATCTTATCTTTTCTGAAAGATGGGGTACTACCCGAAGATTCTATAGCTGCAATACGACTTCGGAGACGAGCTGCAAATTTCACTATTATCAGCAACGAGTTGTATAAGCGCTCCTTCATTGGGCCGTACCTCAAGTGTCTCCCACCATCAGAAGCTGATTACGCGCTTCGGGAAGTTCATTCAGGAGTATGTGGAGAACATCTGGGAGGAAGAGCGTTAGCTTACAAGATCATGAGACAGGGATTCTATTGGCCTACAATGAAACATGATGCACTTGAATTCACACGAAAGTGTGAAAACTGTCAACTGCATTCTAACCTCACTCATACACCCGCTCTGGAGCTTGCATCCCTTCAAAGCCCCTGGCCTTTTGCCCAATGGGGGATTGATATAATGGGACCTTTTCCCATAGCGACTGGATAGCGAAAATTCATTATTTTGGCTGTAGATTACTTCACCAAATGGGTGGAGGCAGAACCTTTGGCGAAGATTACTGAAGCAAATGCCAAGCAATTTTTATGGAAGAACATAATATGCCGTTTTGGCATTCCCGCAAAAATCATCACTGATAACGGGACACAATTTACTGGGAAGATCTTTACATCTTTTTGTAGGGATTTTCACATTCAGCTCATTCACACAGCTGTTGCCCATCCTCAAACTAATGGGCAAACAGAGGTTACAAACCGAACAATCCTGAAAGGGCTGAAGACACGTCTAGGGAAGGCTGGGGGGCAATGGGCCGAAGAACTCTCCAATGTCCTCTGGGCTTATCGGACCACCGCTAGAACTCCTACAGGAGAAACCCCATATAACCTTTGCTTTGGTACAGAAGCAGTCATACCGGTTGATATCGGAGTTCCTAGCCACAGAGTTCAGACTTTCGACTTCAAAAGTAACGAGGAGAAGCTTAGAGCAAATTTAGATCTCCTCCCAGAAGTAAGAGATGAAGCCTCACTCAGAACCGCTGCATACCACCAAAGAGTTGCCCGTCACTACAATCGAAGGGTGAAACCTCGCCCTATCACTATTGGGGACTTAGTATTACGAAGCATTGAAGCCGCTGGAAAAGGCCCTCAGCGAAATAAGCTCTCCCCCCTCTGGGAAGGTCCTTATTTGGTAGCGGCTATGGTCAAGCCTGGAACCTTCAAACTGAAGGATGCTGGTGAAAAAATGCTTCCCCGAACTTGGAACATGGGCAATCTTCGCAAATATTATCAGTAGGAGCTGATACTGCTATCTGTCTATGTGTTATGTTTGTCTTATATTTTATCTTCTCCCGTAGTCATATTATAAAGTTTTTCGTACATCCCTTATGTGTTGATTATAGAAGAACTTTTTTCTTGTATCCCTAAGTTATTCTAGGGAACTGCTATCTCATATTACGAAGTAATATGATATTCACTTTGTCGTGCTAATGTTTCTTCTCTCCAAACTCTTTTTCTGTGATTCGAGAAGTACATAATCTATATTGTATCTCAATCACTGAATGATCAATCCCAGGGGGATTTGATCCGACCTCTTCCGCACAGGTTAATGTCATCAAGCAAATGCTTTGACTAACAACCTCGGATAGGTCAAGTATCCTAGGAGGATATCTTGAATATCAAAATCATTTGATGATCAATCCCAAATGGAGTTGATCTGACCTTTTTTCGGACATGTTAAGGGTATCGAGCAAATGCTTTCACTAATAACCCCGGATAGGTCAAAATCTTTAAAGAAAAGGAATGCCTCACATTTGTTCAAGTCAAAAGAGAGCTCACTAAAATCCAAACTGAAGTAAAACTAAGTAAATTTCAATTGCATGTGAGAAAAGAACATCAACAACTTCTTTATATATCACTGAACATCAAGTACACCAGATAGGAACATCAACATCGAGCATATATACAAGCACTAGAAAGAAAGCAAAGAGATACAAAACTACATCAAAGACACCCTATAGAATCTCAACATCATCCTCGTCCTCCTCCAAGGCAAAAGCTCGCTGCAACTCACTCTCCAGCTCTTCACCACCAGAGTCTGAAGAAGCATCACTAGAAGCCTGGCTGGGAGTCAGTCCCTCGATCTCTGCTCCGGTCTTTCGATGTACTGTCCGAACACCCTTCATGAAGCCCCTGATGAAGCCATCCTCTGCACACTCTGCCTCCAAGGCCTTCACCTCCACATCATAAATATGACTGCGAGCCTCCTGAATGTGGTCCTCAATAATGATCTTGAAAGCATAAGATTTTTTAAACTCTTCAATAACTGCTGACGGTAACTGCTGGGCCTCCTTCTCGGACAGTACACTCTGAAGCCTCTCATTCTCAGCCTCAAGGACTTACTGAGCCTTTTCCTGCTGCTTGATCGTCGCTTGTGCCTCCACCAACTCTATATGCATACGATCAATCCGTTCATTCTAAGAAGAGACTGAAGTAATCTTGTTCGCCAACTCAGTTCTGCATCCCTCAAGCTGATCCTCCACCACCTTCATCTCCTTCACTTTACTGTCATATTTCTTCTTGTACTCTCCCTGAAGGTATTTAACCTTCACAAACTCTTTGTTCCAATCATTCAGAGTCTTGGTCATCTCAAGCTTGAAATCAGAATACTGAGACAAGAAAAATATCAGAAATATATTCCTTAAGAAGTGTAAAAGAGGAGAAGAAGTGAAGGAGAACTCACCAACTCCTCAGCCCGTCGGCGGCCGATGCACTGATGATTTAACACATCCTCTGGGATATATGACTTGGATGGAGAGGCTCGGGGACCTTTGCTAACAACTGTCAAAACTTCATCTGCCCTCTTCTTCCTCGATGCATGCAAACCTTCCTCGCTCCCTGGTCGCTTGGAGTGGTTCTTTTGGGGGACCACTTCTGGAACTCTAGCAGACTTCTTCAACATTTGAGCATGTGATCTCCCTGCTTGAGTAGATAATCCGACCTTGAACAAGTACTCCTCATCTACATATCTACTCAAGTAACGCACCTCGTAGTGTAGAGCATCCAAATCAGGGAGTTTGAGTATCCTCAGCAAATCTTCTGCTCCGATATGAAGGGGGACAGGTAGCTCTTTCAACTTCCCCCACTTCTCCTGAAGACCCCAATCATTCTGCACATAAAAGAAGTTGCTAACCCAACCTTTCGAGGGGTCTCGAGTGCGGATGTCCAACCACTTGGACCTGAATGAAATGCGTCCCTGCGCATCGCTAAAGAGACGGCCCATCCGAGAAAGGCACTCTGAGGAAAGTACCACTCCGCGGTCTCTGAAAAGCACGATCAGGCCCATCACGAACGACATTGCCCTGTAGGAAAATTGAGACAAGCATACCCCGCAAAGCGTCAGAATGTCGATCAGTTCGGAGGAAGGAGGAAATCGTAGTCCCGCTCGCAGACTAAATTCATACACCGTCACATATCCAGGAGGAGGAAAGCAGGCACGATCAGTTCTGGCCGGCACCTTCATCACCAAATCATTAGGAAAATGAAACTTTTTCCTAAATGAGATGAAGGAGTCCTCAGTGACGGTGGAAATCACATCGTCAGCCTTCGGCGCCTTCTGGGCCCTCTTTGGAACTTCAGACCGTTGCGGAGGACGGTCTTCTGAAGGAATTTTAGAGGAAGCGAGATCACCCATTTTTGCTTCCTTCGCTAAAGAGGGGCGCAGATCTAAGTAGGGAAAATCACCTATGAAAGACTGCGGAAAGCCTCCGAAGTAGGAAGAAAAAGGGAAGAAGAACGGAGGGAGGAAGGGAGAAAGCCGCTAACTTCTGCACAAAAAGAGGGGCGCCAAGTCAAGTAGGGAAAATCACCTACTTAAAAATGGCGGAAAGCCTCAGAATGCCAAAAGCTAGAAAGCCAGAGGAAGAAGGGAAGAAGGGGCGAGTTTCTACTAGGTCCTGGGGGGTCTATTTATAGTTTTCCTTAAGGGGGGAGGATTCCAAAATTCTATTAAATTCCCTGAAATTTTTCAAATTTTTCGAAATTTTTTGAGATTTTTTCGGGCCCCATTTAAAAAAAAAAAAAAAATTTTTTTATTAAAAACCGGCCGGCGGTTTCCCTAACCGCCGGCCAAGAGGCGCGGCGAACATGCGCGGCCAGCCAGACCGCACGGGCCAGGCGCGGGCCGAGGGCGGGCCAGGCCCGGGCCAGGCGCAGGCCGCGGGCGGGCCCAGCGCGGGCAGCGGGCGGGCCCAGCGCGGGCCGCGGGCGCTCCGGCGCGGTTCTGCGCCGCCGGCGGCGGCGGCGGCCGGCCGGTTCGGCCGCCTACCCGTTCCCGGGCTCCGATTTTGGACCCGGACGGTCCAAATTCGACATTTTTTGGGTCCCCGGACACGTTTTTCGACGTTCCGGACTCAATTTTGACACTTTCGGAGCTTAACGGGGCCTCTATAATCAAGTTCGAGCAAACGTGTAATTCTTGGAACGCAAATTTTTGCGATTTTGAAAAAGTGAAAAGCCGACACATATATTTTTGGACTCTTGGAGCTTTGACGTCCAAAAATAGGGGGGCAACTGATACGTCATCGAAAAATAATCTTGATCGGGCACGAATCTCGAGGAAAAACTCAAGTTAGAAACTTCAAAAATTATTTAAGAGACCATTTAAATTCTGATTTCAGCAAACTTATAGTCGAACTGAGCGTCTCGGAAATACGAATCCAACGACACCAAATTCGACTCAATCCGAGCCCAAGTGAGTCCAAATCAAGTACCCGAAGCGCTGTTGGAAGCATCAAACAGCTATTTGAGTTACCAAACGGTCTCCGATTTTGGCAAGCTTATAGTCGAATCGAGCGTCTCGACGAGACGAATCCAACGAGCCTAAGATCGTAGAATTCTGATATCATTAAGACCTTCAAATGCTTGATAAACTGTTCACGATCAAGGGATTCAATATCGGCCGTTCATCCGGATCACTCCCTATTTGCCCTTGATCTCTCACATATTTACGGGCTATGCCACTCCGGAAAAACTATAAATAGCCCCTCATTTCTCTTAAGAGGGGACCCAAGCCAAGAAGAGAAGAAGAGAAGAAGAAGAGAAGAGAAGCCTAGGAGGGAACAGCTCCTCCTCGACCACCGCCGGAACTCCGCCGGAACTCCACCGAAGCACCACCAGGCGCCCGAGGGACGCCAGAGCTCTGCCCGACATAGGAGCAACGTCGGAATTCTGCCCGACGCCGGAATTCTACCCGACGCCCGAGTGACGCCGGACTTCTTTCCAAGTGACGCCGGAATTCTGCCGGACATTCAAGTGACGTCGAAACTCTGCTTGTTCTTGTAACTGATACTCATTGTAATCTGATCGTCCTGAATTTAAAGGACGAATCAGTCTCGTGTACTTCAAACAACACTAGTGGAACTCTTTCAACTGGGCGTGGCCCCGTGGTGTTTTCCCTTTCCAGGGTTTTCCACGTAAAAATCTTGGTGTTACTATTTCGATTCTGTTTGTGTGCTGGATATACGTACAACGCTGAGACGGAAAATTAAAATCTATCGCCGCGTATATTTGAGTCCGCAACACATATAATTTTTGTTTTAAAAATTTGATTTAAGAAGCAATAAGAAACTGTCCCAAAAGAAGACTAAGGCTTCGTTTGGGACGGCTTTCTTACTGCTTCTTAAAGCGACTTTCTAGTACAAAAAATTTAATTTTTGTGCATAAAAGCAGCTTTCAGAAGCAGGAAAAAAGCCGTACCAAACGAAGCCTAAGGCTTCATTTGGGACAGATTTATTTCTGATTTTTAAGCAACTTTTCAGTATAAAAATTTTTAATTTTAAAATATTTTGTACTAAAAAATTGACGTAGAAAGCAAGAAGAGGGCTGTCCCAAACGAAGTCCAAAATGAGCTACGGAACTAGTGAAAAGTAAGAAAAAGTCCGAGAGCATCATTTATTACATCGCAACCATGATCATATAGAAAGTGTCTAATAATTATTACTTTTATTGATGTGTTAATTAAATAAATAGTTAATTTCCAATAATGATTCGAATTGGATAACTAATTATTATTTCGAGAAAATATAGCTGATGTTGGTTGCTTTGCATAAGTTTATATAGGCCTAATCAGCAATGATGTTGGGCCTGGTTTTCTCTATTTATCACAAATGGTGATGTTGTATAAGCCCATGATCGTTATATTCTAAAGCCCATGTAAAGGTTGGGCCTATATAAAGTCTCAGAGAGAAAAATACAACATAAGTAATGCCTAGTTTGTACGACAAAGTGGGCTTTTGGTGACAAGTTTCAAGCCTAATAATTCTCTTGATTACTACGAATTTTTTTCGTACAAAAATTTAATTAAATAAAATTTGAATTCTTCCTATCAATAATTTAAAAAAAAGATAATTAATATAATTCATTAAATGTTAATTATTTTTTTATTCTTCTCTCGGGATCATTGGTTCACTAGCACATCTCTAAGACCCTAGCAAAAATTTTCCTCATTTTTTTTTCTTTTCTTTTAATATGGGAAATAATATTTTAATATACTTTATGGTGAAATTTTTTCTGTAATATTTTGTTAATTAAACATCATATTTGATTTCTTCTTTTTTCTAAAAAAAATATAAATGGAGGTGGAGATGATTGTGATAGAGATAATTTAAGAGAGAGCAAAAGAAAATGAATTAAATTTTAAAAGTAAAAGAAAAATGTAAAAATGTGACTGTAATTTAAATTTATAAGTGTGCAACACTTGAACCTTTTTACAAAGCACTTTTAAGACAAATGAGAGTTAAGAGAGAGAGATGAGAGAGAGAGAGAGTATGAAGGAGAATAAATTTTTATATTTATCCAAAAGTATTGAATGTGGATCCCAACAATTGACTCCCTTTATCATATGTGGGATCTCCTTTTATAGATCTTAGATTTGACATTATAAGAAATATATAATAAGTCCTAACATCATCTTCAACATACACAACTCACCTTGTCCTGTTGGTTGAGACCATAGGCTTCCAACTAAGAGGTCTTGGGTTTGAGTCTTTGTATATGCGTTGTGTGTGTGAATCTTTTTATACAAGAGCAATTACTTCACTAGCTTTTTAGAAATCTCTAGTTAGCCATTATTATTGTGGGATGCTTGAATTTTTGGCGAGCTCTTCTGCTGGAGAGGCCCCTTGCAAACTCTTCTGCAAGATAAGCCCCTAGCGAGCTCTTTAGGCAGGCTAGGGAGTTCATGCTCGCTAAGCTAGCGAGTTGGCTGGTATGTGGCTATAGTTGGGTTAACTAGTTGTGTCAATGTTATCGGAGCTACAAACAGCTTGCCTTGGATTAGACCCATAGGTCACATATGAACATACAGTGAGAATCCATCTAAAGATCCTTGTTTGCTCTCTCTTCCCCCCCCCCCCCCCCCCCCCCACCCCCTCCCCTCCCTCTCCTCTCCCTCTCTCTCTCTCTCTCTCTCATCTAAGAACAAGAAGATCCATCTTCTTTCTCAAGCAAGAAGCACAACCCAACCTATAATTTAAATATTCACATATATACTCTGGTAGTTCAATTTCTCGTTATTCATTAAGATCATTAGGTTTTAAATTTCAATTGACTGTTCAACATAATTTCGAGGTAACAAGTCTGAAAGTCTTAAAATGAAGCAATATACTGATATACTTAGTTGGCTAGGCTTCACATTTTAGCTTAAAATAGCTTCAATCCATTGTTAAAAACTAAGAACTGCCGTTGGATTTTTCATCCAATTCTTCCTCCTTTCTTTGGTTTTTAAAGTAGTCATATAAGGACACAGTAGCAGAAAGCAGACCTACTACCAATAATTTGAGCTCCTAACACCATATATAATATATTAACGTGCTGATGGAGGACTTGCAGATGAAAATTCTAATGTGTCCTGATGATGCTATCATAGACGCCTAACAATGGATTGGAGAATCTAAACTAACACAAATCCCACCCAGCACTTTCTCACTTGTTTGACATCGGATTGAAATACTCAATTGGGATTAAAAAATTTCCCAGAACAAATTGTTAACATTGGTTAGGGATCTAAATGAGCCGAGTCGGGTCGAATTATTATGTTACAACTTTGGGAGGTGAGTTTATCAAATGGGAAGTAGAACAAAGATCAGATTATAACTCACATATTATATAAATTCGTGTTTCAGTTTGATGAGGTCCGGATCATGACTGGCTCGATTAAATATTGACTTTTTTTTTAAGTTTGAATCATAAATCTCATCTATATTCATTGATTGAATACCGAATACTCACAAACTCTCCTTAAATCAAAACTACAAATCTTATGAACTCTTTTTCTTCAAACATCACTTGTCCTATTGATGATTTCTCCAGTGCGCTCTTATAGCGAGTTCGCTATCAATGCCTTCTGCAATGAACTCCCGCCGTGGCGCCGCAATCAATGCTTAATCTCCAATGATCTCCGATCACAACTTTATCATTGGTTCCTTCTCCAATAAGCTCACATCGTGACACCATCATTTATTATGTAGCATGCTCCTATTGCAATGTGTTCTCCTGCAAGCTGCCAACACCATTGATGCCTTATTTAGGGAAGCTACCATTGCAATGAGTCTGAAGACGAGTTGATGAGTCTAAATCAATCTCACTCGTAATCAAAAGAGCTAAGTTTGATTTGAGTTTGAGCTCGAGTTCAAATTTGTCTTTAGTTAGACCAGCTAAGTTTGAGTTAGTTGTGACCAATGTCGGAGCCACCGGAGCCAAGAGTAGCTGTGAGATTAAAATTAAGAATGCAAATAATATGGCCCTTAGAGCTTAGAGCTTAGAAGTATAAACATCTACCACGGGCGGTCTTCATTTGGGGGCGAGAGAGGAGCGACAAGGAAAACGAAAGTCGTGCTCAAGGTTGTTAGTCACGAGTCGCGAGAGAGGAGCAAAGGGGAAAACAAACCATTGATGCTTTTCAGGTGTCTAGAAAAAGATGTTGGTGGCTTCTCTGGATTAATAAATAACTTTAAAGAAAGAATTACAAAAATTAGAATAGGTTTCCTTGTTGGCGAACTTGTTGCTCTGTTAAGCCACTAAAACATTCAACTTTAAGCCCCTATAGGCTTTCAATTTTAGCTTTAGCCAAATCCTTTATAGGAGATCTCTTGTCCACAGTGGAAAGTCATTCCTCCCTCTCCCTTTCAATATTTTACCACATTAGTCTTTCTCTCTCTACAACTAACGCATTGCATGATCTAGGTAGAAGGTGGATTAAAGACTTGAAATAGAAAAAGCCTGTAATATTTTACCACATTAGTTATTTATTTTGTATTCATTCAAACAACTCTAAAATATTTATCTTACATTGTATTTATTTTTCAGCCAACCAAAAAAACCCTTAGTATAGCACATTTTTTTTATCTTGCTGTAGGAGATGCAAGATAATTAATAGGGGAATAAGATTTTCTTTTAGATTTTTAATAAATATCTTTATAAATTCATATATCATCATCAAAAAATTATCTTGATCGAGCACGAATCTCGAGCAAATTTGTATTGAAAATTTTCAAATTTAAATTTGTGACCATTTGAACTCTGATTTTAACAAACTTATAGTCAAACTAAACGTCTTGAAAAGTCGAACCAAACGACACTAAATTCGACTCAATCTGATCCCAAATAAGTCAAAATTGAGGACCCAAAGCATATTTGGAAGGTTCAAACCATAAATTGAATGACCAAATGATCACCAAATGGGACATGCTTATAAATGAATCGAGCGGCTCGACGAGGAGAATCCAACGAGCCTAAGATTGCCGAATTATGACATCATTAAGAAACTCAAATACTTGATAAACAGTCTATGATTAAAAGAATTAATATCAATTGTCCATTGGAAACACTTCCAGCTTGCCCTTGATCTTCTCCCTATTTACTAGCCATGTTATCCTTAAAAAACTATAAATAGCCCTTCATTCTTCACATGAAGGGGGACCAAGCAAGGAGGGAGACAATGAAGGAAAAGAAGAGAGGAGAGGAAGAGATATCTCAGATCTCTCTTCCCACTAAGCTCCTCGATGACCATCCGACCATCGATCATCGCCAAACTTTAGCCAGACATCCGCTCAACCACCAATCGTCATCGCACTTCGGACTTTCTCCCGGCCACCAATTGTTACTGGACTTATGACATGCCACCAATTGTCGCTGGATTTCCTTCCGAACATTGTCATCCGTCGACTACAGTCCTTCCGACCTCCGACGCCTGATAAAGGTCTTACTGGCCACTATCGCCCGCCATCGCCAGACAACAGTCTTTCTGACCACAGTCGCATGTCGACTACATTCCTTCCGATTTCTATCGTTAGACAGTAGTCTTTCTGACCACAATTGTCTGCCAACTACGGTCCTTCCGATCACTATCACCCGACTACAATCTTTCCTAGCTTCATTGCCCGCCGATTGCAATCCTTCAGACCACCACTGCCCAACTATGATCATTTTGACCACCATCATTAAACTACGGTCCTTCTGACCTCCGATACCTAACAACTATCTTTCTGACCACTGTCCCTCACCGACTACAGTCCTTATGATTTTCATCGCCAGATAGCAGCCTTTCTAACCACCATTGTCCGCCTACTACGGTCCTTTCGACCACTATCGCTCGACTACAGTCTTGCCAAACAAACGAACATGTCAACCCTGATTCTTCCAACTCTCACCATGTAATGCACTCTATATGATGTATATTTGCTACATCGAGCGAAAGCCTTCACCCCAAGGAAGATACTCATTTGTAATCAACTGCAAATACTAGTGGATTCATTTAAACTGGGCAAGGCCCGTGATTTTTTCTCATTTTCAGGGGTTTTCATGTAAAAACTCTAGTGTCTCTTATGAACGCTACACCCCTCTCTTTTTTCTAATTGTGTGTTAGATCTTCGTATAAAGCTAGGATGTTAAACTTTATATGTCTCTACCGCCGTGATGTTCTAGTATGCAACAGTTTGATGTCATCTGTGGGAATGTCATTCGTGATTAGGGGGAATCTTTTGCTACAATCTCGGTAGGTCATTCATGTTAACGTCCTGACATCAATCATTGCTGCATCAATTTTATGGGAATCAGATGTCGACTAGGGGGGCAACCATGATTGTAACTGTAGCAAAAAAAAAAAAAAAAAAAAATCCTCCAACACTTTCAATATCTAAGATAATATATTTAGAAACTATTTTCCATAAAGCTTCTAGCAAATATAAGGATGCTTCCAATAGGTACAAGTTTTATACAGCCCCTAGTTGGACTTCTATTCCTTGAGCAAGGTCTTAATTTCAACCTCAAAAGGTAGTAATGGTTTAAAGATAGACCATCTTCATATTTAATTCAGGATACAAGCGGCATTCGCCCCCTCCTAATCAAGGCATAATCGACCTCAAGGGAATTCGATCCGACCTCTTCTATATAGGATAATGTCATCAAGTAATGCTTTGACTAGCAATCTCTAATAGGTCAAACATCCTAGGAGGATGTCAATCAAATTTTAAAATCCTTGATTCAAGAAATACGTAATATTTATTGTGTTTCAATCATTGGATTATCAATCCTAAGAGGATTCGACCCGACCTCTTCCATATAGGTTAATGTCATCGAGCAATATTATGATAAACAACCTCATATAGGTCATACATCCTTGATGAATTCTCTCAGTCTCTTCCATTTAGATTAATGTCATCGAGCAACGCTCTAACTAACAATCTCAGATAGAGCAAATATCCTTAGTAGATTATCTCAACCTCTTCCACATAGGTTAATGTCATCAAGCAATGCTATGAAAAATATCCTCGAACAAGTCAAATATCCTTTGTATATTTTTCTTAACATCATCGAGTAATGCTCTAACAAATAACCCAAGAAGACTCACCAATGAGGTAAACTCAAAGGGAAGCTAATTGGACAAGGTCCTCACTAGAAAGACTCAACAAGAGCAATTGATTAACAAGGTCATCACTTATTCAAATACCTTTACAGGATAAGAGTCTTAAAAGACACTAATACACCAAAATTTGTATAGAGCTAAAAACCTCAAAAAGTACAAACAACTAAAAATTTTGGAAGGCTAAAAAAGTCTCAGAAGAGATACATTTTTATGATTATCAAATAATCTCAAAAGATTAAAAATTACAGAAAGAATAAATTCCTCTATTATCGTTGCTCTAACTAGGGGGCAATAAATCAAAGTATGCAAAATGTATAAGAAAATTATTTTTTATTAATTATTTTAAAAAAATATCAATCTCATACTAGGGGTGTCAAAAATTGACACGACCCGAAACCCGACCCGAACCCGACCCGGAAAAATTCGGGTTCGGGTCAACCCATTTGTGAAACGGGTCGGGTTCAAGTTGACCCAGAAACCCGCGGGTCAACCCGAATTGACCCGATTAGCTGTTTCTGTGTCAAGTCGCGGGTCGCGTCACGTCACTTCCGTGACCCGCAATGCTGCACAGCTGCATTGCTGCTCGCCTGCTCTTTGCGACTCCGCCAGTTCGCCAGGCGCCAGCCCCGCTCTCCGGTGTCCCGCAGTCCCGGCATCCCGCCGCAGTCCGCACGGTAGTGCCGCTCTGGCGCTCTACGCGAGTCCGGCGGTCCGGCCAATCCTGTAGTCCGCGACTCCGCATGTCCGCCAGCCCCACTCTCCGGCGTCCCGCAGTCCCGGCGTCTCGCAATCCCGGCGTCCCGCAGGCCGCAGTCCGCGCGTTAGTGCCGCTCTCCGCGAGTCCGCCCAGTCCCGCAGTCCGCGGCTCCGCTCGGTTCGCCCTAAGCCCCCAGGCCTACAGTGCACGCGGTCGCCTGGGAAGAAATCGGTGGGTCGGGTTGTGTCGGGTCAACCCGGCAACCCGTGCGGGTCGGGTTTAGGTTCAATTTTTTGACCCGTTTAGCTAAACGGGTCGGGTTCGAGTTGACCCGTTTACATCCGGGTCAAGTCGGGTTCAACCCGAACCCGACCCGTTGACCCGAATTGACACCCCTATCTCATACAAAATCTCTCAAATAAAAAGAGATAATCAAAAGTAAGCCATAATAAAAAATTACATAATCATAAGATCTTCACTTGAAGATATTTTTCTTAGCTCGCACTTATTATCATCATCACCAGAAGTAAAAGGAGAATCCTTTGATGTCTGGCTAGGAGTCATCCCATCAATGGTTAGAGGCTTCTTAAATTTTTCTATAGCCTTCAATGATATGATCACTGTCCTGAAAGGCACTCTTCTCTCATGCAATGAAGGAATGCACACATCCCTTCCGGATCTTTATGAAGCAATAATCAACACATAATAAAGCTTCTTGCAAATCACCATCAAACTATCAAGCCTTCACTTAAATGGCAACATGAGTATGCCATTAAAATATTGCGTTCGACATAATGTTTGATCCCCTTCATTAATAAGTCCTCTACCTGCCTCCATCAATATACTATCTATAATAAAATAAAGCATCTCTTTCATCAAGAAAAGATCGGAGCAAGCCTTTGATTATTTGACACTTTTTATATGCTACTAAACTGCTTCCATTAGAGCACCACTTTACCACCTCCGCCAGGTCGTTCACTATTCTCCTCTAGTTATCATGGTTGCCTACTACTCTTAATAGAGTACAACTCAACTACAGCCATTATCGGCCCTTCACCTGATCTCCGTCGTCAATCCTTCACTTATTATCAGCTATTATTGGCCTCTCACTCGGCTGCTATTAGCAGCACACTGTCCAATTATCTCCTTCAACTCACCACCCGGTAGCTAACCACCGTCGGACTTCCACATGACCACCGATCACCATCAGATTTCCACCTGACCGTCAATCACCATCAGACTTTAGATCAAATATCATCAAAATTTTGCCCGTCTACTGACAATCATTGGCTCTCCTCCTGGGTGCTATTGCCACCATATTTTTTCAAATCACCCTCGTATACAAGAGGTAGTTGATCTTCTTCTGTCAAGGGAGGTTTATTGATGGAGTAAACTCTCATTAGGACTCCTTCTACACAAAGAGGGGTACTAAAATCATATAATGATTATCACCTATCTCAAATAATGGAATGCCTCTAATGTAAGAAGAAGTGTAAAAGAGGAGAAGAAATGCAAGGGTTACTCCTTCTACATAAAGAGGGGCACTAAAATTTTATAGCGGATGCCGCTTATCAAAAATAGTGAAATACCTCTAATATAAGAAGAAATTGAGAAGAGAAGAAGAAGGCAAGGAAATTCTGCTTTAATATAAAAAAGGGGCACTAAAATTTGATTGAGGATGTTATCTATCAAAAAAATAGTTGAATGCCTCTAATGTAAGAAGAAAATGAGAAAAGAAGAAAAAGAAAGGTAAGGAAATTTTGCTTCTATAGAAAGAGAAGCATTGAAATTTGATAGTGGATATTGTCTATCAAAAATAGTAGAATACTTCTAATATAAGATGAAATTCAGAAGACAAGAAGAAAAAAAGTAAGAAAATTTTGCTTTTACACAAAGAGAGGTGCTAGAACTTGATAGGGGATGTTAGATATTCAAGATAATGAAAGGCCTCTGTTGTAAGAAGGCTGGAGGAATAAAGGAGAAGAAGAAATGGTGCAATTTCTCCCCTGCTCTATGGGGGCTATTTATAGGTGAAAGAGAATGAGGAATATTCTACAAGAATAAGAATATTTTATAAGAATAAAAATATTCAAAGAATATTCTTAGGGAATAAGAATATTTCTAGGAATATTCTTTAAAAAAAATGAACGGTTACTGTAGCAGTCAGTTACTCTAGTAGGCTATAAATATAGTAGATGCTTACAGTAGCATCGAGTCCAGGCCTAATGTTTCGCCTAGACGGTCCAATTCGAACATTTTTGGGGTCCTCAGAATATTTTTTTCGACGTTCCGAACTCAATTTTGATACTTCTAGAGCTCAACAGAGCCTCTATAGTCAATTTCGAGCAATTTTTAAAGTTTTGGAATGCAATTTTTTAATATTTTTTGCTCCAATCGATGCCTCAACTTGGCGACATGCTCAATTTATGATTAAAAATATTTCACTTTATTCACAGCCCTGAGGGGAAATCAATGTTAATGTCTAGGGAGTGGTCATGCCTCATAATTACTCAAAAATTATAATTTTACATTGAAACTATTTGAAGAGATTCCCACATATTTTCAGACTCTGCCAGCTTCAACATTCAAAAATAGAAAAGCAATTGATATATCATCAAAAAATTATCTTGATCGAGCACAAATCTCGAGGCAAATTCACATTGAAAACTTTCAAATTTAAATTCGGGACCATCTGAACTCTAATTTCAGCAAGCTTACAGTCAAACTGAACGTCTCAAAAAGACAAACCCAATGACACTAAATTCGACTTAATTTGAGCCCAAATGGGTCCAAATCGAGGACCCAAAGCATATTTGGAAGGTTCAAACTAGAAATTGGATGACCAAATGATCACCAAATGTAACATTATTATAGTCGAATTGAGCAGCTTGATGAGGAAAATCCAACGAGCCTAAGATTGTCAAATTTTGACATCATTATAACACTTAAATACTCAATAAACAGTCCATAATCAAGTTAGTTGATATCGGTTATCCGTTGAAAATACTCCCAACTTACCTTTGATCTTCTTCTTATTTACTGGCCATGCCATCCCAGAAAACTATAAATAGTCCCTCATTCTTCACATGAAGGGATACCAAGCAAGGAGGGAGGCAAGGATGGAAAAGAAGAGAGCAGAGGAAGAGAAATCTAAGATCTCTATTCCCACCAAGCTCCTCCTCGAACACCGCCTGACAACCAACCATCGCCAAACTTTAGCCAAACTTTCGCCCAGCCACCGACCATCATTGGACTTTCGTCGGACTTCCTACTGGCCACCAATTATTGTTGTACTTATGCCAAGCCACCAATTATCGTTGGATTTTCTTCTAAACATCGTCATCCATGGACTACGGTCCTTCGGACCTCCGACTCCTGACAACAGCCTTTTTGACCACCGTCACTCGTTGACTACAGTCCTTCCGACTTCCGTCGCAAGACAATAGTCTTTCTGACCACCGTCGTCCGCCTACTACGATCCTTTCGACCACTGTCGCTCGACTATAGTCTTGCCGACCAAATGAATATGTCAACCCTGATTCTTCCAACTCCCACCATGTACATCACTCTATATGATGTATATTTTCTACATCGAGCCAATGCCTTCTTCTCAAGGAAGGGGCTCATTTGTAATCAACTGCAAATACTAGTGGATTCATTTAAACTAAGTAATGCCCTGTGGCTTTTTCCCCTTTTTTTAGGGGTTTTCATGAAAAAACTATATTGCCTCTTATAAACGCTACACCCTCTCTTTAATCTGATTGTATGATGTATCTTTGTACAAAGCTAGGATGCTAAATTTTATATTTCTCTACTGCCATGTCGTGAATGTTTTAGTCCGTAATAATATATATTACATTTTAAATGAATGATCGGTATCAAATCCTTTGATAGAGTTCAACCTTTGGTAAAAACAATAATCTCTTTAGCGTTCAGAAAATTTTTGTCGGTTTCAACTGTTTGGCGATTCTTTTAAAAAAAATTCTCAACCTTTGATTGAAGCTAAGAAGGTAAGCAGTCTGAAGAAAAAAATCTATAGATTAATTATTTCTCTTTCGAAAATGTAAGGCACATGAAGTAAAGATCACAGGGAGAATGTTAGCTCACAATCAAGATATCTTGGATTCGAATCTTGCGTATATGATATGTGTATGAGTTTGTTTTAATTGGCTTGAATGTCCCAAAAAAAAGGAGGAACTAAAAATCAAGTACAATGAATATAAGTATATATTTAACATTTAAATTTTAATATATACATTACCTAGTATTTTGTTAATATAATCAACAGATCTAGTAGGTACGTCATTGAGTCTGTCAGTGCCTTCTCTCAATGAGCTCACATGAGAGTTTCTCTTCTTGGTCGAATGCCGCTCCCTTCACACACTAGTTTAACCCATCGTTGCCTTCACTAGTGAGATCCTTCTAATATCCCCGCTTCATTATTGTTGAGGGCTTCAAAATTTTTGATAGAAGAGGAAGAGGCTCAGACATAGAGAGAGATTAAGGTTTCATTTGAGACAACTTTTGACTATAAATCGCAACTGATTATTTATTGTTTTCAAGAAAAAATTGTGCTAATAAGTTACTTTTTGCATCAGCTTTCAAATAAGTTATTTTCTCCACAACAATTCTATAACCACATTTACAAAAAGCTAGAACAATCTCAAATGAACCCTAAGAGAAAAGGAGGAACTTGAGCGGCAAAGACTACGATAGCGTATAAAGAAGGATGTGTGGTTATGACAGTCCACCAAGCATGTGGCATGTTGACAAGATGATGGGATGGTAACTAGACATGTTATTTTTATTGTATTTTGATTTTTTTAATATTATAAATATGTAAATAATTACATTTAAATATTAAGTATACAAATTCTAATACTTTAAATATAAATAGGTTCATTTAGATGTTATTATATTAATATCATCATTATGAATGCTTTGGATCCAATTATATTAAAAAAAAAATTGTTGTTTAATGTTTGTCTGATTTCATATTTGAGCATCATTTTCTGCCTGTTATTACAGCACAGAGAGGATATTTCGATATATTCTATCATAAACTACACCACTTCAAATTTCATCGAACATGCCGTCTCTGTTCAACCAGAGAAGGGTACAAAAAAATAAAATAAAAAAGAAACAAAAATAATTGATTTGTACGTTAATTTTTTTATTCCAAACTTTGGTAAGACAAACCGACCAAATCATGATATAAAATATTCATAGTTTAATATCAGTGAGGAACGTCACCTAACGTTAGTTCAATTTGTCTGAAATTCCCCCAATCAATTTTAGCTAAGTAAGCATTATGCATCAGCCAAATAAGGGCAAGTTTCAATCTTAAACTATATATACCTAATAAGAACAAGCAAAACTAAAGAATATGATCGGTTGGCTTCAAAAAAATGAAAGTTTAATTAGATATGAATCTCAATGCAATTTGAAGCATGAAATTTTCGAAATTTAGCTTCAAATTATCTCAATTTTGATTTCTGAAAACTTGTTGTCAAACTGATCAGCTCAATCAGGTGAAGCCAACGGCATAAAAAGTAATTCAATATGAGTCCAAATGAGCCTGATTAAGTACTTGAAGGATAATTAAAAATTTTGTGATATTACTTAGAGGATCAAATGACCTCCAAATTTTACATGTTTATAATCAAATCAAATGTATCGAAAAGATGAAACTAATGAGCCCAAGATTGCTAAAATTGCTTAGTTTTTCCTCATCCCAAAATTTCTTGTAAAGATATGCGATCTTTGTGCAAAATTCTCTCACTCTACTGTAGCAAAGTTTTTAGCGCAGAATAATGAGCCTACTAAATGAGACCAACTCAATACAGCACAGAGACCATCTCTGCAATCCATAGAAAGGATTCCTGAATTTAGTTTCTTGTAATAAACAACCAAAGGGCAGTGAATTAAGCTCTTGCTGAAAGTACTTCAAACTAACAGAATGCAACAATCATGATAAAACTCACCAATTGAACAAAAGATTAGAATCAAGCAAGCATTATTCATTAATAGCATGGATAATACAATCTAATCAAAATCAAATTTTTAGATCTTAAGACTCACTTATAACTTACGATATACAGCAAATGGACAGATACAGAATCACACCAGACTTGTGGGAGCTCACAAACAAGATATCTCACACCAGGCCTTTTATTTCATCAAATACTCACTGTACAGTACGTAGGCTGGAGAAAGAACAGCGAATTGACGTCAACCCAGGCGGCTCAGGCGCCGGAGGTAGTCTGAGCTTCAGAAGAGGCCCAAATGATGTCTTTGAGCGCTGGCCGGAGCTCATTGCTGCAGAACCGCCGGTACTCAAGTGAATCGCCGCCATCTTTCTTTACATCAACCACCAGCACGGACGGCGCCACCGCAAAGATATCGGCGGCCACTGCAAGCCGACCTTTACGGCCGCTTTCCACCCCCTCGAGCCTCAGCCCTGCTGCTGAGCTCTTAGTCACCCGAAACCTTCCAGGTGCCCTTGTGGCCAACTCCTCAAGCCTAGATATCACACCACTCGCCGGCTCCTTGGTGACGAACCTCATCCCTTCCTCCCTGCTATCCCCGCTCTCGAATAGCGGCGATAGATTAAACCCCTCAGATAGAGATATCAGGTGAAACGCATTAAGCTTCAGGGGCTCCTCGCCGTCTTTCTTCGCCGACGCCACTGGGGAGTCGGTAACTGATTTGGGAATCGGGCCTTTTCTAAACCAGGGGGTTTCGACAAGCCTGGAAACCGTGATGCGAGTTTTGGGATTGGGGTCGAGTAGCTTGATGATGAGACGGCGGACGTCGGAAGAGAACCAGGGTGGGCATCGGAAATCACCACTGCGGATCTTCTTGTACATTGCGAAGATGTTATCATCCTGGAAGGGAAGGAAGCCGGCGAGAAGTACGTAGAGGATGACTCCGCATGACCACAGATCGGCCTTCGCGCCGTCGTATCCCTTCTTCCCGATGACCTCTGGCGCGACGTAAGCCGGAGTACCGCAGGTGGTATGCAGCAGGCCGTCAGTGCGTACATGGTCGGCGAAAGCGGAGAGCCCGAAATCGGCGACCTTGAGGTTGCCGGCATCGTCAAGTAATAGATTCTCTGGCTTGAGATCTCGATGGTACACGCCGCGCGAGTGGCAGAAATCGACTGCCGATATCAGCTGCCTGAAATAATGACGAGCGACGTCCTCGCGGAGACGGCCGGATCTGGCGATCTTGGAGAAGAGCTCGCCGCCGCGTACGAGTTCCATGGCGAAATATATTTTGGATATCGTGGCCATCACTTCATGTAGCTCGACGATGTTAGGGTGGGTTACCATTTTCATAACAGATATCTCGCGTTTCACATGCTCTGTCATGCCCACCTTGATGACCTTCTCCTTTCCGACCACTTTCATCGCGACGTTTATGCCGGTACGGAGGTTCCGGGCGAAGTAAACCTTGGCAAAGCTGCCCTGACCGAGAACACGGCCGAGTTCGTAGCGGCCTCGGAGAACGTTTTGACCTTCTGTGGTTGGAGATAGTGAAGATAGATCTTCCATTTTGGTGTGGAATTTCTGATTTTAAGAGGAAGAGGATGGGAAGAGAGGGAAGAAGGAGAGGAAACGGAGGCGTCTACCCGTCCTCAACATGCTTCCGGTGGAAAGACCGGCCAGCGTGCTTCTTGCGTTTGACGGCGAGATCGGGGTCAGATCTCCTCATCTCGACGCATTCCCCGGCACGCGATGGAGGAAGAGGGAGATAACGAAGCCGTAAACAAGCGCTGCAGCAGCGGCGGATAGAAGAGGAGAAGTGGTGAAGGAGACAACAGCGAACAGGTTTTTGCTCGGCCGGATTTTATAAAACGTGGTGGGCGGTCCAGAAACTTTTAAGCTTTATGTGGGATCTGGAGACGGTTCGGTCGTATGTTCAACTTTGTGTTTGATATAAATTTAATTGCTTATTTTTTATTTTTTATTATTATTATTTTTTTGTTTTATTGTTTATTGTTCTAAGATATTAGTTTATAAAAAGTGAAGATCCCCTGCAAGATATTTCAGCCGTTTGTCGATTTAATATCAGGATAATTTTGTAAAAGTGCTATTGTAAATAAAAGTGATTTTATTACCAATATATTTTAATTATTTTCTTAAAAGTTTTGCAATAAATATCTTCATTATTCTTCTAATATCCTCAAATAAAAAACATATTATTTCATATAGTTTAAACATCAATAACCCCAACTACCAATTTTTTTAAACCCATTGGTCTGGCTTTTCCAACCCAATTTTCTTCCCATTGCATTATTGATGAAATATTATAAAGATAGAAGGATACTCTGTTAGGCCATATGAGTCTTTATAAATAACATAAATTTTAGAATAACATAACAACATGTATCTCTCTTTGATCTGTTGGTTGTAAGCTTTAACTATTAATTAAGAAATTTTGGGTTCAAAGCTTACAAATATAATGTGTATATGAATTTGATTTAATTGATTCAAAAAGTCGCAAAAAAAAGAAGAAAAGAACAGAACGGCTAAATCCGAGAGAAATTGCTCTGTGCGGACGCCGAATGCAGTTCACCGTCCGGAGACCAACTAGAATGCGCCACGTCAACGGTACCGAGCAGTACTGAGCCGGGTATCGAACTTGGTACCGTGCTCGGTACCGCTGACATGGTGCATTCTAATTAGTCTCCGAACGACATTCGACGTTCGACATCCGCACAGAATAATTTCTCTAAATCCACAGTTGGGAATCTACATGTGAAGTGTGTGGACCATATTTCGTAGTTCACATGGTTTCAACAGCTCTTTGGCGATCTTGCCTCTGTCATGGCCTAGTTGTGTAGTACTACAATTCTCAGAATATTTGGAACTATTCACTTTTTAAATTATTTTATTTATTTAATGTATCAAAAATATGAGATCGTTAAATTGAGTAATTTACGGAAAACTTAGAAAAGTTCACATTTTTTAAATTGAGTAATTTACGGAAAACTTAGGAAAATTTAATAATGGTAAATATAAGTGCAGAAAGGTAATTTTCAAATTTTAAGTGGATTTCGTTATTAAATAATCCGTTAGGTTGACGGCTCTCCAAAATAATATAGGGCACGCTCCCTTACTTGCGAGGGGATTGTCGCTTTCACGCGAATTTATGCGGGCGAAAACAAACATTCGCTATTAGAAAATTGACTTATATAACTCTTTATTTAAAATTTAAAAATATTAAATTTAAGTCTTATTTTTTTAAGTTAGTGACAAAATTTAACATCTAGTAGAGCTACAAATGAACCGAGCCGAGAGCCGAGCTCAGTCGGTACTTGTTCATGTTTAATTTTATTCACTATCAGCCTGTTTAAGCTCAAATCGAGCTTTTTGTTCATGTTTTAAGTATGATTCATTTGAAATGATCAATGTCGATGCTCGATTTGTTTCGAGCTTACTAAGTTTTAAGCAAATAAGATTTATCAAGCTATTTAAGAGCTTTACTTTATGAATGATCACTAGCTTAACAAACAAATCATATTGAGTATAATAACAAATAATTATCGTAATACCTGTTCGCAAATATATCAAGTCTAATTGAGTATAGTAATAATTTTGGATTGAAAGTTTCTTCTTATTAATTAGTCTTGGTGGACCTCTTTTTTCTTCTAAGAAGCTTCAATTTTTGGTTGATGATTCTTCACTCCTTTTTGTTATTATAATTGATATACCATAAACAATTTATTTGATCAGACACAAATCCTGATGTATAATTAAATAAACAAAAAAAAATATATTTAAATTTAAATTTGCAATCATTCAAATTCTGATATCAACAAATTAATATTTGAATTGAATATCTCAATGAGATGAACTTATTAACACCAAAATGATTTGATCCAAGTCCAAATAAGCCCACAGCAAGCGCTTGATTGTAATTGAAATTTTTAAAAAATTAAATGGACAACCAAACAATCTTCGAACCTCACAGTCTTATATTTAAATTAAGTATCTCAATGAAGAGAATCAAAATGGTAAGATTATTTAATTTTGACATAACTAAGAAACTAAAATCTGCATAGAATGGTCTATAATATATTGAATCAATGCAAACTATTTGATAGATTATTACAAATTTTCTCTAAATTTATGGTGCATGTTATTTTAGAAAAATTTACAAATAGGCTCATAATATCTACATCAAGGGATACAGAGAGACTGGATCTTAGCTTAAGATTCAATATAACTTGAGGCTTGAAGAATTAGAAGTTCTACCTAAGCATCACCCCTCAATCACTCATGTTGGATCATAGCCTGTCCACCACTGTCTGACCGCCACCACCAAATCGTAGATGGACCAATGCGCAATCACCACCGCCAGACCACCTTCTGAGCACCATCAAATCATCTTAATTTGACTAAGATTCTTCGACCATCATTGTTGTATCATGGTCATTATTTCACCATTGTTCGATTATGATCCTCTAACTTTTGTTACCCGACTACGATCGTTGAACCACAATCACCCAACCTACGATCACCCAATCATGATCCATCACTGCCACCTTAATACATTCTTTAACCACTGTCAGCTATCTTTAGTTCTTTAACCACCATCACCTAACTACATGCTTCTAACAATGGTCGATAGAATACTGGCCATCCTCTAACATTGATCACTTGATTGTGGTCTTCTGACCAATGTTGCTAAACTATTATCCTCCAATAATTATCATCCTATTAATGTGGTCCTCCAACCTATAGTCATCTAACCATTGTAGCCTGAATACCCTAATTCCTTTTGACTTTGTTACCTACCATAGCTAATAACTTCAACGAATGCCATCGCTTATAAGATCAATACAAATCTTCAACACCAACTCTAACTCTTGACGTCAGCAATAGGATTTTGCCCGAACTTCTTGGTCTCTAGTCTCGCCTTCTCAAATGAGTACTACCAAATAAATAAGCAAATAATATCCTAAGGATAGCTCCCATGCCATATTCCTTTTCAGCTTCCACTACATAATTCATTATATATATTGTATATTTTCTACATTATATCAACGCTTTTCTTTCAAGAAAGGGAATCATTCATAACCAATGCCAAATACGTGTGGAAAAATTTTAACTTGAGAAAAGCCTTGTGGTTTTTTTCTTTCATTAGTATTTGATTCGAAAACTCTGATGTTTCTTGTAACTCATCTTTTATATCTATGTACAAGATATTTGTACAATATTAAGACAATAAATTTTGGTAACAAGATAATCATTGAGCTTCCATTCAACAAACATATCTATTGACACCTATCATAACATCCATTTTTTAGATCCCATGCAATGTCCATCACTACCAAAAAATAGGGAACTGGACACGAGTGGATGGCCGGACTTCGGTCTTGGACGCAGACGACGACTCCGATCGAAACAAGACCGTGAGATTGAGAACGATCGAACGATCGAGCACATGGGGAGAAGGGACGTCGCGCGCACGGAGAACTAGCTAGGGTTCGAGATCGAAAGATAAGAAGAAGTCCGTGGATCGTGAGCCGCGAGAGTCCAACGAGTATATAAGTAATAGCCAATTTTTGCACCGCTTTAAACCGTTGTTAGTAGCTGTGGTTTAAAGCGGTGCTAATGCCCAGTTTTGGCAGATGTTTTCAGACCGCCCGTGACAAGTGCTGCGAAAAACCCCATTTTTTAGTAGTGAATTTATTCAACTCTTACTATTTGGGTTTAATTTTATCCAAACATAGCTTTATTTTAGAATTTTGGAATAAGTATCCTCCACTCTTCTCCTTTCTGATCAAATTCTCCTTTCAACATGATCATCAATAATTATATATGATTAGCTGGTAGTTTTTCTTAATCTAGCATTGGTAATCTTCTTAAGAAAACACCAACTTTTAGAGATGACCATGATAAATCTTCTTAGATTCCTCCCACATCCCACCTTCAAAAATTTTCTTGTCTCATGCTACGAACATCTCTCCATAGTAAATTCACATAATTTCATTAGGCATAAAAGATACTCTCTTAGATATTCCTTGTTTACCTGGCTTTGCATGGTAGTTGAAGCTGTCCATATGCTATAGCAATGAAAATGTCAAGGTGAATTTTAGGTTTTATTTGGGATGACTCTCTTAAAGTAATTTTTTAGTACAAAAATTAAAACTTTTATACTAAAAAAATATTTTAAAAAACAGTAAAAAGCCTCCTAAACGAAGCCTTAATTGCCGCTACTACTTTGAGAAACTAAAAAAAAAAAAAAAATCCTATTTTTTGACTTTCCCTTCACTTTCAACCCTACTGGTGTGAAGGCTACCTTGATCTTCCTTATTTCTTCTAAAATCGAATCTCTAACAAATTTTTGATTTCATATGTAAAATGGCCACCCCTTCATCTATCGTTAGGAACTATTGTTTCATCAGTATTTGTTGCACCATATATTTCATATGGAATGATACAATTTTATATCTAGTAACTCTTCTATTCTCAAGGAAAAAAATCAATTAGGAAACAAAAATATTTTTTATTTAATAATTTATTTTTATTTCATATTAAAAAATAAAAAAATTATTCTAAACAGCCCTTTATTAATTAAATTAACGTAATAATTTTTTGTAAACAAAAAGAATAAGAAATTCTCTCCGATGCAAATAAGTGGACCATCTAAAAATTTGGGAGAGAGAACTCTTTCATTAATCATGAATGAAATAAGTGGGCCATCTCAAAATTTCCGAAAATAATAAATAAATAAAATAAGTGGGCCACCCAACTAATCATGAAAGAAAAGTGGGCCACCCGACTTACGTCACTTGAAAAAGACAAAATCGTGGCAAGTACTCATTGGACACGTATAGTCATCACTCAACAAGCGTCAGCTCTATTAGCGAGATGAATCAAAGGAAGACGCAAATTATGCGGACGCAAATTATGCGAGATATATCAATGGCTCCAGTTTTAATTTCATTGTATATTTTGAATAATTGAGTAAAAATTTCAATGTCTGCCAACAAAATTTATAACAATTAAAATTTTGAAATTGTGATTGGATAATGAATCTGAATAATAAGAGGTTTAGGTTTCAATCAAGAAAGATTTCGCTATTTAATCCATATTAAAATTATTTTAATAGGATTTAAATGATACAAAATTATATAATAATAATTTTTTTACTAATTTAATATATTTTAAATTAAATTTTTTGTAGTAATATTTTAATTATTTATTTACAATAATAAAAATAACATCAAGTCCTTATCCTATTTTGATTATTTGTAAGATTTTCAACTTAAAATAATGATAATATAAACTCTAAATATTTATAAAGATGAATCTGAGAGGGTTGAAATTACTAGAACTGTAAACATTTTATTATAGCTATTTTATTAAATTAAAAAAAAAAAGAAATTTATCTATATTTGAATTTGTCGATTCATAAAAAATTAAACATATTCATCCATTATTTGGTTCAACAATTTGTACCAGTCAGTTCTATCAAGTTTTTGCGGAAGAAGCTTTTGGGTTGGATCAAAAAGGCCAGAGGATCAATTCACAGTTGAACCGCTTTGACAGACAAGTTTGGTTGGATTTTTACAACCATGATAACAACATAAATTTTAATGTATGTCTGAGCTTACATGAAAATCAAACACAAAAAAGAAAATTCATAAAATATGGCATAATTGACAAAATTTTCAATTAGCAACTACAACAATTACCTTTTTTCATTATTAGAAGATATATGATTACAATGTAACAATTCGGAATATACAATGATACTACAAGTAGTAGTGGTTGAAGGCCAAATTGGTGGTTAACTGTTGGTTATAGATAACAAAAATGGGAGGAATTTAGATAAACAACAATGTCTATCATTGTTGGGCTTCATGAATTGATTTTGGACAATTGACAATATTGGCCAATGACAGATATAAGATAGTTGAAGATAGTAGATCCTAGATGTCAATGACATCAGGTGCCCAAAATGTCTAAGTCAACATATCATGAGCTTAAAAATAGGCCAAAATGCTGTAAAAGGTACCAATTCGTCTGCAAAGACATTGTTACAAACTTGGCATGAGGCTTTCAGACCTTACTACCTTGCTAACTGAAAACTTATAAATTTTATCATCATATTATCATGATTTCTAAAATTTATATATTGAATATAAAGTATAAGGAAACTAACCGGCTACCTATGAGTGAAAATTTATAGACATTTATTTCTTCTTCGTCATTATTTAATAAGACAAACCTCATCCTAATTGGAGACCATCATATAGAATGAACTTGACAAATATTATTATACGATGTATAGTTAATTAAACTTGATGCTAAGGTGAGTGGCCCCTTAAGTTTGCAAAAATATTAATAATTATATTTTTGTAAGCTTACAAATGATGAAATATACGAATATTGATAACAAATTATGTACGATGTCCTTTTAAGAATAAACTTTTCAATCATCGTTGTTAAGCTTGTAGCTCAGTAGTTGAGAAGTTTCATGCCGGTTGGAGCTCAAATACTAATATATGTATTGTAACTAAACTCACTCTAAAATCTAAAAAAATATTATTTAATCCTCTCAGTTTCAAAATATTAGGATGATTTTGAAGATCAAATACAAGTGATTATGCTATGTTGTATGGTGTCAACATCAAATATGAATTTTTGGTAGCAATGAAAATGGAATCCTTATGACATAAGGTAACATGTGATATGTTTATGAACAAGCAATCAATATGCTAGTCTAGATAAATTATTGTTAGAGAAGTATTGATATTTTTAGATTTGTAAATCATGATTAGTTGGATGAGTACTTCTTATCAATAATAGAGTACATGTTATTGCTTACATTATTAGTGTTTTTAATAGATGCCTCTAAATCCTAACTGGTTGGGCTATAAATTTTTTATTTATTCGAACAACTTATTAAGTTGAGAATGACCTTTTAGAGCAATAACATGGATTTTCAAGAGACGTGAGAAAAAAGATAGAGATTGAGAACAATTTCAGTGATGAGGACAATGTTGTGGGTCATCGATGAAGTTGAAAATGGACCACGTGAAGGAGAATGCTTGAGAGCCATAAGACAATTAGTTGTGAATCAGATGAATTTGGATAAATTAAGAATTCATCAAAAATAAGTTTTTGATATATTCAAAATTCCTTATAAAAATATTTTATATTTATTTTGCTTCAAATAAAATGCTTAAAAACTCAAAATTCATATACTCCTTTTATTTTCTACCCTTCATAAATAAAAGCCAAATAACCCTTAATGGGTAACATATTAGAACAGGTTGGCATAGCTTTGGTCAAGCCTCTTAACAAGCTCATCAAATAAGCTAGGCCCACAGATGGTAATGCTCATGTGAATGGGCTTTATTTCTCCAATGATTAGGCATATCTGCTTTGGCAAATGAATCATCATTTCTTAATATTAATCTGGGGAAAAAAAAAAATTATGGCTCATAGAAAATTGATTGTTAAAGAATTGGTGGCTTAGTGGTTTAAAAAATTATTTTTTTAAGACCTTAGAAATTTAAGGCTTCATTTGAGGCAGTTTTCTTACTGTTTTTTAAAATAATTTTTTAGCTCAAAAATTTATTGAACTGAAATTTTTTATCCTAATAAAATAAATTTAGAAAGCAGTAAGAAAACTGTCTCATACGAAGCCCAAGACACATACTTTATAATTAATTATTGCGGATTAGTTTTTAAAATTTTAGAGAATTAATTTTTAATTTGCAATCCAAGATATGCTAATTATGATATATACTCCATAAATCCATGAAATTATTTAGAATTTAATAAAATTTTGCTCTTATTTCCCATTTATTCTTGATTGTAGCATGATAAAAAAAATATAAAATCATAAAAAGAAAAAAATTGCATGAGAATATTCTGATGCTTATTTGAAAAAGGTAGACTTTATAACTATTGAAAAGTTGAAATTAGATACACGGGTTCTAGATTATATATTGCACTACTCCGAGCTCAAATTCAACAAGTATAAACTCCAATGTAATGTATGTTGCACTAATTTCAACATAAATATGATCGATATAAATTCAGTCATGACATAATTTATGTCAGTATATTCAAACATAATTTTTGCAGCATAAATTAATATGGGGTTGTATAAAATTCAATCAAGATGTGCTTACAAAGTATTTCCCAAAAAATAATATTTATTTTATATCTCTAATTGGAAGAATGCTATAAAAATTAAAAAAAAAAAGATTGAGAATTCAATTAAAGCAGTGAAATTATCTGAAATTATCTGCCGGTCCTCGTCCCCTTTTTACTATTTCAATCAACAAATATTGTTTTGTGCTGTAATGTGTCACAATGAGAGAGAGCGAGGAAATTTTGGGTTTTTGGGATAATTATTTTACTGTTTGAACTCTAAGGTAACTTGAGCATCTTAGTGGTGCTATCATGTCAATGGTGATTTAAGATTAATGGAGTAAGGGAAATATAATAGAGATAAGAGATAGCCTTTTCTATGATTGATTAAATTCAGACTTTCAAATAGACTTGATCATTGCCAAATAAGCACTATGGTTATTTTGAGAGTCAAAGGCTCACCCTAAAGGCCAGCCAATTAGAAAAGCTCATTTTCTAGTAGGGCAATTTTCTCATGAATAGCGGTCTCCCTGAGAATCCATGGATGACTATAAATTCTCTACATTATTGACCAAGAATGTTATTTATCCTTGAAGTGCGAGGGGTGTTCAAAGTCATCATTTATTAACTTAATTGCTGAATTCATTGACATCATCATGTTATGCATTCTTAAGTTAAGATAGATAATGAATTTGCCAAGTAAGCATTTCAGGTATTTTAAGCCTCAAAGATTTACCTCAGACATAAATCATTCACATAAGCTCTGCAACAAAGGAAACGGCTTCTCTAGAATTAGTGCCTTGCCTAGAAAAATAATTTTTCCTTTCGCAATTAGTTGATTTCTCTTTCTATCCATTAGAAAATGGCATGAGTGGTTTGTATTAGCGAGGTGCCAAGTTCGATGAGAGATCAATAAGATATCTAGTTTCTCGAGTGATAAGCGGGATTTTAAGTTTTGTAAAGGATGAGAAAGAGCAGACTATTGAACTCGTTTGATTTCTTTTTAAATCATGTGTGCTAAACATCCCTCCATTTGTCACAACTAATTGAAGGTGACAAATATTTTATTGAACTCATTTTGTAAAGAGCGATTTTGATCCTGGCCGCTTGTGAAATCCTATTTCTTGGTTGGTACCATCTTGATACACTAGTCTCTAGTTCCATACTTAATGAATAAGAAATATATTGTTTTATTTAAAAATACAATTAACACTAATCATCCAATTTAGAATAACCTAAATTTAATTATTATTCCCCTTAATCATGAAATGCTTCTAATTAGAAAGGAGGTATATGCTGAGTATTATTACATGAAAACTCAATGATCATAACTATATGAAAAGCTGGCAATGTCAACTAAATCATCCAATTAAATGAATCAAACTTCTATTTGGCTAATAACTATTATTGAAATTTAATGGCCCACCGTTTAGCCAATATATTGGTAGTATAATACTTTCATATGAGTATTTTTTCTCAGCTATAGCTTTCAGATAACCTATCACACTAATTTTATAGAGGCATTCATTCTTCTCCAAACTATTTGGCATAAATTGGGCTGACAAAATAATATTCAAGCATGTGATGAGTCATGTGCTTTTCTAATTGACAGATGCCTAACTCTGAAAATGCATGAAAAATTTTCTGAAATGGTCCCTTTTTTTTTTATCTATAATTATTATGTGGTGAGAATGGCTTAAGTGTAGTTTTAATTAAAAATATTAATTTATATCACAAAAGATTATTATTATTTTTTTATATGATTTTGTGAGATTTGAAAGACTTTTATAAGAACAATATATAAATAAATAAAAAATTATAATGAAATTGTGTTGCCGATTAGGTTGACTTTTAAAGTTAGTTATGAAATTACGAGGGAGAAAATAATTTTCCATGCTATGATTGTAGAAATCTCTGCCATTATTTTACAATCAAAGTAGGGGTATCAATATTTGATATGACACGAAAATCTGACTCGAATCCAACCCGAAAATTTCGGGTTAGATCCTACACAATTTCGAAACTGGTCGGGCTCGGATTCCTGGATTCGACTCGTTTGGAAAAACGGGTCAGCTTCAAGTTGACTCGGAATCCCGAACTCAACTCGGTTTAACCCGTTTGGAAAAACGCGCGTGAGTCACGTCCGTCTCGTCCGTGCTGTCAAGTCGTGTGATGACATCCGTCGCTGGCTCGCATGTTCGTTCTGTGGTTGCCTCGCCGTCTGGCGCACCGGTCTGCCATCCAACGCCTCCTTCGATGACGTTCCAACTGTGCCGTGCCGATGCCGGCGCCGAGCTCGCCATGCCACCCTTCCCGTGCTGCTGACGTCGTTGCCCGCCCGCACTGTAGCCTGCAGCCTCACAACGTGTCTGCGGGTAGGGTCGGGTCAAGTCAACCCAGTAACCCGCACAGGTCGGGTCCGGGTTGAAATACCTTACCCGTTTGCAAAAACGGGTCGGGTTCGAGTTTGGTCAACTGGTATCGGGTCAGTTCTGGATTCGACCCGAATCCGATCTGTGTCTCGATTTTGACATCCCTAAATCAAATACAGTATCACGGAGCCAAATAATTATGGGCTTTCTTCAATATTTTATAAGACAAGAACAAAATACATTAATTTTATAATAAATTGCCTTATTATGAAATAATCTTTAGTTATAAATATTCCTGACAAGTAATATTCCCATAAATCAAACATCAACACGTCCATATCGTAGCTACCTTTATAATAAAATGCATGAATTATTGTGTTATCCAGACGCAATTTATTATAGATGCTTCACAAAGGTGCCACGTTACAAACATTATTACGTGAAAACGTAAGATAAGCCAGCGTATATATAGTATACTTATATGTATATATTATTTAATTATGAATGCCATTGCTCAATTATTTGAGAATAAAGTTAATTTGGAACTTGTCGCAAATCACTTGAATAATGGGTTGGATAACCTGATGGGTAACTAACATTGGTATCTTGGTTAACTGATTGGTCCAAGATTGAAATGATACATTTGTGAACGAATGATTTGACCCTAATACATACTTAGGTGCCATAAAATGTTCAAAGGGTTAATATTAATAAAAAATGAAAAATTGACATGCTTTATAAAATTATGAATTTATTAAAGATTTTTTTTGGTAAATAATTTATTAAAGATATTAAGTTATTAACTATCATATAGAATTTTTATTGATATATCCATAACGATCACATCTAAAGCACTGCACATTAACCAAGTAATATTGTTATGAATGTCTCATTCTACATTTTGTGCACTCTAGTGTACTATTAGTATATATATATATATTTGCGGGCTAGAAAATTCACAGCGGTAGAGAAATAAAGTTTTTCATTCAAATTTTGCACGAATGTCTAGCACATAATTATATAAATAAGAGAGTGCTTGGATATCACCAGAGATTTTTTTCAAGTGGAAAGCCCTAAAATGAAAAAAAAACAAAAAACAGAGGGCATTGCCCAGTTGAAATGATTCCCCTATACATGTGTGAATTACAAAATTTGGCCAATTTCCTTACTTGGAGATTGTAAAATAACAGGAGTTAGGAGAATTTCAGAAATATGGGGCAGAGTCCACCCTCGTTGTTTGGGGCTAAGTGACCACGATTTAATGGCAATATTTGAGCGGCAAAGGTCTGACCGTTGTGGTCAGGTGGCAAGGCTATCTGACTGTAATACTCGGTTGGTGAAAAATCTGATGGCAGTATACCAACAGAGGACTTCCAACTATTACGAGTCATCATATTTTAAACTTTAACTGAATCAAACCTAGGGTAATCACAAAGTTCAACATTAATTAACCAGTAATCACACAGAGTATCATGATAAGAATGATTTTTTTTTTTTGGTTAACAATGATTTTAGTGGACACCCACCAAATCTTATCTAAAAGAAAGTCAAAGTGTCGCTATTTCTTTGCTTGAATTCCTTGCAATCTTTGCCACTAAAGTAATTGGCTATACAAATTTAAATTTTCCCTTTAAAGACTTTAGATGTTATAATTTTCTTAATAGCTTTTTTTCATTTTCTTTGCGAGAACTATTTCCTTAGGCCTCATTCATAACATTGTTCGAGTGCAATACTTTTTTTTTATTATGCAGCTTATTTTAATCTATTAGTTAGGAGTTTTGACTAACAACCAAAAAGTTTTAATTTTAAAAATTGTATATGTGATATGTGTGTAAATTTGACTTAATTAGCTCAGAAGTCTAAAATGTTTTCCTTTGCTTCTTTACAAATTTATATGTAAATATATATTGAAAGATGTTATACTATTTATTTGCATCTTGTTAATGGCGTTATAATTATAACCAACAAAATTATAAAGCAGTTTATTCTTCTCTTTGAGATCAATTGTAATTTAAAAATTTCTTAAAAGCAGAAAAAAATAATAACAATAAATTATTTTAAATAAAATCTTAATTTGATATAGAACATCAAATAATTTAGAAGAACAATCATGCAAGTAATAACTCTATGATCGCCTTTAGATATGAAAGTGATGTGTGACATTGTGAAGGGTGCTACTACAGTTGAAACACTTGCTTGCCACACCTTGATTTTCTCTCTTTTGATTGAGAAAGAATTCTATAAGTTTTATCAAACAGGAAATGTTCGGTATGGGCATCATTAAATAAGTCAGATCATTTGGCCAAAAAAACTTGGAAAATTATTAAAAATAATATATAATAATTAACTAATGGAGATATTTATTATTATTATTATTATTATTATTATTATTATTATTATTATTATTTGGAACGAGATATCTATCCATTGTAACCCTCATAGAGAAGGCGCTTGGTGGAGCTATTAATTTCTCGGCGGGCCTAGCGACAACCAGCCCCACAGGTGCCGGACCACGGACTTATTTTCTCTACACTCAAGGAGTCGCGCCGCTTGAGAAAAGAATTGAACGTGGGTTGGTGGGTTCCCAATCACGCTCGCCCATCAACCCAGCTAAACCCGGTGGGTTTTTTTTTTCAGTTAATTAAAATTGAAAAATTGAATGAAAATAAAAATTCAATATTGTTATGATGAGCTCATCAAATAAGTTGTATTTAATATTATAAGTAAATTAGGTAAAGGTAACCTTTAAGATCTCCCCTTAGACAAGTTTTGATGACGCAAAATAATAATGAGTTAAGGTGAAGTGTGGAGACCTTAAGGGCCTGGAGAATTGAGCGTTTCTTGCGTGAGGACTAAGTTTTTCTTACGGAATCGAAAAGGATTAACTCGCTAATTATTTTTAGTTTTAGATTTAGAAGAATGGCTAAGGTTAGGAAGAGTATATATTTTATGTCTCAGTATTGTAAAAAAATTAAACATATACAGATAAAATAGTGATATCATAAATTTTTTACGCGAGAAACTCATAAATGGAAAAAAATTATAGGGCCTGACCCAACTAAAAAAATTAAATATGTAGTAAGTGATATAATACTCTTTTTTTGGGTAAAACTCACAAGAGAGGCCAACACGTTAATATAAAATCAAAATACAAGTCCTTAATGAATCCAAAGCTCTCTAAAATATAGCATTTGAAGCAAAACCTATGAGCCTTAGATCCAAACGAATTACAATAAGCAAGTATAAAACAAAATACACTCAAAAAAAGACCAGCCAAAGAAGCAAGTCCTGATCCAAGCAGCAACCAGCAGAGAACCCATAGGAGCCACAACAACCAAGCTAAGTCTCAGTCCTGCAAAAACCACAAAGAAAACATAGAAAAACATGGCTAACGCATCACCAAAGAAGGAGTCGATCGAGGAGAAGACAAACCCAATAGACCCAAGAAAGATACCAAAACTACACACCCCAACATAAGGCCAAAAAACCCTCCAACCAAACAGTGAGACCAGCACCTAGCAACCTGCGAAAAAATCAGCCATACCCACCCAAACGAAGCCCCAATCAATAAAACAGAGACCCAAACACTAAAAAATTACTTTTGAGATTTACGCCTGCCACGTTTGTTCCCACCAAGAGCAAAGGCTTTTTGAACAATATGACTCACATTCAAACTATAAAGATCCTGAAACTCACCAACTGACACATTCGACTCATCCATACAAGGTGAAGAAATACACCCATCCAACCAATCATTTTGATCCACAGGATTATCCATCGCATTTGAATATAGTTTAACTTTCAATTCATCAAAAGACATAACTGCAATTGGCACATCCACAAACAACGCATTCCTATTCTCCCTCATGATACTAGGCAAGTCATTAGAATTCTCACCCTCAACAGGAGCATTCGAAACCACAGCATGAATGGGACTAGCATCTTTACAAGCCACAGGTACCAACAAACCTGAATTATTACCACTCGTCCCCAAAATATAGGGAGTAATTGTAAGAGAAACATAAGGAAGTGGTTCAACATTCATGTCAAGAACCGGATCTTCCACCATACGATCAGGAACAATCGAAACCAAAGTATCCAAGGGGCGCACCATTTCATTAGCCACATGAAGTAAAATGGGGCTAGCCGCCTCCATATCCATCTCACCAACATTAGGATCAACATCATCCTCTACAACAGCCACCTTAGAAACATTAAATAGAGTAGAAATAAGATGAGCATCACCACTCCCATTATGAACATGATCCGAGTTAACAGCACCCAAAGCAATATTACCACCCACATTAATGTCACAAGAGTTAACAGGAGGAAGAATATCAGGCGACGGACAAACCAAGTTTGAAATAGGAACAATGTTACCAGAAACAATCGGCGCCATAGTAGCATTGACGACATTCACTGAACCCACAACTAGCTTTGGATGCAACACAGGACAATCCAATTCTAAATGACCCAGCGATATCCAGTGATTACAAAAATGCGAAAAATCTTCCATTTTCACAGCTTGAACATATCCAAAATTTTTAGGACCGAGCCATACACGATCCGGGTAGCATTTAGAAACGTCTAATTCAATGAGAATGTGTGCAACAGAAGGTCGTGAACCAACCGCTATTGCATTATCCATTTTTAATGGTTTCCCGAACAAGGATCCCAACCCATGAAGAATACGAGGAGAAAATAAATGAGGCCGCAAATTAGGAATGGAAATCCAGATAGAAATCACAGGATATTCCACATTCACGTCAAATAGGGGTGACCATTTGGCAAGCTGCATAAAGGAATTATTCACGAAATAAGATCGATGGGAGAAAACACGACAATAATCTAAATCCTTGTCCAACTTAACCAGCACATGTTTAGGGCTAAGTAAAGTAACAGAGAAGGAACCTTTAAGCTTTAAGTTGAAAAAGAATTTTCGGATGGCAACAATAGAGGGCTGACGATTAGAGAAGTAACCAATCAACAAAAACTCAAACAGCTTAGCCAATGTGAGAACCTCCTCTTCTGAAATCCAAAGAGAAGGCAAATCTTGATGCGCAGAGGCTTTCAACTCAGGAAAAACTTTTGAAGAAGTTCCAACAGTAAGAGCCTCAAGAAATGAACAGGAAGAAAGCTTACTATCAAGGAAACTAGGGTCGGGCACGCGATTTATCACCATCCAATCGAGGCACGACTGGAGGTGGATGAATCATGCAAGCACACAAACAATCAACAAAGAAAAATTCACAAAGAAAGAAAGAGAGGAATTCTTAGAAGAAAGCGACACGGAGGAGGCCCGTCGTGCAGAGGCGACGCGAAGTGATATAATACTCATCTTTTCTTCGCTGTTGAATAAGAGGGGTTTAAACAAACTGCTGACCTAGAATTCTCCCAAAATCTCTGTCATTGGGTTCAGTGGGCCAAACCAAGTTGAATGAGCCAAGACCCATGCCCTAGGTCAACCTGGTTGACCAGGTAAACCTAGGTTGATGCATTAATTTAAACTCCATTCCAAATCCACCTTGGACTCAACCGCTCACCTATTTGGGTCTAATTGACCAAGATGATCAAGTCAACCTTTGACTTGGTCAACCCAAGTTTTCTTTGGTCAAGATAGGCTTAATTAGGTCAAGTCCTCCCCTTTTAATGCATCAAAACCATTCCTAATCTTCCTTGGGCCCAAACCACGTCCAATTCAAATAGGTTTCCCTCCTAATTAGATCTAGATTCAATCCCAACCATCCATGATGAGTCTAGGGCCTTAAATAGAAGAAATTAGGGCTCTTTGGGGATCTTCTTGCTCTTGCTCTCTCCCAAAGCCTCCTAAGCCCAAGAGATTTTACGTGAGAGCTCCCCTCGACTCCCTCCACCTTCTCCAAGTCAAATCTACCGGTGAGACCCCGCCGGCGATGAGATTCCGGCGAGCTGAACACCAAGGATGTCCAAGGCTTAGATCTCATGATCTAGGACTCTCGAGCCGTGATTTCTTCTACAACTAGGAGCGTAGACAGTCTATAAGTGCAACAAGCCTAAAATTTCCCAAATCCACCATGTATCTTGGGTAAAAATTCTAACCCTAGCTTAAGACACAGCGTCATTAGGCGCATTTTAAACCACGAAATCACCTCCACTCGAATGCTCTTCATATATGCATGCTAAGTTTTAAATTTCCTTTAATTTCATTTGGTATTTTGGGAGAATGAACCAAAACATGCGTTCTAGGGCATTTTGGCGTTCTGTATGTTCTCCGCGTGAATTGAACTATTGATCTTTTGATCAATGGCTTAAATATCACCGCTTCATTCAAATTCCCAAACCGCGACATGGATCTGGCGGTTAAAATCTCATACGGCTAGATCTAATGAATTGGTGTGCTTATATTTGTATTACATTTTCCTTATGTTATCCCAAGGGTTAGTTTCAAATATTGATTTAAAACCTGCTCAACGTAGTAACACCTTAAAGACAATAATTAAGGACCCGTCTAGCGAATTTAGAGAAATTCTAGAAGTTAGGGCATACCTCCAAATGACTTGAAACTTGAAACACTTACATTTAGTGACATCCTAAATCCCCTAGAATTTTCTAGGAATTTTTATAGTCATTTAAACCCCTTAATTAATAAACCCTAATTTGCCCCTTAATTAGGACCCGCTAACTTCAAAATTTTTTAATAAATCTTAATTAAATCAAAAAATTACATATAATATATCAAACTCTTTAGAATTCAGTCCTTAACCTAAAAAAATTAAAATCCTTGTTATTGGACCTTAATCTAAACTTTAATTTAATCTTGATTAAAAATCACCTTTTTACCTTAATTAAATAATTAAAAATTCCAAATTTTCCCCAAACACTTGAGAACACCTCCTTGGGTCATTCTTGACCTTTGGGGGTGATTCCAAAAGGTTTTGGAGCTGATTTGGATCAAAACCCCAAAAATAACCCTTAATTAAATAATTTCGATAATTCATCAAATGCACAAACTTTAAAAATTCATAACTACTTCTAAAAAATCCCAAATTGGGCAAACTAAAAGGCTTTTAACTCATATTAAAATCTAATATTTATTAAAAATATTAGGACAATAGAAATCAATCTGATTTAAAAAGTCAACAATCCGGTCAAATTCAAGTCAAAAGGAGGTCAAAACTTCAGAAATTCATAACTTCTTATAAAAAAATGCAAATTGAGCATGCTTATATTCTAACTGATTGGGTTAAGGTCTATTATTTTATAAAAATATTAACTATTTACAAACCACTCTTAATTAAAAAGTTAATTTTTGACCCCTTTGACTTAGCGGGTGGGTTAACCCCAAACCCCACTAAAATTCATTAACTCAACCTAAACTCTAGATAACATCACTCTAAGCTCTAAGTTAATCTCCTAACATGATAATAAATCATTTAATATACCTTTTCTTTTAATTTCTAACCAAACAAATTAACTTAATCAACACTGATTGCTACTAGGTAACTCAGGCCTACGAACCTATTAATTTAGCCCCAAGGAAGGTGAAATAAACTTCATGGTCTCGATGAGAAACAAAGGTAGTAATCAGTTAACCATTAAAATATATTTAGTTTAATCTTTAATGTATTAATATTTAAACTCAAATCTAAATCTCTCTCTTAGACCTTCAACAAACTCGAACACTAAATAACTTCAACTAATTACCCATCTTAGGATCTACCCTAACTACACAGCTTTCTACACACACATAAAACTATTTTCTAGGGCACCACTTATAGTTTTAGACTAGGCCGGTGTTTACGTTTCTGTTGTATGTCGAGTTTTCTGGGCTTTCACTGCATGTTGTGATTAAAAAATTAGTTGATGTATTTGTTTACTTTTTCTGCACTCTGTGACTTGATGTAATGGGCGATAGACTACCCATATATTAGGATCAATTTTTGATACTAATAATATCTTCTACAGATGTCCATGCTCATACAACACTAATAAAATGGGGGGCTAAAATAATTATGATTTAAGACTAATGATGTTTTATGCAGGTGCTTCAGAAATTACTTAAAGCCCCCCAAATAAGTTATAATTATAATTACTACAGGTGCTCCAAATGCTTATCCCTCAAATAAATAAGAGCATGGTCAAGTGTGGCTGGCAATGAATATTTTTATTTCATATATATATATATAATTCCACTTGGGATTGATTTGGTATTTAACTGCTTAGGATAACCCTACAGGAGAGTCTAAAATTTTTCACTTTCATTAATGTAAACTTAATTGTAATATTGTGGAGTTGTGAAAGTGAATCTTTGAGTTGGGATATTTACATCCAACTTGAATTCCAAAAGGAGAAGGCATCTTCAAGAGGGAGAGTCTTCTTCCATTTGGAAGATCAAGTTAGGATGACTTTTAGGTATCCAAAAAGAAAAGATAATATCCCTTTTAAGGGGGAGTGTCTTTTTGTTTGGATATCCAACTATGACAAATCCAAGGAGCTCGAGGAGGTGAAGCCCTAGGAGGAGAAGTCCAAGGAGGAGGAGTCCAAGAAATAGAAGATCGATGAGTTGAAGAGAAAAGGATATTCCACTTAAAGGCATTTGCATCTGTTCTAAGATTAGAAATCTGGGTTTGTTGTTAGTGGTGCCCGGCCACTTTATTTTCTGCAGACCCTGATTTGTAATAAAGGGCAGTTAGCCTATGGACATTTATTTTGATTGATTTGATTATTTAATATATTTAATTTGATGATGATTATAATTAGGATTTGGCATATTTTTTATAGTTTCTTGGTATTTTACATGCCGCTTTTATTTTAGCTTGAATTCGATCAGAGGCTCGTGAGGGTACACCTAAAACTTTTTCTACTCAAAACCTAATTAAAATTTTTAAGATAACATAGAAACTCTAACGCTTTTAAGAAGCAAGCCCGAGACCACCGAGAGTTCTCATAGCATAATTGTTGCATCTTCTTTCCATTTGTTAGGCCGCTCCCCGCCTGTAAGTTTTGGCAGATCACCTGGCCTATGAGGGTGTAGATTTATCAATGGGAGTCTAAGCACTTTAGGATAAAACCTATTTTCTAAGGCTTTTTAAAGTTGATTCATATACATTTCAAAAATCGAGTTGATCATCATGCATTGTGTTAGAAACTAATGTAAAAGAGTCTAAAACTTTAATTACATTTGCTTTAACATTTTCACTCTACATATGTGCGAGACCACTTAGGAACCTCTCTAGATGTCAGCCTTAAATTCCAAAAACTAAGCCACCCACCCATCTTTCATAAATGACTAGATTCATAGTTTTAAATCGACTAGATGGTTAGCTAGCTCCCCAATCCAGGCCGGGTTAAGTCCAGGTTTTTGCATCGTATTAGATAGGACACAAGTGTTAGTGTTATGCGTAGAGCACTAAACCCACTAGATCTAGGGTTTAAGACTACCACTATCAGTATCTCATAGTATGCCTCATCGGTGGGTAAGTCCCCTATTCATCAGGGGCTATAAAGCCTGCCTATCCGCATCACACGGATGATGCCACCTCTATCCTTCTCTCCTGCATGCTCTAAGTGTATGATTTTTTGTTTCTCTAGTTTCTTTCGTCACTCTAGTCCTTCTGGATGCTGATGCAAGCCGTATATGTTGACCAAACCAGGTTGAACCATTCTTCTCTTTTGAGTAGGATTTCCTTGTCTCTTTCCTATGTGATGATCCCATTTGAGAGAATAATATAATATCCTTAATCGAGAGTCTTCTCAGGCCCCGGCTTGAGATGTAATTAACCATGGGGGTTTGCGTTCATGGGAAATTGAATTCCACCATCAAATAAATCTCACTTGAGCTAATGTATCGGGTGGGGGAAACCTGTTATTCTGATTAGGTCGTGTATATTATTACCTATTGGGGTGCGTTGGCGAGAGTTACTATTCTCAATGGTTAATCATATGTATGATCTAATCTGCCCTCCCGTTGGCCCACTTGCGAAGAGCGTAGAGGCCTACGATCATTTTGTCCCCCGGGATAGTGCGGTCGTATTCTCTATATTTTGTCCCCCTCACGGCGGTGTCCTTTCGGAGGTCCACACAAACATGTGATTTTCTTTGAAGGAGATTACATAAATCAAGTTTCCACATAGGGGAAGTTAACACTCAATAACAGAACTTAATTTTCTTCATAGAGATTATAGAATACATATTCATAGACGGACATATATACCCAATAACATGGTTAAATGTTTTTAGTGTTCTAGAAATGGTAGTGATTTTTGATGCCAATAATTAGTGATGATAGTGGTGGTTGGCGGCAATAACTAGTGGTGGTTATCGGTGATGATAGCTGAAAAATATAAGGGATCTCTTAAGTTCTCTCATTTCCTCTCCCTCCTCTTATGTGAAGAATAATGACTCATTTATAAATTTTTGGGAGGGACATGCTTTGTAAATATGGAGAAGATCTAAAGCAAATTCAAAGTGTTCCATCAGATGGTTCATATTGATTATTTCAATCATAGAGTATTCTTTAAGTATTTAAGTCCCTTAATGATAATAGAATTAATTGATCTTGGGCTCGTTGGATTCTCCTCATCGAGTTGATCAATTTGATTATAAACATACCATATTTAGAGATTATTTTTTATCCAATTAATGCTTTGAAATTTCTAAATATGCTCCGGTCTCTTGATTTATGCCCATTTGGGATCGAATTAGGCCGATTTTTTTATCATTGGGTTCATATCATTAAAACATTCAATTTGGCTATAAGTTTGATGTAATCAGAGTTTTGATGGTCCTAATTTACTTTTAGAAGTTTTCAATCAAGATTCATGCTCGATCAAGACACCTTTGGGTGACGTATCAGTATAAAAGAATATTTCGATGTCGTGAAAAAAGCAGTATTAAAAATAAAACAAACTATATCAAATGTTCCTAATGTATACTTTTAACATTCTATAAAAGAAAAATAAAAAAGATTAAAAATAAAAAAGATTAAAGCTGAATGAATTTTTAAAATATAAGTGATCATAAATTTATTTTATAAGTGTTGCGTGCTAGAGCAATCATGTTGGTAGAATGATATAGGATTTAATGTCCTTGCTTTGTATGAAGATATAACACAGATAAAAAAGATGGGTGCAAGAGTTATAAGAGAGTATACTTTTTTTTTTGAAACCCATAAAAAGGTGAAAAATTATGGGCAATGCCCAGTTAAATTGATTCCACTACTGTTTGTTATTATTTATAAAGAATGCCCTTCCTCGAGGAACACGTTGATACAACTTATAAATATATATTATGTAGAACATATTATATGGTTGGAGTTGGAAGAATCTAATGACATAAGAATTGTTCTCAAGAGAATGTTAGCATGTTCGTTTGGTCGGTAGTATTATAGTAGGACGAAAAAGGTTAGAGGGATCGTAGTTGATGGGCAACAGAGGTCGAAGGGACTGTGGTTAGCGGTCGATAGTCATCAGAGGGGCTGTAGTTGGGAAACGGAGGTCAAAGAGACCATAGTCAAGCAATGAAGGTCTAGGAGATCTTTGTCGGGTGGCAGAGGTTGGAGGAAGTGTAGTCAGCGGGCAATGGAGGTCGGGGAAGACACTAATTGACTGGCGAAGGTGGATGAAGGGATCACAGTCAAGCGACCGAGGTTGGAGAGAACGTAGTCAGGCGACTAAGGTCAAGGGGATCATTGTCGGGTAACATAAGTTAGAAGGACCGTAGTAGGGCGACAAAGGTCAAAGGGACAATAGTCGATGAGAGATGGTGGTCAGAGGGATCGTATTCAGCAGGTGACGAGAAGGGAAGTAAAATAGTTAAGCGATTGAGGTTGAAGGGTTGTAATCGGTGGGTGACAACGGTTGAGGGGATCGTAGTTGGCAGGTGATTAAGGTCGAAGGGATAGTATTCAAGCGACTAATGTCGAAGGACCATAGTCTTTATGAATGAGGTCGAAGGACCATAGTTAGTTGATGGTGGTCGGAGGGATATAGTTAGCAGATGATAGAGGTCGGAAAGGCCATACTCGGACAATTGAGATCAAAGGATCGTAGTCGGGTGATTGTTGTCAAAGAGACTATAATCGTTGGGTAATAAAGGTCGAAAAGACTGCAGTCGGTCAACTAAGGTCAAATGATTATATTCAGGCGATTGACGTTGAAGGAACTATAGTCAATAGGCGACAAAGGTTGGGTAGAGACCCGACGGTGGCAGCCCATCTTAGGTCTAACTGCAATGGTTAGGCCGAGGCATAGCAGTAGTGGCCAAGCGACAAGGGTTCACCAGCGATGGTGCCTAGGTGAAGCTTTAAGACTTTCAAGCCTTAAAGCTCTCTTAAGTCTCTAGCCCGAGGCCAAGTCTATAATAACCCGTATTTTAACCCACATAAATATTTTTTTTTAGAGTCATTATAACTCCAAATCACAAATTATCTTTACCATAATGTTGTTATTGTAGTATTTTACTTGCAAGATTTTTTTTGTAATTTTTAGGCACTGTTAAAAATTATTAAGAAATTGACACATGTCGGTATAAGTGGGGATTTTAGGACCATCAGGTGTTCGATTTGTAAATCAATTTTATCGATATTTTTTAAATAAAATGATTTATTTCATGAATATTTTTCTGTAATTTTTTGATATCCTAAAATGATTTATATAATTTTTCTACTAAAAAAATTGATTAATTTAATTATATAATATTATATTATTATTATATTCTAAAATATCCTAAGTCACTTAAAATAATTTTAAAACCTTTTTCCCTTCTCATTTCGATAAGAGAGATGGTTTGAGGTTTCAGAGAGAAAAGGTAAGAGAAAAAAATGAACCTTATATTTGGAGGCCGCGATGTGATTTTTGTTTGTCGAGCCTATTGGGATAATTGCTCGTCTCACTGTAAGGAATCTATACCTTATTTTTGATTTCAAGGATTTTATATTTTTAATATTTTTGTAAATAAATTTATGTTTTTGTTACCAAAAAATATGAATAACTTTGTATTGTCAAAATTTTTATCGCGTAACTTTTTGTATGTTATAAAAATCAAGATTATAAATATTTTGAGTATTTATTTGAGATTTTTCACCTGATGATTTTAAAAATACAGTGATTTTTACCTACTAAAAAATTTATTTTAATATCTTAAAATAGTGATTTAGTTCAACTAAAACTTCATAATGTTATTTTATGCAATATTTAGTAATTTGATTAAATTCTGAAAATGTGAATTTTTGTTCAGTATAATTTTTGTTTACCGTTAGTACATTTTGATATTTTCTGAATTATGCTTAATTATACTTTATTTACTGTAATATATTATATATGAATGTGGATATGTACTTGAGTAATAACTGGTCATTATCATTATTATAATATTGTAATAATAATATGCGTGTCATGTAAAAGATAAGTAAAAACTTATTGACCCATTGGTTGGAGACTGATTGACCTGTATAAGATGGTGGGCTGACAGGCTTTCCTTTAAATAATATGATTTGGTGTTATCATCTACTAATTCACGTGATACATTGATTGGGAGTTATAGGGAGATTATTATTGTGCCGGCGGATAAAGAGTGACGACTCTATTTACTGAGCTAACGATTTACTAATACTGATACTAATATTGAAAAACATCATAATAGCCATGACTTCTTACTTGTTTAGTCTGACTACTAAAATGCATACTTTTAAGGCATTATTCTTATTATTGTACGAATTTATTATTACTGTACGGATTTACTATTATTACATTATTCTACTACTTCTGCCACTAGATTATTACTGTTACTGATATAGATACTAATATTATTTGATACTATTGATTCACTGTATAATAAGCATGTGACATACTGAGCATATAAAATACTGATTTGATACTGATATAGAATAACTATATAGTATGTGTACATTCCTATATAATTTTACTATATCTATTTAATTTTAATAGTCTGTATAGATTTGAAAATCATACTGATTTACTGCTTTACATGCTTCCATACTGTAGTATTTTACTGTTTATAAATTATACTACTACTGTTGTAAATCTGGTTTTGATGATGACAAACATGTTTTCAGTGTGTTTTGCTTGGCTAATTTGTTTCAGGTACAAAAGACCACGAGCCACTCAAGCCAACTCAAGATCGGGTCCAAGTGTGTCAAATATATGATTTTTCTTTTTATTGAGTCAATTGTAATGTAACTGATTCCCTAACTAAGTAACCTTGCACACACACACTCAGGGAGAGAGATTGAGTGAATTAGAGTTTTTGTTAAAATTTTGTTCAGATCGTCCTGGACGATCTCCACATCGTCCTGGACGATCCAGTTAAAACAGAAACCCTAATTAGGGCGACTAAGTTAAGAGGGTCTGATTAAGCAGATCGTCCTGGACGATCTCCGGATCGTACGGGACGATATGCCAGAATCAGAAATTTTCAGCTGCCAGATCAAGTTAGGTAAGTTCTTATTTTTAGATACTTGGTCTGATCGTCCCGTACGATAAGTGTATCGTCCCGGACGATCCAGTACAATCATGCGTAGTTTAATCTGATAATTAAGGAAAGCAATTTATTTTTGGTTGATACGATCATATCGTCCTGGACGATCGCAGGATCGTCCCGGACGATCATGATCGTTTAGTGCATTTCAGCTGTACGACCCGAACAGTGTTCAGGACAATTTGGGGCCTTTTTGAACTAATCGTACCGGACGATGACCCTATCGTCCGGGACGATCAAGTCATTTTTTGGTCGCCCATCACAGATTTCTCTAGACGACCCGAACTGTCTTCTGGACGATTTCCCTGAATTTGCACTAATCGTCCCGGACGATCGCAGGATCGTACGGGACGATATGAATAACTTTTTCTACTGATCGTCCAGAAGAGCCTAATCATCCAGGCTGAAACAGCTGAATTTGAACTGATCGTACAGGACGATCTTTGCCGACCAGTTGAGATTTAGGGCAAATTTTAAGCCCTCATTTAAAAGAACTTTTTCCAATTTTTGGAAAAATCTTTTGCTGCCTTCCTTCCCTGAGAAACCCTAGAGAGAGAGAGAGAGTTGGGAGAGAGAGAGAAGATCTTGTGAGGGGGAGTTAGTGGGGCATTCACTAAGGTTGCTCCGAGCACGGATCAGAGTCGTCTTCTCCACTCGTCGTCTTTCGTCTAGTCAGTGTTCATCGTGGGAGGATCGTTCGCAAGAAGATCCGGGGTTCTCTGCCCGCTTCAGGTGGAAGCAAAAGGAGTTCGAAGGTTCTCTGCCTGCTTCAGGAGGAAGCGAAAGGAGTTCGAAGGTTCTCTGCCTGCTTCAGGAGGAAGTGAAAGGAGGTCGGGTTCTCTGCCTCACCGTGTGGTGAAAAGGAGGTTTTTGTATAGGCTTCTCCGCCTTGCTGTGGGAGCAAAAGGAGAGACACTTTTGTTTAGTGCAATACCCGGAGGGGAGGCTCCGGGGAGTGGACGTAGGTCAAGTTGACCGAACCACTATAAAATCTGGTTTGCTTTTCTGATTCAGTTTTGCACTTTGCTTTTCTGATATTAACTGCTTGGGTGAATATCTGTGGTTGATCTTTTTATCATTGTTTTAATTCATTTCCGCTGCACGTTATAAAAAGATTTTCATTGTTATCGTGAAATTTTTAAATAACCAATTCACCATTCCTCTTGGTTAGCCTCGGGACTAGTTCACTAGGGCTTAACATCCCTATCGAACTTTCAAGTGGTATCAGAGCGGGATTCAAAATTTAGGTTTAAAAACTTTTGAATTTGATCCATGGCTAACTGTAATAATCGTAATACTGCTAAAGGATATTCTATTACAAGACCACCGTTGTTTGATAATATTCCTTTTGATTTTTGGAAAACACGCATGTCTACTTTTCTACAGTCTATTGATTATCGCATGTGGATGTTAGTTAAGGACGGATACGAACCACCTTTTAGACTGATTAACAATGTGAAAACTGAACTGCCTTTTACTAATTGGACGTTTGATGATCGTGATTTAGCTCAGTTAAATGCAAAATGCTTGAACTGTTTCTTTTGTGCTTTAAAATCTGAAGACTATATGCGTGTTTCTACTTGTATAACGGGAAAGGAAATCTGGGATAGATTATGCATAACATACGAAGGTACAACTGAAGTCAAACAGTCTAGGTTAAACATCTTGTTACATGATTACGAACTTTTTCGCATGAAACCTAGTGAGACTATTTCAGAAATATACACAAGGTTCACTCAGATTGTTACCGCTTTGCATGTTCTAGGTAAAGAACTTACTAACTACGAAAGAGTGAACAAAATTCTAAGATGTTTGCCTGCTTCTTATGATGCTAAGATTACTGCTATTACTGAATCTAAAGATTTAAATACTTACTCTATTGACAGCTTACTTGGATCACTCATTGCTTACGAGCAAGGGGTGAACCAAAGGCAACTTGATGCAGGTGAACGCAAGAAAGAGAAGACAGTGGCACTAAAGGCCAAGGATTCAGATGCTAGCTCTTCCGGGTCTGATAGCGATGATGTTGCCTTAATCACAAGGCAACTCAAAAGCTTTCTAAGGAAGAAACATAAGAACTATCAGAAGTGGAACAAGGGTAAGTCCAATAAAAATTTTAAGAGTTCATCTGAATCTGTTTGTTTTGAATGCAGGAAGCCTGGACACATAAAGGATGAATGTCCTACACTTAAAGCTCACCCAAGCAAGGAGAAGGGTGAGGAGAAACCAAAGTTCAGAAAGGACAAGAAGCGGATTCAGAAGGCGTTCTGGGCAGACTCTGCATCCGACTCTTCTGAGACTGAAGCTGAAGAGGAGGAAACAAACTTGTGTTTTATGGCTGATGATCACCCTGGTCAGTCGGATCAGGAAGAGGTATGTGAGCTTACCTACGATCAATTATTTGAAGTTTCTAAAAGAATTCATACATCGTATAGGAAGCTTAAGAAAACTCATGCTAGTTTGAAATTAGATTACTTAACTTTGCAAAAAGAGCATGATTCTGTAGTTAAAGATCATTCCACACTTGATTCAAATCACATGTCTTTGCTTGATGAATTCGATGAGTTGAATAAAAAAATATTCTGATTTAGTTTCTGAGCATGATTCATTGAAAACTACGCATGTGGACTTAGAAAGAGCTTTTAAAGAATTAGATACAATGGCATGTGAAGTAGAAAGTAGCAAGGGAACCTTAAAATTTGAAATTGCAAGTTTAAAGAAAGAAAATGAGTTTTTGAAAGTAAAGATCAGTGCTTTGAAAAGAACAAAACACCGCCTACTTTTGAACAGTTTTATGCACCGCCACCTTTTGAAAAATCTGTTGCAAGTTCTTCAAAGCATGTTTCATATACATATAGGAAGAGGCATTATCATCCACGTAGATTAGTTAACCATTTTCCTGGTGTTAGATGTTTTTCATATGGCATGTTAGGACATATTTCTCACACCTGCACTGTTCACCGTAGTACACATTGGGTGTGGAAACCTAAACTGCCTGTTTCACAGCACAGTACGCATGCATTGCATTCTTCTTTTCATAAGAAGGAACCCAAACCTGTTTGGGTTCCTAAGACTGACGTTTGATACTTTTGTAGGTGTGCTCTCACACAAGATCTCGTGAGAGCATGTGGTATCTGGACAGCGGATGTTGTAGACATATGCTGGAGATGCAAATCAGTTCATTTCGCTGGAGGCCAGAGCTGGAGGCAAGGTTACACTTGGAGATAACACCACCAGGAAGGTGGTAGGCACATGTATAATTGGTGATTCAAAGAACTTTATGATTGATAATGTTTTGCTTGTAGATGGACTGAAACACAACCTGCTGAGCATCAGTCAACTCTGTGACAAGGGATACAGCATCAAATTTCTGCCCACTGGCTGCATTTTAAGCTTAAATGATGAAGTTGTTTTGCAGGGGCAAAGGATCAACAACGTCTACAAGCTGGATGTAAGTAGCATTAAATCTGATAATTTAATTTGCTTAAAAACTGCTGCTGATGAGTCTTGGTTATGTCATAGGAGATTGTGTCATGCTAGTATGAAAACCCTTAGGAGAGTCACCCAAAAGGACTTAGTTAGAGGTGTGCCCAAGCTTAAGTTCACTAAGGATCACCTGTGTGATGCCTGTCAGTTGGGGAAGCAAGTCCAGTCCTCTTTTCACTCTGTTAAGGACATTAGCACCTCTAGACCTTTAGAAGTTCTTCACATGGACCTCTTTGGACCCATTAGCACTGCCAGCTTAGGGGGGAGAGTCTATGGTTTTGTGATTGTAGATGATTATTCGAGGTTCACTTGGGTTAAGTTTTTGTCACATAAATCTGAGTCATTTGATGAGTTTAGATCCTTCTCTACTTGGATTCAGAAGAAGTTAGGATGTGAGATTATTACCATCCATAGTGATCACGGAGGGGAACTTGAAAATAAAAGGTTTGGAAGCTTTTGTGAGGATCATGGGATTAGTCACAATTTTTCAGCTCCTAGGACCCCTCAGCAGAACGGGGTAGCTGAAAGGAAGAACAGGACCTTAGTGGAAGCCGCTAGAGCCATGCTTGCCGAGTATTCACTTCCAAAATACTTTTGGGCTGAAGCGGTGAACACTGCCTATTATGTGCTGAATAGGGTGAATGTGAGAGTCAAACTGAACAAGACACCTTATGAGATCATTAAGGGTAGAACTCCAAATCTGTCCCACCTCCATATCTTTGGCTGTAAAGTTTTCATTCTGAACAACGGGAAGTCACCCTTAGGAAAATTTGACCCCAAATCTGATGAAGGAGTGTTCTTAGGATATTCGAGTGTGGGAAAATCCTTTAGGGTGTTCAATAGGAGGACTTTGGTGGTGGAAGAAACAATCCATGTAGTGTTTGATGAATCTGATCCTAAGGAGTCTAGATCTGAAGTTGAAGATGAAGAGATTATTGAGGTTACCCAAGGAGTTGGAAATACAAATTTGGAGGAAAGGGTAGAACCTCAAACAGATTTGCCTAGAGATTGGAGATATTCTTCGAGTCATCCTAAAGAACTGATCTTAGGAGACCCTTCTGAAGGTGTTAGGACTAGGCATGGACTTAGGAAGGAAGTAAACCATTCTGCCTTTATCTCAATGACTGAACCCACCAACATCAATCAAGCCCTATCGGATGAATTTTGGATTTTAGCTATGCATGAAGAATTGAATCAATTTGTAAGGAATGATGTTTGGGAGTTAGTAGAAAGACCTAAAAATTAAAGTATTGTGGGAACCAAGTGGATCTTTAAGAATAAGATGAATGATTCTGGTGTGGTGGTGAGAAATAAGGCAAGATTGGTGGCTAAGGGGTATAATCGGATAGAAGGAATTGATTTTGAGGAGACTTTTGCCCCTGTAGCTAAATTGGAAGCCATTAGAGTGCTACTAGCCTTTGCCTGTTATAAGGGATTTAAGCTGTTTCAAATGGATGTTAAGAGTGCCTTTTTAAATGGGGTAATTAAAGAAGATATTTTTGTAGAATAACCCCCAGGTTTTGAGAGTTCCCAATATCCGAGTCATGTCTATAAATTAAAAAAAGGCATTATATGGATTGAAACAGGCACCCAGAGCTTGGTATGAGAGGCTTAGCACATTCCTGTTAGAAAGAGAGTTTGTTAAGGGGAGCGTAGACACCACCCTTTTTCTAAGGAGATTAGGGGATGACTTACTCATTGTCCAGATCTATGTTGATGATATAATTTTTGGATCTTCTGATAAATATTTATTTGAAGAGTTTTCTAAAACGATGAGTAAGGAGTTTAAGATGAGTATAATGGGAGAATTGTCCTACTTTTTGGGGTTTAGCATAAGGTAAACGGATGATGGAACCTTTCTCAATCAATCAAAATACACTAAGGATATTTTGAAGAAATATGAAATGGATAAAGCCAAGCCAATCAATACTCCGATGCCCTCCTCAGTTCAGTTAGATAAGGATTCAAATAGAAAATCTGTTGATCAGAAGAAGTATAGAGGGATAATAGGTTCACTGCTTTACCTGACTGCTAGCCGACCTGATATCATGTTTAGTGTCTGTCTTTGTACTAGGTTTCAGGCTGATCCTAAAGAGTCCCACCTGACTGCTGTTAAGAGAATTCTTAGATATCTTTTAGGAACCCCAAACCTAGGAATTTGGTACCCTAGGCACAGCACCTCTTTTGAGATCATTGGATATTCTGATTCTGATTTTACGGGGTGTATGGTGGATAGGAAGAGTACTTCTGGGACTTGTCAATTCATAGGACAGTCGTTAGTCTCCTGGTCTAGTAGAAAATAGAACTCAGTTGCACTTTCCACTACTGAAGCTGAGTACATTGCCTTAGGGAGTTGTGTGACCAAAGTTCTTTGGTTGAAGCAACAAGTCTTGGATTTAGGAGTACCTGTTGGCACAATTTCTATTCTGTGTGATAATACTAGTGCCATCTGTATCTCTAAGAATCCAATCCAACATTTTAGGACCAAACACATTGATATTAGGCATCACTTCATTAGGGACCATGTTACAAAAGGGGACATTGAGCTACATCATGTAGCAACTGAAAATCAGCTGGCTGACATATTCACTAAACCACTGGCCTTTGACTCATTCAGTATTTTGAGAACCAGATTAGGAGTGATTGATATAAATGCTTGATTCTGATGACTGCTGATTTATGATTGTTCTGATTGGTATTCTGATATCTGTTAGTTAGTTTTTGTATTCTGATTTCTGATTTCTGTTAGTTAGTTTTGGTATTCTGAATTCTGATTTCTGTTAGTTAGTTTTGGTATTCTGATTTCTGATTTCTGTTAGTTAGTTTTGGTTGGATTATTTGCTTTCAGTTGATTTTATGTCTTCTGCTGATTTTTGTGTTAGCCTTACTATTAGTTTGATTTGAGTATTTACTTTGCTGTGATTTTCTACCTATTTTTATTTACTGGTTCATATCTTGCACTTACTGTTTTATGCTTTTCAAGATCTGATCACCGCTCACTACTTCTGATGATCTGAATTTTTGACTGGGGGTTTTTACCTTGTTTTGGTTTAGAAGCTGGTAAGCAGTGATTGACTTCGCTGAATCTGTTAAAGGGAAGAAACATTGATAATTATTTCTCTTCCTCTAACTCCTTTACTGGTGTGTAGTTTCTTTTGAATAAAAATCCTCTTCAAAATTAAAATGTTAGTTTTTAAAATAGAGATTATTTTATCTTCCTACAGTAATCTGTCTCATATCAATAGTGTTTTTCAAAGTCTTGAGTCATTAGTTTGATTTTCTAAACCAAGTGATTGCATCTATCATATGTTGTATGGCTTTTGTTTTGTGAATCGTTCTTCCTTACTGCGGAGAGTCATCTCCTATGTTTGAAAGATAATCTCACAGCTGAGACTCTTTAATGATTATGAAAAGGAGAAAGCTTATAAAAGATGCGCAATACGCCAGATAATTTGAAAAGGAGGCATAAAATAAGCCCAAAACTGAAAAGATGTGAAATTTCCAAATTGGATACATAAAGTGTATCAAAAATCAAAAGATGTGCAAAGCGCCAACCAATTTGAAAAAGAGGCACAAAATGAGCCCAAACCAAGCTTTCTTCCTTTTCAGATTATTAAATGTCTTAGAAAAATCTGTACGCCACTTAATATTTTCAAAAGCTTGAGTCTTGAAAATCCTGATTTTTTACTTTGTAACACTATTATATCAGATATTTTTCTGGAACGAGACTTGAAAGAATTTCTTTTCAAATCTAATGTCTTTTATTCTGAATCGGATTTTTGTTTTTGAAAGAGGTTTGCATCGATAAGGTGCCCGGGGTCGGAGCTACGAACGTTGATTATTTCCAACCTTTTCTGGATTTCAGCGCTGTCAATCGTCCTGTCATTGGTTTTCGAATCTAAAGTCAAGGAAAAAATTCTGATTTTCTCGAGCAGCTTAATAAAAAAAAATGCTTATATGTGTTTTTGCGGTCAGTTTTATTCGTCTTTTTGGTATTTTGATTTCATGGTTGTGTTTTTGGGATCCTGATCGATCATCTTCATCCTTCATCCTTTTCTGCTTTTCTTCACATCGTCCTGGACGATACACCGATCGTCCTGGACGATCCTCTTCGTCCTGGACGATCCAAAAATCGTCCTGGACGATTCATTCAAAATCATACCCACTGCTCCTGCTGCTGAAACTATCCCAATTATTGGTGATCGTCCGGGACGATCCTTACATCATCCTGGACGATATGATCCATATCTTCCTGATCTGATCAAACGACTGACATTGCACCAATTATTGCCCATCGTCCTGGACGATCCACCTCATCGTCATGGACGATCCACGTGTCAGCCGCTGGACGATTGGAATTCGGCCCGTCCGACATATTTATTGCATATCGTCCCGGACGATCCACCTAATCGTCCTGGATGATACTTTTCGTCAACGGTCGTCCAGCCTGACTCCTCGGGACGATCGCCTGTGTCTAATCGTCCTGGACGATCTCTGATCGTCCTGGACGATCGGACCGCCTTTTTGACCAATCGTCCAGGACGTCATAAATGACCACATCGTCCAGGACGATCCCGCGATCGTACGGGACGATCAGTCCGTTTTCTATTTAAACAGCAGTTTTCTTCATGTTTTTCACATCGTTTTTCCTCAACTTTCCTTCTCCTTTCCTCCTCTTTGGGTTACTAATGGCTGGTGGCAAAAGATCTCGTCAAAAGGGGGCCAGTTCGTCCCGGGGACATGTCGATCCTTGCTTCCCGAATGCCGCCGATCAGGCGGCTTTCGAATGCTATCGTAATGTGGGGATCACACACTCCAAGATTGTCAATCCCCGCACTCTCACGTATTCCATCTTAGATTTGTTCGCACACACCTCCCTCACCTTCATTCTGACCTTAGCCTTTCCCTTCAATCTGGAACTCCTTCGAATCTTCTTTGCCAACTTGCGCATTTCCACAGACTGTTCCACTCTTCGATCCTACGTAAATCAACGCCCCGTGGAACTCACGACCAACGATTTTCACAATATCCTCAACTTGTCTGTCACTGGCGACAAAATTCACACGCTTATCACCGATCCTGACTATGATTGGAGTGTCGCCAATCACTTCCTTCGCAATACCAACGTACCCTATCACGACAATGCTTGCACTTCCCTTCTCAAGGACGCCCGGACCATTTAGCACGTCCTTCGTTCCTCCGTCATTCCAAAGGCGGGGGATCGGATTCACATTACCCCGCTTCTGTCCTTGACCACCTACTACATCATGGCCCGTCGAGAATTTAATGCCTCTAATCTGATCATCCGATACATAGAACACCTCACCACCATTAGAGATCCGGGCCACAGGCGTCGCCCAAATCTAGCTTTAGGTCATCTTATTCACTATGCCTTAGAGATAAAATATGACCTTCAGTATCCTGTCCCTCCTGATGTCCCTCCTTCCTTTTTCACAAACAACTCATTCCACGTCCTACACAGCACCCGCCTACATCCGGAGCCCGCCCCGGATGTTGAGGAAGAAGAGGAAGAGGCTGCTCCAGTTCCTGCTGCACCAGAGGCACCTGCACCCCTTCGCATTGCCTCTCCCTTTGACCACCTGGTGCAGCGCTTCGACCAGTGGGAGGCCCGTTTTGACTCCTACGTGGTTGCCCAGGAGCAGCAGCACAACGAGGACATCCAACGCTTCGCGGACTATGCTGCGCAGCAGCAACAGCAGCACGACCAGGACATGGCCTGGTTTGGAGCTCACTTTCAGGCCATTCACCATTACTTCTACCCTCCACCGCCACCTCCTTCTTCCGATCAGGATCCGCCTCAATTTTAGTTTTCTGTCGTGTAGTTGTTCTATTTATGTTTTATTTTATATTTTATTTCCGTGTTATATTTTTCCCTCCTCCTTTTTGTGATGTCAAAAGGGGGAGTCAGTTGTAGCGTGTATGGTTCTGGTTTATGAGTCATTGTTCCTGTATTGTGTTAATTGTTAAATAAAAATTTGGAAAAATGTTTGTTGTGTTTGATCTCCTAGTTTACTTTTATTTTCAGACTACTTTACAAATGTTTGCCATCATCAAAAAGGGGGAGATTGTTGCAAATCTGGTTTTGATGATGACAAACATATTTCCAGTGTGTTTTGCTTGGCTAATCTGTTTTAGGCACAAAAGACCGCGAGCCACTCAAGCCAACTCAAGATCGGGTCCAAGTGTGTCAAATGTATGATTTTTCTTTTTATTGAGTCAATTGTAATGTAACTGATTCCCTAGCTAAGTAACCTTGCACACACACACTCAGGGAGGGAGATTGAGTGAATTAGAGTTTCTGTTAAAATTTTGTTCATATCGTCCTGGACGATCCAGTTAAAACAGAAACCCTAATTAGGGCAACTAAGTTAAGAGGGTCTGATTGAGCAGATCGTCCTGAACGATCTCCGGATCGTATAGGACGATATGCCAAAATCAGAAATTCTCAGCCACCAGATCAAGTTAGGCAAGTTCTTATTTTTAGATACTTGGTCTGATCGTCCCGTACGATAAGTGTATCGTCCCAGACGATCCAGTACAATCATGCCTAATTTAATCTGGTAATTAAGGAAAGCAATTTATTTTTGGTTGATACGATCATATCGTCCTGGACGATCGCAGGATCGTCCCGGACGATCATGATCGTTTAGTGCATTTCAGCTGTACGACCCGAACTGTGTTCAGGACGATTTTGGGCCTTTTTGAACTAATCGTACCGGACGATGACCCTATCGTCCGGGACGATCAAGTTATTTTTTGGTCGTCCAGCATAGATTTCTCTGGACGACCTGAACTGTCTTCTGGACGATTTCCCTCAATTTGCACTAATCGTCCCGGACGATCGCAGGATCGTACGGGACGATATGAACAACTTTTTCTACTGATCGTCCAGAAGAGCCTAATCGTCCAGGCTAAAACAGCTGAATTTGAACCGATCGTCCTGGACGATCTTGGCCGACCAGTTGAGATTTAGGGTAAATTTTAAGCCCTCCTTTAAAAGAACTTTTTCCAATTTTTGGAAAAATCTTTTGCTGCCTTCCTTCCCTGAGAAACCCTAGAGAGAGAGAGAGAGTTGGGAGAGAGAGAGAAGATCTTGTGAGGGGGAGTTAGTGAGGGATTCACTAAGGTTGCTCCGAGCACGGATCAGAGTCGTCTTCTCCGCTCGTCGTCTTTCGTCTAATCGGTGTTCGTCGTGGGAGGATCGTTCGCAAGAAGATCTGGGGTTCTCTGCCCACTTCAGGTGGAAGCAAAAGGAGTTCGAAGGTTCTCTGCCTGCTTCAGGAGGAAGCGAAAGGAGTTCGAAGGTTCTCTGCCTGCTTCAGGAGGAAGCGAAAGGAGGTCGGGTTCTCTGCCTCACCGTGTGGTGAAAAGGAGGTTTTTGTACAGGCTTCTCCGCCTTGCTGTGGGAGCAAAAGGAGAGACACTTTTGTTTAGTGCAATACCCGGAGGGGAGGCTCCGGGGAGTGGACGTAGGTCAAGTTGACCGAACCACTATAAAATCTGGTTTGCTTTTCTGATTCAGTTTTGCATTTTACTTTTCTGATATTAACTGCTTGGGTGAATATCTGTGGTTGATCTTTTATCGTTGTTTTAATTCGTTTCCGCTGAACGTTATAAAAAGATTTTCATTGTTATCGTGAAATTTTTAAATAACCAATTCACCCCCCCTCTTGGTTAGCCTCGGGACTAGTTCACTAGGGCTTAACATCCCTATCGAACTTTCAACTACTGCATATGAATTTTACTATTTTTGTAGTGATTTAATGATCATATGAATGTAACTGCTATGATTTGACTGTTAACATGCATATTACTCATTTGTCGTGCTTTGAATTTAATTATAGGTTTTGGTAACCTGCTAGTTTTTTAAGCTCATTATATATGGTTAAATGATTTCAGCTTAGGGCAGGGGAGCAAGAGTGTGAGGCTGGTCAGGTTCTTCAGGTTCTATTTCTGTTTATTTTTCTTTTATACTCAGGACAAAATAGTTATGATATGATTATATAGATTATGAGTATTGTATATGATTTTTGGGATTGAATATAGATGTGTACATTATTGTTTTGAATTATAAAATCTGTTTTACTATTTAACACTGATATATGATATTAGATAGCTCTGGTGTTATTTATTAAAAGATTAAAACAATCATTCTTTCAATTTAGATTCTGGGGCATCACAAAGTCTCCCCCATTCCTTTTATACAGCAAGAAAGGGTCTATTTATAGATTTTGTCAGTGTCATGCAATGTAACTATGAATAAGATTTATGAAAAGTTCAGAGTTCTCCTTCGGATGGCTCATACTGTTTCCTCTAGTCATATAACATTCATTCAACATTTAAGTATCGTAATGATGTCGAAATTGAGTGACCTTGAGCTCATTGGATTCGTATCGCCGAATCACTCAATTCAAATATAAGCATGTCATATTTGGATATCATTTAATTATCCAAGTTATATTATGAAGCTTTTAAATGCGGTTCAAGTTACTAATTTGACTCCATTTGGGCTCAGATTGGATCAATTTTTATGTCGTTGGGTTCATCTCATTGAGACGTTCAATTTGATTATAAGTTTGCTGAAATTGGAGCTTGAAAAGTTCCAAATTTAATTTTGAAAGTTTTTAATTGAGTTATGCATCAAGATTCTCGTCTAATCAAGGCAATTTTTGGTGTCGTATCAATGAGAAATAATGAGTTTGAGCTAGTTGCTATAGAACAAAAAAATTCTTATAATTATTACTTGTTTAACATTTTTTATTAAATGCCTTTTATTGTTATTGCGGGCTAGAATATACGCGGCGGTAGAGTATTAATCCTACGTCTTAGCGTTGCACGAATATCCAGCTCACACACAGATAACACAAGATTTTTACGTAGAAAACCCTGAAAAGGGGAAAAACCACGGGGCCTGGCCCAGTTGAAATGATTCCACTAGAACTTGAGCATATTACAGGGGACTGACTCACCTCTAAGGGCGATCAGATTACAAGTTTCACCCGTAGGGTGGAAGTTAGAGGCTTTTAGAGGCCTAAGGTCGTGCAGGCAGAACTACGGGGTCTCCCGGTGGTCTGGTAGAATTTCGGTCCCTAAGTAGTTGTCGGGCAGAGGTGAGGACGTCAGATGGTGGCCTGGCAAAGAGTAGGGCCTCGATGGTGGTCAGGTGAAGAGCAGGGCCTCAGGTGGTGGTCCGGTGAAGTGCAGGGCCTCAGGTGGTGGTCCGACAAAAACCAGGGCCTCAGGTGGTGGTCCGGCGAAGAGCAGGGCCTCAGGTGGTGGTCCGGCAAAGAGCAGGGCCTCAGGTGGTGGTCCGACGAAGTGCAGGGCCTCAGGTGGTGGTCCGGCAAAGTGCAGGGCCTCAGGTGGTGGTCCGGTGGAGTGCAGGGCCTCAGGTGGTGGTCCGGCGGAGTGCAGGGCCTCATGTGGTGGTCCGGCAAAGTGCAGGGCCTCAGGTGGTGGTCCGACGTAGTGCAGGGCCTCAGGTGGTGGTCCGGCGAAGAGCAGGGTCTCAGGTGGTGGTCCGGCGGAGTGCAGGGCCTCAGGTGGTGGTCCGGCGGAGTGCAGGGCCTCAGGTGGTGGTCCGGCGAAGAGCAGGGCCTTAGGTGGTGGTCCGGCGGAGTGCAGGGCCTCAGGTGGTGGTCCGGCAAAGAGCAGGGCCTCAGATGGTGGTCCGGCAAAGTGCAGGGCCTCAAATGGTGGTCCGGCGGAGTGCAGGGCCTCAGGTGGTGGTCCGGCGAAACTCCGGCGTCAGGCGGTGGTCCGGCGGAGCAACGGCGTCAAGGCGGTGGTCCGGCGGTGGTTGAGGAGGAGCAAGGGGGCAAGAGCTCTCTCTTCTTCTCCTTAGGATTAGGTGTCCCTTTTTCATGAAAAATGGGGTCTCTATTTATAGATTTTTGTGTGTGGCATGGCCCGTAAATAGGTGGAAGATCAATGGTAGTTAGAGAGTGGTTGAATTGACGGCCGATCTTCAATTCCTTGATCATAGACCGTTTGCTGGGCATTTGAGGGTCTTAATGATGTTAGAATTTGGCAATCTTGGGCTCATTGGATTCCCCTCGTCGAGACGCTCGATTCAACTATAAGCATGTCTCATTTAGAGACTGTTTGTAATCCAAATTATGGTTTGAACCTTGCAACGGCGCTTCAGACTCTTGATTTGGACCTATTTGGGCTCGAATCGGGTTGAATTTGGTGTCGTTGGGTTCGTATTTCTGAGTCACTCAGTTTGACTGTAACTTTGCTGAAATCGGAGTTCGGATGGTCCCAAATTTAATTTTGGAAGTTTCTAACTTGATTTTGCCTCGAGATTCGTGCTCGATCAAGATAATTTTTTGAGGATGTATCAATTGTAATAATTTTTTTTATGTTATTGATATAAAAATATAAAGTGGACTGTTGACATAAAAATTTTCTGTGTTAAAAAAAAAATTAAGGTCGCTTAGTAAGCCCTATTGCTCTTATGTGGCTTTGAGTGGTCTGATGCACTATCCGCAGATGTCACATTAGGTGAGGCTTGTTTGAGAGCATTGAGGATATATGAGTATCTTAATTATATTTTAATGTAAATTAACTATAATATGTATTTTGGTTTCTTAAGAAAACTTAATTGATTGTAAATAAATTCATGATGTTAATTTTTTTTAATTTGATAGACTATACACTGAAATTAATTAATCAAAGGCATGGATTGATCGATGTTAGAAAGGGATGTCAATAAATTATTCGATCCAATTTCGAACTTAAAAATTTAGGTTTAGATTGACCTGTTTAATAAATGGGTTGAGTTTGGGTTACGGGTGTCAATTTTGGGTTGTGGGTCGGGTTCAGGTCGAACATGGAATTGACCCGGCACTATTCGGGTAACCTGAACCCAACCCGTTACCGCATTTTTACAAACAAGTCGATTTTTCGGACCCGAACCCGACCCGCTTCAGGTTTAGGTCAACCTGACTGGACATAAATTTAGGGATTTTCTGATTTTGCGAGCTGCCGAACTCCCATCGCTTTGCGTCGTTTGCAAGCTGCCGAGCTCCCGTCGTTACTTCCGGTAGGGTGTTGCCGAGCTCTCGTCGGTACTTCTGATAGCGAGCCAGTGATGGGCCGAGCTCCCTTCGCTACTTCAGTACATCCAACGGTGAAGCTCCCGCCGCTACTTTTGAGCTCCCGTCGTTACTTCTGACTGCGGAGCTCCCGGACGTTGGATGGGTTACGCCACTGATGAGTGACATAGTGATCGCGAGGCAGGGACTGACGCCGTGATGTGGATGGCTGGGCTGGCGGATGAGATTGATGGATGTGGCATCTCTTCAAAGGGGTCACGCAAATGATGCGACGGGATGGACAGAGAGCGGGAAACGGCCAGTCCGAGTCAAAACAGGTCGATTTCGGGTTTCTGGGTCAACCCGGACCCGACCCATTTTTTCAAACGGGTCAAAATCTTTAACCTGAACCCGACTCGTTTCGAGTTCGGGTTGACCCGAACCCGAAATTTTCGTGTCGAGTTCGAATTAGGTTTTCAGGTCGTGTCAAATATTGACACCCCTAGTTTTGGATTGGGTTTTTAGACCCATTTATTAAAAAAGTCATATTTGGGTTGAACTAGAAACTCATATTTGACTCGAAAATGGTTCGTTTATTTTATTTTTTCCTTAATTCTTTTACCTATAAGTATAATCCTATTACTTTTAATCATATATCCTAAATTTATAGTTGATAAGTTATAAAAAAATTTAAGCATAACAGATTAACTAGTTAGGTTCAGGTCATTTAGGTTGCTAGCAGGTCGGATTCAGGTTGGTTGGATTATGATCAAATCAATTTCGAGTGGACACCCATCAACCCATTTTGACACCCCTATTGTTAACGGATATTAGTATATGGTGTACTTAAAAAATGAAAAATTGAAATTCTATCTGAATTAGAGCGCAACGACGCTGTGCTTTTGAGAGCACAACAACGCCTGTAAATGCCGCAACGGCATTGGAGTCTCTTTTATACAGTGATTCTGAATTCAACATGCAGTGCTGCAGCGCTGGATTAGAGCCTTGCGATGCTAATAGAATATATATATATATATATATATATATATATATATATATATATATATATATATATATATATATATATATATATATATATATATATATATATATATATATATACACACACACACACACACACACACACACCCCTTCGTTCACTCTTGTGTGGCTTGATTATGAAGTAAAGGGAAGGGAGGAAGGGAGGAAGGGAAGAGGAGAGAGGAAGCTCTCCGAGGCTTATTGCCTGTCTTTCCAATCACAAATTTTGTTCTATTTGTTGTAAGTAACTATAATCTTACTTTTGGTTTCGATGATTTTTATTATCAAATATTTTATCTCTTCTTAGCCGACAGAAAATTGCATTATCTTTTGATTTCATGAGCTTTTACCTTATAATTTTTAAGATATTATAGATTTGATCATTCTGAATAATATGATATGATTTTATTCCATTTTCACCTATTAGAAATGTGTATATGAATGTTTCAGTGAAATGAGTAGGAAAATATATATTGAAAATGGGTTGAAAGTGATATGTTGTGATTTGATATAATATTACAAAAATATGTGCTGAAATAATTGATATAACTGATATGTACTGGAATGTGATACTGATCTTCCTAAAAGGATATACTGGTTAATATCAGATATATATGATATGATAACCCCATATGATATCCCCAATATTCACTGTTCACCGATCTAAATCATAAGGAGCTAGAGACTGATTGGTTACTACTTGTTTGACTATCTACTCATTATGAGGTTTTTACATATTTTCAAGAAAAAGTAAGAACTCTAAAGAGTGGGACTCTGGACAACACGCATGATTTTATTTTCAATATTTTTTGTTTTTATAGTCATGATGCATATGTAATAGAAATAAATTGATTCTTTTGAATTATGACTATTGTACACAACTTATTTTTGGCTTGCAATAATTATGCATATTGATGAATATAAATGCACTTATTTCTTTCCGTTGTTTATATGAATTGGTAAGTTCTGATTAAATCTGATTAGAAGATAAAATACAATTCTTTTGATTTTCATTCTGGGAATTGACATGCATTGGATCAAGATTTTATTTGGGACAGCTTTTTTCCTGCTTTCTAAAACAACCTTCAAGCAAAAAAATGTTTAAACTTGAAATTTTTTAACTTAAAAATTACTTTAAAAAATGATAAGAAATTTGGGGGTGAGACTCATATATTTTTCCTAATTTTATAATCCTTAATATATTAAAGCAAACAATCCAACAGTGAAAGTTTTTTTCTGAAAGCGACATGCCTTTGCTTTGTAATTTTTTTTAATTTTTTGGGATCCTGGAAATGACCTTCCTCCAATAAGTAGTCGACACACTGTGGCAGCCTTAAACCTAATCCGTGATTAAATAAGGAGCATTAATTCTCTTCTTTAGGAGAGCAGAACACGAAACTGTAATTTATTAAAAATTTACAATTAGTTTTTTCAAATGTGGCCCAACGTAGAAGATTAAAAGCTCTCACTTGGTCACATCCCTATTCACTAAAATTTTTTTGGGATAATTTTTTTATTATTTTTTAAAATAATTTTTTTAATAGAAAAAAATTTAAATTAAAATTTTTTATATTAAAAAATTGCTTTATAAAGTAATAAGAAAGCCATCCCAAACGATACCTAAAATTTTATTTGGGATAAATTTTACTTTTTTAAAAAAATAGTAAAAAAATTGTCCAAAATAAAGTCTAAAATACAATAATTTAACTCATAGCAGTGACTACAAACTAGCTTAACTAACAAATGTTTTAAAGATTATTACAAGATCATGAGATTGTAACCCATTAGCCTTAAATATATATTGCCAAAACTAAATTTTATATCTAGAAAATTAGGTTCAAATTACAGCCGGCTTGATTCGAGTCAAAGTAGGCTCAATTCAAACCGAGTCCATGTCTTTTTATTAGCTTGGCAAATGATTTCCTCAAGTCACATATTCTAGCGACTTGATAGCTATATTTCATTAAATTGATAGCTAATACACTTACAGAAAATTAGGTTATACCGCCCTTGTATTTTTTCTAATTTTTTATAGTCATATATGTAACCAATTCGATAACGATTGAATTCTAACTCAAACCTATAAATAAGAGAGTGGTTCTTCTCTTCTTAATTATTAAAATTAGTTCTCTGGCCTTCATCAGCTTGTCAGTTTATCAACAGAGTTCCACGTAAAAGACAATAGGTATATTAACATAATGAAAATTAAAGAAAAATTCACCTGTTATTTTAAGTTTGTTTTCTTTTCTTTGGGACATTTAGGTCAATTAAGGTATGCTTACATACAAATCACATATGTAAGATTCGAATTCAAAATCTTTTAGTTGATAACCAAAGCTCCCAACCAACAGATCGGGATGGCATGCGCTTAGCTTGTTCTCTTGATCCAATGCTGAAAAAAATATTCAAAAGGAGACGTATTTTTAAAGCATGGAAACTTATAAAAGCTTATCCTTATATGGCCAATCACATGCAACAATTGCTCTAAGTGGCTACCTATTCCATTTGGCTAACATTAAATAAAACAAGTGGATACCCATACATTCATGCATGCATTTTAATTATCTTCTTTCTAAGAAGAACACATATTTGGCTAACAATTTATATATATAAATTATGTTATGATGTTTTAATATATTTTATATAAAGATAAAGTTATTTTAATGATATATATTATAACTTTTGAATGTCATATATTATCTCTCAATATCATAAATATAATTTTATTGTATAATAGTTTAGTTGTATTGAAAAATAAAATTAGGAGTATTGCGGGCTAGAATATATACGGCGATAGAGTTGTAATTTTACGTCTTAGCGTTGCACGGATATCAAGCTCACACACAAAGAATATAAGATTTTTACATGGAAAAGCCTGAAAAGGGGAAAAATCATGGAGCTTAGCTCAGTTGAAAATGATTTCACTAGAATTTGAGTTGCGTACAGGGGGCTGACTCGTCCTTGAGGGCGATCATATTACAAATGTCAATCGTATGGTCGAAGTCTAGTGCCAAATGAGGATGAAAGTCCGGTGTCACTTGGAAGTTCGGGCGTCAGTTAGTAAAACTTCGGCGTTTGTCGGTGGTCCGGCAGAACTTTGGGCGTTAGGTGGTGGTCTAGCGAAACTCTGGGCTTCAAGTGGTGGTCCGGTGGACCTCTGAGCATCAGGTGGTGGTCCGGCGGAACTCCGAGCGTCAAGTGGTGGTCTAGCGGAACTCCAGGCTTCAAGTTGTGGTCCGGTGGAACTCCAGACTTCAGGTGGTGGTCTGGTGGAAATTCGGGTGTCAGGTGGTGGTCTGGCGGAACTCCGGGAGTCAGGTGGTGGTTCAGTGGAACTCCGGGCGTCAAGTGGTGGTCCGACGAAACTTCAGGCGTCAAGCGGTGGTCCGGCAGAACTAAGGGCGTTAGGCAGTGGTCCGACAAAACTCAGGGAGTCAAGCGGTGGTCTGGCAGAACTCAGGGTCTCTAGTGGTGGTCCGGTGGAACTCTAAGCCTCAGGTGGTGGTCCGACAGAACTCAAGGCGTCAGGTGATGGCTTGGTAAAACTTTATGTGTTAGGGGGTGGTCCAGTGGAACTCTAGGAGTCAAGCGGTGGTCTGGCGGAACTCAAGGCCTCAGGTGGTGGTCCGGTGGAACTCTAGGCCTCAGGTGGTGGTCCAGCGAAACTTAGGGCGTCAAGCGGTGGTCCGGTGGAACTTAGGGCATCAAGCGGTGTTCTAGCGGAACTCAAGGCCTCATGTGGTGGTCTGGTGGAACTCCGAACAACAGGTGGTGGTCCGATAGAACTCAAGGCTTCAAGCGATGGTCCGGCGGAACTCAGGACGTAAGGCGGTGCTCCGGTAGAACTTAGGGCGTTAGGTGATGGTCTGGTGGAACTCAGGGCCTCAGGTGATGGTCCGGTGGAACTCCGGGCCTCAGGTGGTGGTCCGGTGAAACTCAGGGCTTCAAACGTTGGTTCGGCGAAACTCAGGGCTTAAAGCGATGGTCTAGCAGAACTTTGAACGTCAAGCGGTGGTCCAACAAAACTCCGGGCCTCAGGCGGTGGTCCGGCAGAACTCCGGGCGTCAAGCGGTGGTTCAGCGGAACTCAGAGCCGAAGGTGGTGGTCCGCCGGAACTCAGGGCCTCAGGTGGTGGTCTGGTGAAACTCCATGCCTTAGGTGATGGTCCGATAAAACTCAGGACCTAAGGTGGTGGTCCGGCGGAACTCAGGGTGTCGGGCGACGGTCTGGCGGAACTTAGGGCTTCAGGCCGTGGTCCGGCAGAACTCAAAGCTTTAGGCGGTGGTATGGTGGAACCCCGGGCCTCAGGTGATGGTTCGATGGAAATCTGGGCATCGGGCGGTGGTTCGGCGGAACTCAGGGCCTCAAGTGGTGGTCCGGTGGAACTCCGGTGGTGGTCGAGGAGGAGCAAGAAGGCAAAAGCGATCTCCGATCTCTCTCTTTTTTCCTTAGGCTTCAGGGGTCAATTTTCATGGGAAAGGAGGGGTCTATTTATAGATTTCCTAGAGTGACATGACCCGTAAATAAGAGGAATATCAAGGGTAAATGGGGAGTAGTTTGGATGGACGACCGATGTTGAATCCCTTAATCGTGGACTTTTTGCTAGACATTTGAAGGTCTTAGTGATGTCGGAATTCCATAATCTTGGGCTCGTTGGATTCGTCTCGTCGAGCCGCTCGATTTGACTATAAGTATGCTACGTTTGGAAATCGTTTGGTAATCCAAATTGTGGTTTGAACCATCCAATGGCGCTTCGGGCCCTTTATTTGGACCCATTTGGGCTCGGATTGAGTCAAATTTGGTGTCGTTGGGTTCATATTTCCGAGACGTTCAATTCGGGTGTAAGTTTGCTGAAATCAGAGTTTGGATGGTCCTAATTTTAATTTTAGAATTTTTCAGCTCGATTTTGCCTCGAGACGATCAAGATAATTTTCCGATGATGTACCAAGGAGTATAATAATTTAGTTGTATTGAAATATTTTGTTATATTTTATTTTAAAATTAAATTATTTTTATGATACATATTAAGTTAAAATGTCATTATATTATCTCTCAATACCATAAAATTTTTTGATGAAAAAAATACTAATATCATAACTGAAAAAGATATTGTGAATGCCTAAATATTTAATGAATTTTTAATTTTATTTAGTTCTATTGTATCATAGTTTAATTATATTGAAAAATAATATGCAGCTAATAATTAATATTAATAATGTGTAATAAAAATAGATTCATCATAAAAATACAGTTAATTTTTAAGCATAATGCATTCAATTATTTATTTTAAATCCTTATCCCTTATTTCCCAAAAAAATTTACTTTTTATTCTCTTTCCTTTCTCTTATTGGGTGAAATTGATAGTTTTAATAGGATTCTCTAATTATGCTCTTCATCCTCTGTGATGAACTGATGAAGTTCTCACAAACGGTCTTTTATCTTTTTTATACTCTTTGCTTTATTCTACAGAACTACGGATATTGACTGGACGTATTTTACTCTTTCTATTCATACTCCTAATAATATGCTTTTAATTATTAAATTTATTTTAAGATAAATTTAATATATATTTTTTTATTATATTAATTTTGAAATAAATTTAATAATTAAAATTTATTTTAATAAAATTTAGATGAAAATATTCTCGCAAAAAAATAATTTCGGACATATATTTATTAGGGTGAAATGTTCGTTGCTGAAGTATTTAGATATTAAAAGTCCTCAATTAGAATTTATAATTAACTTCAATTAATTACATTAAACAGAGAGTTTTATGAAAATTTTGACAAGCTACAAAAGTGGAGATGGTATCCATCAAAGAGGTGTGCAACTTTAGAGAGTAAGGTTTCTTTGGTACTGCTGCAGCATTTTATAAAGTCAGTTATAATCTCTATAGGAAAATAACTTAGGTTTTGTTTGGGACGACTTTTTTGTTGCTTCTTAAAACAGCTTTCTAGTATAAAAATTAAAATTTTTATACTAAAAAACTGCTTTAAGAAGCAATAAAAAAGCCGTCCCAAACGAAGCCTTAGGCTTTATTTGTGGCAGCTTTTTTATTGTTTTCTAAAGTAATTTTTTAGTACAAAAATTTTTAGAAAAGTTGATTTAGAAAGCAATAAGAAAATTGTCTCAAACGAAACCTTAGTTATTGTGGTCTCAAAAAACAACTTTCAATTATAGAAATTTCTAAAAAATAATAATAAAATAAAGAAAATAATAATCAAATAAAATTATGATTAATATTTGATATGTAAAATAGTGAGAAAGCTGTTAAAAATATATCCTAAGTGGTTTGCATAATTAATCTATATGGTTCATGGCCTGAACAGATAAATAATTTCCTTTCAGCTTTGGAAGTCATGTGGCAGTAAATAATAGTAATTATATTGAATTTTTAAATTCAGCCTTTTTTTTTCTTTTCAAATTACTGACAATATGAAAAAAAATGGAAGAGATAAAATTAATTTTGCCTTTTCAGATTATAGAACAAGAGAAGAAAATAAGATTTTTAAAGATTTTTATAGTTTAGTCTAACATCAACAACTCCTAATTCATTTAGCCACTGCTTGTTACTGTTTTCAATAAATTTTTGTACTATAAAACTATTTTCTTACAACTTTTAAAAAACTTTTTTCTCCGCAACAACTTTACAATCTCTTTTATAAAAAGTTACAGCTTTCTCAAATGAATACGTAAGCTTCATTTGAGATGACTTTCTTAATGATTTTAAAAACAGTTTTTTAGCATAAAAATTTAAACGAAACCTTAGTCTCGACGCCTGTATAAGGAATGCGCACATTTCCATTATATGTTGCTAGTTGTATGCAGCTCGTGCATAGCCCATTAGCCCCTCATGGAGGGGAAATTATTCTGTGCGGACACTGAACGCCGTTCAGAGCCCAATAAAAATATGCCACGTCACCCTCTACTCCATACCGTGCTCGGTACCGCTCGGTACTGTGCTCGGTACCGCTGATGTGGCGCATTCTAGTTGGTCTCCGAATGTAGAGCTGCGTTCGGTGTCCGCACAGAATAATTTCCCCCCATGGAGAGCAACAAAGAAGATTTTTAGAAAGATAATAGTATTAGAAATTATTAAACAATGTAAATACATAAAATAACTGAATTGAAAAGGTCACGGATCCTCACCCTTGAAACCTTTCTATCTCTACCTCGCACGCAAATCTTCAATTTTTTTCTAGAGGGATATGCAAGTACTAGACTAAGGGTGTTATTGACACAATCCGATAGCCTGACTTGAATCCGATATGAAAAAATTAGGTTCGGGTCGACCCATTTAACAAACAGGTCAGATTCGAGTTACAGGTTTCGACTAGTTTAAAAAATCGGATCAAGTTCGGGTCAACCCCTAACCCAACTTTGACCCTATTTGACACGAAATCTGAGAAGGGCTCATTTATTTCGGTTAGTTTTTGCTCAGCTCTGCCCCAAAAAAAATAATAAAAGCTTGTCTAACTACCTAATCGGCTAATCCTTTATCAGCAACGCCACAAGCTCAAGCAACAAGCTCACGCAACACCCAATCTTCCAGGAAGAAGAGCCACTCATCCTCCTAGAGCGCAACCTTCCAGGAAGAATATGATTTTGAAAGGATTCGAAAATTTTACCCAAAACATATAGAAATTTTGCGTAGAGGACGTTATAGATATGCTTCTTCGACACCTCCCTGTCTAACCAACGAAAGGTTTCGAAAATTTCACCGCAAATTTCAGATATGCTTCTTGGACGTCCACCCGCGGAGAGGGCGTTGTCGAAGAAGGAGGTGAAACCTCGAATGGGTTCCAGATGTCGCGGAGGTGGGGGCTGCCGCTGGCTTCACCATGATCGCGGTGGTGAAACCTCGAATGGGTACCAGATGCCGCACGCAGTTCGCGACTTCGCCGTTGGCCAATCGCCACTCGCCAGCATCGCCAGCCGGCCCAACCTTGCCTAACCCACCTCGCCAGCCTCGCCTAAAACGTCCGCGAATTCAAAATAGAGCAGGTTCGCGGGTCATGTCGGGTCAACCCGGCAACCCACGCGGGTCGGATCCAGGTTGAATTTTCTGACCCGTTTGTAAAAATAGGTCAGGTTAGGATAAACTTGTTTAAACCCGAGTCAATCCGAATTCGGCCCGAACTTGACCCGTGGACCTGTTTCCACACAAGTCCTCTCTCTAAACCCTTAATCCTCCTAGATGTTAATTAACACAAGGGTAGCCAGGTTTCTCATGATCTCTATATTTTTTCATTTGAAGTGAAGACTCTTTCTTATGCATAGATAGATGATATGGACATTAATTACCATTCACTCTAGGAAAATTATTAAATAGGTGCGAACCTCACTCTCACAAATTTACGGTTCCCTTTAATTTTCTCGGAGGTAGATTGAATTTAACATTTAATCAGATTTTTCTTGAGAATAGTGTCAGGGTTTATTTAGATCTGGGTTCTACTCCCTATGAGTGCAAGCCCTTATAGTTAATTTCCCCTCATAATGCATCAAAAAAGTACTCTCGATTAAGGATGAAAAATATTTAGCTTTGTGCAAGGAGTATTAGAATGTGCAACAGAGTTTTAGACTTAGTTATGGGGGGATGAAGGTACACCCGATCAAGATCTCATAGTTCCGTCGTCCCGAGTACACTGTGGGTTTAGTCTACTAACACTAACAACCATTGATTGTAGTGTCAAGATAAGATGATTAGTAGTCATAAGTTGCCTCCTCTCAGGGATCCCGAGTAGATTGAAGTGGAGATATGTAGATTTTAGTTTAATTTAATTTGGGTTGGGACTTATGGCTCTATTTAAGAGTGACCCATTAATTTGTTTAGTTTGGGGCTTACGACCCCAGCGGAGTCGTTAGAAATCTATTCGCTCCGTAAAAATTATTAAATATGTGTGAACCTCACTCTCACGAATTTACGGTTCCCTTTAATTTTCTTGGAGGTAGATTGAATTTAACATTTAATTAAATTTCACCTAAGAATAGTGTCAGGGTTTATTTAGATCTAGGATCTACTTCTGATGAGCATAAGCCCTCATAGTTAATTACCTCTCCTAATGCATTAGAAGAGCACTATCGATTATGGATGAAATATATTTAGCTTCGTGCAAGGAGTATTAGAATGTGCAATTGAGTTTTAAACTAAGTTATGGAGGGATAAAGGTACACCTGATCAAAATCCCATGGTTCCATCATCCTGGGTATACCGTGGGTTCAGTCTACTAACACTAACAACCATTGATTATAATGTCTAGGGAATCTGCTTAGCAGCCATGAGTTGTCTCCTCTAAGGGATTCCGAATAGACTGAAGTGGAGATGTGTGGATTTTAGTTTAATTTAATTTGAGTTGAGACTTATGGATCTATTTAAGAGTGGCCCATTAATTTGTTTAGTTTGGGGCTTACGGCTCCAATTAAGAGTTGCTTGATGACGGGTCTAACGACCTAGCCCTTTAAGCTAAGTGGCCCGTATAGTGGGTCTTACAACTTAGCCCTTATAGACTAGGATGCTCGAGTGAGAGGTCTAGGGTTATGCTATTACCTAAATATTTTTCTCAGAGTTCAAACTTACGACTTCTATTAAAAGTAGCCAAGTGTTACTTGGGGGTTAGAGGTTAGGTCATTTTTACTTAAAGATTTCCTCTAAAGTCAAACTTACGGGTTTCATTTGAAAGTGGCCGGGTGGTAGGTCTTACAATCTAGTTTTTATAAATAAGGCTGCATGATAGTTTGGAGTTTTAGATTTAGGGTTCTTCACTTAAAGGTTCCGTAGCACGCAGGTCTTACTGCTTCGTTTAGAAGTAGACTAGCTGGGTTTCCTAGCTTTTAGTAGTGTGTTTGTTGTTTTGTTTCCACTACAGTAGTTTGTGACCCTACTACAATAGTTTGTTGCTCTGTTATAGTAGTTTATTGCTCTACTTGCTTTCTAGCACTTATCTCTACATGTAGTAGTTAGAATTATTCTTTTTCAGCATTGATTTTATTTGTGATTGCGCTGATTTTTGTTTGTTTGCTTGCAGGTGCTCGTAGCCAACATATTAAAAAGCTCTCAGGTAGTTGTAGAAGCCATTGTTGAGAGTCTGAGAGTGTTTGAGCTTTTTTTGTTTGAGAGAGTTGTTTGAGGTTTCTATTTTGTTGGAGAGTCGTTCAGCCGGAGAGCTTGTACATAGACTAGATGTTTTTGATTGGAGTGAATTATTTTGTTCATGAAAATTCTAATCCAAGTTTATGTTTTTGATGATTACAAAAATTTATTGTTTATCTAATTCATCTTCTAACATATATATTTGAGTTTTTGTTTGTCTATGTGTACTAAAGTATTTTTCAGGAAATTCATACTCAAGACTGTTGAAGACTTCAAGTTCACTTGTTCACTGTAAATGAAGTCTGTAATTTTCTTTTCTTCTTTTTCTTGAGTCTGAGAGAGTGTGATTGTAAGTTGGATAACTGTGCACACACACACAATGGGGGAGTAAAAAGTTTAAATATTTTTAAATTGATTTTGTACAGTACGATATGAAGAATATGTCCTCCAGGGAGAACCCATCAGACTAGAAAATTTTTCTAAGGCATGTTCGTACAGTACGAAAAACATTCGTACATGAGTTTTTGCTGTATGAACAGCTCAAAATTGGGTTCGTCCAGAGGTTCGTACGGGACGAATGTATCGGACGATGCTCACTGTTCGATTCGTCCAAGCGTTCGTACAGGACGAAGCGATCGGACGATGCTTGTTGACCCTGATTTTCCCCTAGGCCAAGGTCAAGGAGTTGACCTGGTCAAGTTTGACCAGACTAGACCCCAGAGCCCGTCCCAATGGGTTCAGGGAGTCAAGCCAAGCCTGCTGAGCCCAGACCCAGGCCCTGGAACAATCTGGTTGACCAGGTCAACCCAGGTTGACCCATTAGGCCCATAGAGGTCTAAACTAGTTCAAATCAAATCCAAACCCAATCCAGGGCTCTCCAAGCCCTATTCTCTCCTCCACTGGACTCAGTGGGTCAGGCTTGACCCATTGGGCCCAAGTCTTGGTCCTGGGTCAACCTGGTTGACCAGGTCAACCCAATTAACCCATATAGACCCTAATGGGTCTAAATCAACCCATTTCAAATCCAATCTAGGGCTCCCAAAGCCCTATTCTCTCCTCCACTGGACTCAGTGGGTCAGGCTTGACCCATTGGGCCCAAGTCTTGGTCCTGGGTCAACTTGGTTGACCAGGTCAACCCAGGTTGACCCAATAGGCCTTAAATGGGTCTAAATTAAATCCTAACTTATTGAAGGTCCTTCACTGGCTCAACCCAAGCCTCCCTTGACCTAATTGACTAGGTTGACCAAGTCAAGCCTTGACTTGGTCAACCCAAGTCTAGGAGAGCCTTTTAGACCTATTTGAGCCTATTTAAAGGCTCCAAATACATGCCTGATCTGATATAATTCAAGTCCACGGCCAAGATGCCTTTGTTTTCCCTCTTATTAGACCATAGAGCAAATCATTGCCGTTGATCATAGCCTTAGGGGTATAAATAGGAGTTTTAGGGTTGTTTTAGAGGATCTTTGACTCTAGCTTTGGCTCCAAGACTCCCTGACCCGAGACTCTTGGTGTAAAGGCTCCTACCACCTTCCTCTGCCTCTCCCCACTCAAACCCGACGGTCAAGACTCGCCGGCGGCGAGATCCCGGCGGCTCAAGGCTTGGAACATCCAAGACTTTGATCCAACCAATCTGAAGCTCATCTGACCACGATTTCTTCAAGGAAAGCGTACGAGGACAGTCCACAAGTGCAACCAAATCAAGAACTTGGAGATCTCACGGTGAAAACTCTTTAAAACCCTTAACCTAGGTCACGATCTATTGATCTAAATAGCTTCTAGTATACTTCGTTTTAGGCCATAAGATCATATCCACACGATTTCTGTTCATGAGCTTAGCCTAGGGTTAAAATTTCGTTCGATTCCATCCACCCGATCGAGAGAAATCGTCAAAAAACACACCCAACCCTCGGTTTCGCCCTAGCTCTTCGCAGGCGAGATCTCCGCCGTTGATCGCTCGATCAACGGCGGAAATCCCGTCACTCCGCGGTTCCGTCCGAACCGCTGGATCGATCCCGCGGTTCCGCTCGTTGTCCGGCGGGATCCTGACCGTTCATCCGAGCAGCGGGAGATCAGACGGCTCCCCGCCGTTGCTGACGCGGCAAGTAAAGCCGCGTCCCGCGGTTTTGATTGCCGCATGATTGCGGCAATCATTGACGGCGGCGCAATGATTGCGCCGCCAGTCAATGATTGGCCGCGATCTCGGGAGCGAACCAGAGGATGCCACGTGGCCCGCCGTCGCACCGCCGCCGCCGATTTAATAAAAAAAAATTATTTTTTTTAATTCTTTTTTTTATATAATGTTATTTAAATAATTATTTAATAATAAAAAAAATCCAAATTTTTTTTAAATAACTTTTTTATTATTCTCATTATTATTATTATTATTATTATTATTATTATTATTATTATTATTATTATTATTATTATTATTATTGTTATTATTATTATTTTAATTACTTTAATTATTTTAATTATTTTTATTATTATTATTATTATTATTATTATTATTATATCATTATTATTATTATTATATAATTTATTAATAACAATGTTATTATTATAATAATGATAATATTATTATTGTTATAATATGTTAATATTATTATTATTATTATTATTACTTTCAAAAGTTATATTTTATTATTATGTTACTATTATTATTATTTTATTTAAAAATTATTTTTAAGCATTGATATTACTATATTAATATTAATAGTAATATTAATAGTAATATTATATAATTTATTGTTTATTATTATTATCATTATATTAATAATGATATTATTAATGGTATTACTATTATTTTAATATTATTATTATTTCAACATTATTATCATACTAATAATATTATGATTATTCTAATAATATTATTATATTAATAATATTGTTATTATTTTAATGTTATTATTATATTAATAATGTTATCATTATGTTAGCATTATTATTGGATTAATAATATTACAATATTATTATTTTGATAATAATAATATTATCATTTTAATAATATTATTATATTAATAATATTATTATTATTTTAATAATTATATTAATAATATCATTATTATTTTAATTTTATTATTACATCAATAATAATATTATTATTATTATTACTATTGTTATTATTATTATTAGTACTATTATAATATTAATATTATAATTAGTAATATTATTATAATAACATTATTGTATTAATATTCATATTATTATAATTTTAATATTTATTATTATTATTTTTATTATTATTAATTATTATGATTATTATTATATTAATATTAATGTTATAATTAATAATAATATTATTATTTTCAATAATATTATTATTATATTATTATAATATTAATCATTATCATTATATTAACATTAATGTTATAAGTAATAATAATATTATTATTTTTAATAATGATATTATTATATTATTCTAATATTAATTGTTACCATTATTAGTATTATTATAATATTAATATTATAATTAATAATATTGTTATTTTAATAATAATAATATTATTAGTAATATTATTATTATAATATTAATTATTATTATTAGTGTTATTATAATATAAATATTGTAATCAATAATAATATTATTTTCATAATATTATTATTGAGATTAATATTTATATTAATATAATATTAATATTTATTGTTATTAATGTCATTATAATATTAATATTGTTAACTAATAATAATATTATTATCTTTAATAATGGTATTATTATGTTAATATTAATATTATAATAATATTAGCACTTATTATTTCATATTATTATAATATTTTAATTATTATTATTTAAAATTTATTTTTAAAATTCCAGATATTATTATATCTGATTTATTTTAAAATCATTATTTATTTTCAAACATTAATTATTTTAAATTATTTTAAAATTACCTTTAAACCTATTAAACTTCAAAAATTCATAACTTCCTCACTTTAAATCGGATTTTAACGCACAATACCTCGTTCTTTTCAGAAAAATATGAATTTTAATTTAAAATTATTTTCTGTATTTGATTCTATCCTTTCTAGATGTGTTCTGTATTTCTTTGTTATTTAGTTATTTAAATATTATTCAATTAATATAATTGATTATTTTAAAAATAAAAATTATTTTAAAACCTCTTGGTGGCTGGTAGACCTCCTATACTTATGAATTGAAGTATTTCCAAATTTATATTGTTATTATGTATAATATTTATGTATTTAAAAAAATGATTTTTAAAATTACACATTACTTAAATCCCTTAATTTTGGGAGGCCTACCCCTTATGAAACTTTAAACCTAGGACCTATATGTGAACAGAATTCATGTGGAAGAAGGATTAGTGAATGATTGTGTCCCAATCATTCACTAATCACTTCATTAGATTTCTTTACTTAGTGTTTTCGTAGTCCTTGCATGTGTAGGTTGCACAAGCACTTAGCCTAGGCTCTCCTAGATCTAAGGACATGGTTTGGTGTATTTATATTTGCTGTATTTACCCTCTATGTTGTGCCTAAGGGTTAGTTACTTCATTTCATTCCTATATAACGTAGTGACATCTTAAGGACAACAATTAAGGATCGTCTAACGAAAATAGAAAAATTCTAGGAATTAGGGTATAGCTCCAAATGACTTGAAATCTGAAACACTTAAACCTAGTGACATCTGGAACCCTCTAGAATTTTCTAGAAATTTTCTGGACTCTTTAAAACACTTAATTAGCAAACCCTAATTTACCCGTTAGTTAAGCCTTAGAAACTTCAGAAAAATCTAATAAATCTATTTTAAATCAGAAAAATACCCATAATATATCAAACTCTCCAGAATTCAGTCCCCAACCTCAAGTAATTAGGGCCCCTTAGTTAGACCTTAATCTGGACTTTAATTTAACCTTAATTAAAAATCAAAATTTTTTGCCTTAATTAAATAATTAAAAATTATTAAAAATCCCAAATTTTCCCCAAACACTTAGGAACACCTTCTTAGGTCATTTCTGACCTTTGGGGGTGATTCCAATCAGTTTGGAGCTGATTTGGGCCAAAAACCCCAAAATACCCCTAATTAGGCAATTTCGATAATTCCTTTAATTGCCCCAACTTCTAAAAATCATAACTAATTACAGAAAATTCCAAAATGGGCAAACTAAAAGGCATTCAACTCACATTAAGGTCTAGTATTTGTTAAAAATATTAGGTGTCCAGAAATCAACCTAAAATAAAAAAAGTCAACTCTTCGGTTAACCATAGCCTATAGTCTAGGGCCCGAAACTTCTAAAATTCATAACTTTGCATAGGAAACTCCAAATCCAGCAAACTAAAAGGCATTAAACTCACATTAAGGTCTAGTATTTGTTAAAAATATTAGGTGTCCAGAAATCAACTTAAATCAAAAAGTCAACAATCCGGTCAAACTTAGCTCAAAACGAGACCAAAACTTCAGAAATTCATAACTTTGGATAGAAGAATCCAAATCGGGCATACTAACTGTCTAACTGATCAGGTTAAGGCCTAATATTTTATAAAAATATTAGCTGGTCATAATTACCCTTTAATTAAAAAGTCAATTTTGAGACCCCTTTTTGCTTAGTGTACAGGTGGGCCCCGAACTCCCTAAAACTCACTAATGTAATTTAAACTTTAAATATTATTACCCTAAGAACTAAAACTGATCCACACATTAAATCAACTAAGATGGATCTCAATTCATTAATATTTGGACTTTAAATAAAATTCCCTTTTCAGACCTACAACCAACCTGGACAGTAGGCAATTGTAACTAATTACCCAGCTTAGGATCTACCTCAGCTACACAGCTTTTCACACACATCTAGATGGTTTGTTAGGGCACCATTTCTAGACCTAGGCTAGGCCGGTGTTTACTTTTCTGCTGCGTGCCGAGCTTTTCCGGATTTCGTTGCATGTTGTGATTGAACTATTGATGTGTTTGCTTACTTTTACCGTACTCTGGGATTTGATGTGATTGCACGATAGACTACCCATAGGTTAGGATCGAGGTTGATACTAACGATGTCTTCTGCAGGTGGCCATGCTCATGCAGCGCTAAATAAAAAGGGGGGCAATAATCATGATTTAAAAATTAATGCTGTTTTATGCAGGTGCTTCAGAAATTGCTAAGCCCCCCCTAAATAAATGAGGGATAAAATAATAAATCATTATAAATTACTACAGGTGCTCCAGAGCTTGCTTAGCCCTCAAAACAATTAAGAGCATGGCCAGTGTGGCTGTGATGAGTATTTTATTTTCCATATAATTGCTTGTGATATATTAAACTGCTTGGGATGATTTTTTAGGATAATCTTACAGGAGCGTCTAGAATTTACTGCTTTCATTTAATATTGGTTAAGAGTTGTGAAAGTTTATTTCGAGTGGGGATACAAGGATTCAAAGGTTGGATGCCCAAAGAGGAAAGGACACCCAATATGAGGATGGTCCTTTTCTATTCGGAAATCCAAATTTGGATCGTTCTACTACTTGAAGAATCAAAGGAAGTTGAAATCCAAGGAGTCCAATGGAGCTGGGACCCGAGGAGTCCAAGGAAGAGAAGATCAAGAAGACGAAGACCAAGTGTATCCCACTCAAAATAACTTGCGTCAGTCTTAGGATTAGAAATCCGGGTTGTTGGCAGTGGTGCCCGGCCACTTTAATTTTCTGCAGACCCTGGGTTGTAATTAAGGGCAGTTGGCCTATGGACATTTATTAATTTGTTTGGATAATTTTGATGTGTTTTATGATTGTGTGCCTCTAGGATTGTTTGCTTTTCTTAGTTTCTTGGCGTTTTGCATGTCGCTTTTGTCTTAGCCTAGATTTCGTTAGGCTCTTTAAGGACTAAAACTTTTTCTACTCACAACTAACATTCAAATTTTAAGATTTAAATAATTTAGAAACTTAAAGACCTAGGGAATTACCGGAATCGTCCGGGGTCGCATGCATATTATTGCATTTCTCTCTTTCCTTCTATAAGACACTTTCCCGCCTGCGGGTAGAGTCCGGATAATCTGACCTATGATGATGAGGTGCCGGACCTGGGGAAACCTAGTCTAATTCTAAAAATTATTTTTATAAGCCTTTTTAAAGTTCTATGCATACCTGATTTGGATACTTTAACCAGTATGCATTGCATTAGAAATCAACTAAATCAAAATTTTAATTCAATAGTCATAGGAGCATTCACCCGACATCAGTCCGGGGCCAATTAGGAAATCCTTTAGACGTCGGCCCTACTTCCAATAAACTTAAACATACCCACCCGTCTTTCATAAATGACTGGACAGCATGGTTTTAAAGCGATTAGGTGGTTAGCTGGCTCCCCCTTCCAGGCCGGGGTAAGTCCAGGTTTTACATTGCATTAGTTAGGACACGGGTGTTAGTGTTGCGTAGAATACTAAACCCATTAGATTTAGGATTCAAGGCTACTATTATTTCGTAGTACGCTTCATCAGTAGGTAGGTCTTCTATTTTCCAGAGACCCTAAACCCTACATATCCGCGTCACACGGATGACGCCGCCTCCATCCTTCCCTCCTGCATGTTTCGAGTGCATGATTTATTTATTTTTCTCCAGTTTCTTCTCACTACCTTAGTCCCTCCGGATGCTGATGTGAGCCGTGCATGTTGACGAAGCCTAGTTGAACCTCTCTTTCCATTCGAGTAGGACTTCCTAGTCTTCCCCCTATGTGCCAATCCCAATTCAGAAAGTATAATATAGAATCCTTAATCGAGAGTACTCTCAGGCTCCGGCTTGAGATGTAATTAACCACGGGGGCTTGCGCCCGTGGGAAACCGAATCCCACTCTCAAATAAACCTCATTCGAGCTAATGTATCGGGTGGGGGAAACCTGCGACGATCAGATCATATATATTATTACCCATCGGGGTGTGCTGGTGAGAGCCGCTATCCTCAATGGTTAATCGTATGCATGATCGAATCTGCCCTTCCATTGGCCAGATACTGCCTCCCCTCGCGGGGCGACGGTGTTTGTAGTCCTTTCGGAGGTCCACAATGCTCACTGTTCGATTCGTCCAAGCGTTCGTACGGGACGAAGCGTTCGGATGATGCTCACTGTTCGATTCGTCCAAGCGTTCGTATGGGACGAAGCGTTCAGATGATGCTCAATGTTCGATTCGTCCAAGCGTTCGTACGGGACAAAGCGCTCGGACGATGCTTATTGACATGATCGTCCAAGTGTTCATACGGGACGAACTATGTGTACGAACGGCTCTGTTGTGTTCGTCTGATGAGTCGTACAGGACGGATTGTTCAATCTTTTGAACTATTCGTACAGTACGATGGACGATCGTACGGGACGATCGGCACGGACTTAACTTGAAAATTCAGTTTTTGGATGATTTTTTCTGTCCTAAGTATAAAAATGACTCAAAACTGTTTTGAAAAAAGATCCTTCTGCGAAAATTCTTTTGAGAAGTTAGAGGAGAGTGATTGGGAGAGTGTTTGAGAGTGAGTTTTGAGAGATCCTTCAAGAGGAAATTGTGAGAAGATTCACAAGGTTATCCAATTGAGAGGATTTCTTTTACTTGTTCTTCAAGCATCTTCCTAGTTCCTTGGAGACTTTTGCAAGAGTATTGTTCGAAAGGATTCCGGTTCTCTGCCGCACTTGGAGAGTGAAAAGGATGACGGTTCTCTGCCACACTTGGAAAGTGAAAAGGATGACGGTTCTTTGCCGCACTTGGAGGGTGAAAAGGACGACGGTACTTTGCCGCACCGGGGTTGGTGGAAGAGAGTTTGTAAAGGCTTCTCCGCCTTGCTGTGGGGATAAAAGGAGAGACATTTGGTTTTAGTGCAATACCTAGAGAAGGGATCTCTAGGGAGTGGATGTAGGTCGAGTTTGACCGAACCACTATATATTCTGGTGTTTTCTGTTCTCTATTTATTTTTCTGCATTTCTATTTTTCTGCAGTTTATTCTCGTTGTGGTTGAATTTCTGTTTTAAAAGAAAGAGCAAAAATTATCTCTGATCGTACTGTACGAAGTTATATCGTACTGTACGATTAGCTTTTAAATTTTCCAAATTATCAAGAGTAATTTTAAAAGGAACCAATTCACCCCCCCTCTTGGTTAGCCTAGGGACATTGAGCAATAGGTCTAACAACCTGTTTACACTATCAAGTGGTATCAGAGCTCTATTTCAAAATATCTGTTTTAAATACTATTTAAAATTTCGATCATGGCTAATTTTGGAAATAGAAATACTATGGAAGGATACTCGATCACTAGACCACCGTTATTTGATAATATTCCTTTTGATTTTTGGAAAACTCGCATGTCTACTTTTCTGCAATCACTTGACTATCGTATGTGGATGTTAGTTCAGGATGGTTATACTGAACCAACTAGGATTGTAGAAGGAATAAGAGTTCAAACACCTTTTACAAACTGGACTGTAGAAGAACGTGAACTAGCGCAACTGAATGCTAAGTGTTTGAATAGTTTCTTTTGTGCTTTAAAATCAGAAGATTACATGCGTGTTTCTACCTGTAAATCAGGAAAAGAAATTTGTGATAAACTTTGCATCACATATGAAGGTACAAATGAAGTGAAACAAACTAGATTGAACATTCTCTTGCACGACTATGAATTTTTTTGCATGAAACAGAATGAATCAATCTCTGACATGTACACTCGCTTTACACACATAGCCACTTCATTGCATGCTTTAGGTAGGGAGTTAACTAATGCTGAGAAAGTTAATAAGATATTACGTTGTTTATCTCCTGCATATGATGCAAAGATAACTGCAATAACAGAATCTAAAGATTTGAATGTTTATTCTGTTGACAATCTTCTTGGATCACTAATTGCTTATGAGCAATCGGTGACTCAAAGACAGATTGATGCAGGTGAGAAGCGAAAGGAGAAGAACATTGCTTTAAAGGTGGATGACTCTGAAAGTGATCAATCGCTACCTGAGGACGAAGAGGATATTGCCCTGATGACGAGGCAATTTAGAAGTTTCCTAAGAAGGAAGCAGAGAAGACGTCAGAATTGGAATAAGGGTAAGTTCCAGAAGAATGTCAAGGCTTCGAATGAAGTCATTTGCTATGAGTGCAGAAAGCCAGGTCACATCAAGATAGATTGCCTCAATCTCAAAGGAAATCTTAACAAGGAGAAGACCGAGGAGAAACCAAAGGATAGAAGGGGTAAAAAGAGAGTCCAACGAGCTTTCTGGGCGGACTCAGCCTCAGACTCATCAGAAACAGCACCAGAAGAGGAAGTTACCAATTTGTGCTTAATGGCTGATAATCTCGACCATTCAGATGAGGATGAGGTATGTGATTTAAGCTATGAAGAATTATTTGAAGTTTCTAAACGCATACATTCTGCATATAAGAAACTTAAGAAATTGCATGCTAAGTTAAATTTGGATTACATATAGCTGCAAAAAGATTATGAGATCCTCAGAAAAGATCATGCATTAATTGATAGCAACCACATGACTTTGTTGGATGAGTATGATGATTTAAACAAGCAGCACAATCTTTTAAAATCATCACATACTGAACATGAAAAAGATTTTAAGACTTTTATGGATGAGTCGGATTCTAGAGAACATGAGTTAAAAATTGATAACTCAATTTTAGAAAGTGCCAATGCATATCTTGAAGTCCAGATTAAAGCATTTAAGGAAAATAAAATACCACCTAAGCTTGAAGAGTTTCATGAATTTTACCACAAGAACATTGACTTAAGATCTAAAAAGAAAATTTTTAGGAAGAATAAATTAGTGAATCCCTTTCCAGGGATAAAGTGTTTTTCTTGTGGTAGTTTAGGACACATTTCCCATACCTATACTTTGAAGTATAGAACACATTTAGTATGGAGAACTAAGATGCAGAAACCACAGCATATCACACATGCATCTGGTTTAAAGTTATCAAGAGGTGAACCCAAACTTGTTTGGATTTCCAAGGCTATTGTTTGATCATTTTGCAGAAACGCTCTCACAGAAGACCTCGTGAGAGTATTTGGTACCTGGACAGCGGATGCTCAAAGCATATGCCTGGAGATACAAGTCAATTTATATCGCTAGAAGCCAGGAATGGAGGCAAGGTGACGCTTGGAGATAATACCACCAAGAGAGTGGTAGGTATATATATAATTGGAAATTTAGAAAATTTTGTTATTGAGAATGTACTGTTAGTTGAAGGTTTGAAATACAATCTGTTGAGTATTAGTCAATTATGTGACAAGGGCTATCATATTAAGTTTTTACCTACAAGTTGTGTTATTAGTCTAAATGGAACTGTTGTTGTGAATGGTGACAGGGTAAATAATGTTTACATGCTAGATTTTAATTCTGTTAAAGCATCTACTGCCTTGTGTCTGAAAACTGTATCTGATGAATCATGGTTGTGGCATAGAAGGCTTTGTCATGCTAGCATGAAAAAACTTAGGAAAATCACTCAAAAGCAACTGGTTAGAGGAATACCCAAATTGGATTTTACTAAAGATCATTTGCGTGATGCATGCCAATAAGGAAAACAAGTGAGATCCTCATTCAATTCTATCAAGGAAATTAGAACTAGCAAGCCCCTAAAAATTCTTCACATGAATTTATTTGGACCTGTTAGTACCTTAAGTTTAGGAGGAAAAAGATTTGGGTATGTTATTATGGATGACTATACTAGATTCACCTGGATTAGATTTTTGAATCATAAGAGTGAATCATTTGAGGAGTTCAGAGATTTTGCCACTTGGATTCAGAGAAAACTTGGTTTTGAAATAGTTAGTATCCAAAGTGATCATGGGGGAGAATTTGAAAATGAAATGTTTAATGATTTTTGTAAATCTCTTGGAATTGAACACAACTTCTCAGCACCGAGAACACCTCAACAGAATGGAGTTGTAGAAAGAAAGAATAGGACATTAGTGGAAACTACTAGGGCCATGTTGGCAGAATATTCACTTCCTAAATATTTTTGGGCTGAAGCAGTTAGTACCACATGTTATGTATTGAATAGGGTGTACATAAGGTCAAAATTGGATAAGACACCCTATGAACTTCTTAAAGGTAGAAGTCCCAACCTCTCACATCTACAGGTTTTTGGATGTAAAGTGTTCATTCATAATAATGATAAAACTCTTCTAGAAAAATTTGATCCGAAAGCAGATGAAGGAATTTTTCTAGGATACTCAAGTGTTGGAAAATCCTATAGAGTTTTTAATAAGAAAACATTGATAGTTGAAGAGACCACACATATTGTTTTTGATGAATCTTATGATAGTAAATGGTCTAAGATGGATGAAGATGAGGTTGAGGTGATAAATCAAAAGCTTGAAAATCAAAAAGTTGAAGATAAGGTTGAAAAAGAAGAGAAAAATCAATTGCCTAGAGAATAAAAATTTGTAAGGAGTCATCCAAAAGAATTGATTTTAGGTGAACCAAGTGAAGGAGTTAGGACTAGGCATGGATTGAGAAAAGAAGTGAATCATTCAGCATTTATTTCAATGATAGAACCCACAAACATAGAACAAGCACTTTTGGATGAATTTTGGATATTGGCCATGCAAGAGGAGTTAAATCAATTCAAGAGAAATGATGTTTGGGAATTAATTGAAAGGCCAAAAGATCAAAGTGTAGTTGGGACTAAGTAGGTATTCAAAAATAAGATGAATGATTCAGGAGTAATTGTTAGAAATAAGGCTAGGTTAGTAGCTAAGGGGTATAACCAAGTTGAAGGAATTGATTTTGAGGAGACATTTGCCCATGTAGCAAGACTTGAAGCAATAAGAGTTTTGTTAGCCTTTGCTTATTTTAAAGATTTTAAATTGTACCAAATGGATGTTAAAAGTACCTTTTTAAATGGGGTGATAGAAGAGGATGTGTATGTTGAACAACCTCCAGGTTTTAAAAATTCTAAATATCCTAATCATATTTTCAAATTGAAAAAGGCATTATATGGACTAAAACAGGCACCTAGAGCATGGTACGAGAGATTAAGCACTTTCTTGTTAAATCGATCATTTGTTAAAGGAAGTGTGGACACCACTTTGTTTATGAAAAGATTTGAAAGTGAAATACTCATTGTACAAATATATGTGGATGATATCATCTTTGGATCAACTGATAAAGCTTTATGTGATGAATTTTCAAAAACAATGAGTAGTGAATTTGAAATGAGTTTGATGGGTGATTTGACTTATTTTCTTGGCTTTAGCATAAAGCAAAATGAGGAAGGGACTTTTCTTTGTCAATCTAAATATGTTAAGGAAATCCTCAAAAAGTATGAAATGGATAATGCTAAACCAGTCACTACACCCATGAGTTCCTCAGTCCTATTAGATAAGGATCCAAAGGGAAAATCTGTTGATCAAAAGAAATTTAGAGGAATAATTAGATCTTTGCTTTATTTGACTGCTAGCAGACCTGACATTATGTTTAGTGTTTGCTTATGTGCTAGATTTCAAGCTGATCCAAAAGAATCACATTTGACAGCAGTAAAAAGGATCTTAAGATATCTTTTGAGAACTCAAAATTTAGGAATTTGGTATCCTAAGAACAGTTCTTCTTTTGATATAATTGGATACTCAGATTCAAATTTTGTAGGCTGTAGGGTGGATAGAAAAAGTACTTCTGGAACATGTCAGTTCATTGGAAATTCATTAGTATCTTGTTCCAGTAGAAAATAAAATTCAGTAGCACTTTCAACAGCTGAAGCAGAGTACATTGCCTTAGGGAGTTGTGTAGCACAGGTGCTTTGGTTGAAACAACAATTGAGTGACTTAGGATTAGTAGTAGGCACCATTCCAATATTTTGTGACAACACTAGTGCCATTTGCATTTCAAAGAATCTTATTCAACATTCTAGAACCAAGCATATTGACATAAGGCATCATTTCATAAGAGATCATGTAGCGAAAAGTGAAATTAAACTACATCATGTGGCTACTAAAGATCAGCTTGCAGATATTTTCACAAAACCCTTAGCCTTTGACACATTTAGCATGTTGAGGACAAGGCTAGGTGTGATAGATCTAAATGCTTGATTAAAATTTTCTGCAAATGTATTTCTATTTGTTTTGTATTTGTTAGTTTTGTTCGTTGATTTGTTTTCATTATTATATTTTTATTTTTAGTCTGAATCCTGTTTTTTTATTTTTTTTGTTCCTTATCTGTATGTTGAAAGGCTGTAAGTTTTTGAAGTGTTGGGTTTTTTTGTTCTATTCGTACTGTACGATATGTCATCGTACTGTACGATCACGTCATCGTACCCACATTTTGTTCGTACGAACGAATAGGAAACATGGTTATGGGTAGTTATTATTATCGATCGTACATATGAATACGTCATTCGTATGTACGATCCATGTGTCGTTTCACGTGGGGGACGAACCTAACCGTCACCTGAACGACCTTTAATTTTCTGATCATCCCGGACGAACACGTAATCGTTTGTACGATCAGGAAGTCAAAAAGCCTGTACGAAAGGACGCCTCGGGACGAGCAGTTTACAAAAAATCATTTCATTTTGACTGTTTTCATTCGTCTCAGACGAATTTTAATTCATCCCGGACAAAACGAGGATCGTCTTGTACGAATGCTATTCGTACAGTACGATATCAGGTTTTTTCTATATAAATGAGGGTCATTTCTTTCATTTCACCATCTATCTAGAAACCTTTAGAACCTTGAGAGAAAATATCTGGGAGTGGAAAAAGGGCACGAGTGGCTAGGCGTCCGGCGTCTAGAAGGGAATGTGATAAAAATTTCCTTAGTGAGGAGAATGAGGAAGCATACCTTAGGTATGCTGCATCTAAGGTTACTCCTTCCCGCATCCTACTGCAAGAAAACATCCATTTTGCAGTTATGCCCCTCTTTGATTCGACACAGCTTTCTTTTCTATTGACCTTGATTTATGCCTTCAATAAGGACTTGTTTCATGTTTTCCTGGTAAACATGACCTTTAACGAGGATCATACTACCATCTCTTCCTATGTCCTTAAACAAAAGGTTAGAATAACTAAGGAGGATTTAGGAGAATATATTCATCTTAGAACTGAAGGGATTAGAGCTCATACTTTCTCCACAAGACCTAAAAATGGTTGGTCTGAAATTAACCAAGTTTTTAGAGGTGCAAGCATACCTACACATGTTGCTCGGGTAGAAATATTGAATCAAAATGCTAGGATAATTCAACATGTGCTTAGGACATCAATAATACCTAAAGTAGGAGATCGAGTTAATAAGACTCCACTTCTTTCTGTAATAATATTTTCTATTATGACTGGTCAGCCTATAGATGAAGCTCAATTGATCTTAGATTACATCTATTATCTGTCTGACATTGGGTTGGCTAGTGTGAAGAGAAAGAAAAATATTGCTTTAGGACATGTTGTGTGTTATATCCTAGAGAGAAAGTACAATCTAGTTCATCCTTCTGGTCCTTCAGAGCTCCCACTATACTTCATTGATGCTTCTTTTAGAGCATTATTTGGGAAAGAGGGTACAGCTGACAGCTCAGATGATGAGCCTAATTTTGCTACTGCTCCTTCAGGTGCACCCTCAACTGCATCTGGACCTTCACAGGATTTCTATCAAAATATGGTCCAACATTTTGATAGAATGGACCAACGTGTTGATGACATGGAGGCTCATTTAAAGAGGCAGGATGATCAGTTTGATGCTGTTAACACAAACATTGCTACTCTTAACAGCTATTTCTCATTGTTCGGTGGTATATCACCTCCTCCACCTCTTGATTAGGGTCCCACTCAGTACTAGCTTGGATGATTTTGTGTCACTATTTGCTTATTTTTAAGTTGACTATGAGTATCTTGTTGTGAGTTGTTATTTTGAATATATTTTTAGCAAGTTCTTTATTTGATATGTGCCTTAAAAGTGTAACTTGCTATGGTTGTATGGTGTGAAGTTATTAGTAATGAAATGTTCCAGTGTTTCGGTGTTTATTCTTTTTGTGTTAGTGCATAGCCTTGTTTCACTTGAATATAGTTGATTACTGATTTAGAATGTTAATTAAGTTCATATTACAATAAAAATAATAATGCATAACTTTATAATTTCAAATCTTTTAGATTCCGTTATGTTGTGATGTGGATTAGAAGATCTTCTTTAAATCTTATTTAGACATATTATTTAGTCTAAAATTATGTATGGTTGTTGTTTTAACATTATTCTCGCATTCTATATCTTTGTGTTTATTATTGTATTTGTGACTAAAGAGATAATCTTATTGGAAAGAATCTTAAATTCATAAGCAAAGCATGAAAAGATGCACAAAATGTGTCATATAAGAAAAGATGCGCAATGTCGCCAAATGTAAAAAGACACACAAAGTGTGTCATCAAATCAAAAGATGCGTAATGTCGCCAACTGTAAACAGAAACATAAAGTGTGCCATCAAATCAAAAGATGCGCAAAGTCGCCAAATATTCTTTTCTTTAGTTTTTTTTTCTTCTCTTTTTCACTAATCAATAATTGTCACTTTAGACCTAGAATTTTTGATAATGTTATCTCTCCTTCTATACAAAAATTGAGACTGCTAAATATGTCTAATACATTACTACTATAGATCGACTTTTCTTGTCCTTAGCATAATTTGCAATCTAACATTTTTGAGTCTTTAGTTTTTTGCATCTCATTTCAATATTGTAATTCAACTTCATTTAACATAATTTTATTTCTCAGCTATATTCTAGTGCTCTTTTTGCTGTTGGCAAAAGGGGGAGAGTTTTATTGTTTGACTTATGTTCTTGTATGGTTGTATATGCTTTGTATTGTTTGACTTATGTTCTTGTATGGTTGTATGTGCTTTGTATGTATGTTCTTGTATGATTGTATGTGCTTGCTTTGTTTTTGTTGCTCTACACTCTTTTCTTCCCTTCTCTTGTCTATCCTCAAATATCTTGATTTGTCTTTAAGGGGAGCTTAAGGATAGGATAAGTCAGTTTTAGGGATTTAGGTTATTTTGGGGGAGTGTGGATCTTTTATTTAAAGGGGTTACATTGAGTGAATGTTAGAAGATCTTTTTATTTTTTTGTATATCATCAAACAATAGTTATTTTGCCATCATCAAAAAGGGGGAGATTATTTTTTATTGGAGTGAATTGTTTTGTTCATGAGAATTCTAATCCAAGTTTATATTTTTGATTATTACAAAAGTTTATTGTTTGTCTAATTCATCTTCTAACATATATACTTGAGTTTTTGTTTGTCTGTGTATACTAAAGTATTTTTCAGGAAATTCACACTCAAGACTGTTGAAGACTTCAAGTTCACTTGTTCACTGTAAATAAAGTCTGTAATTTTCTTTTCTTCTTTTTCTTGAGTCTGAGAGAGTGTGATTGTAAGTTGGATAACTGTGCACACACACACAATGGGGGAGTAAAAAGTTTAAATATTTTTAAACTGATCGTACAGTACGAATTAATTTCGTACAGTACGATATGAAGAATATGTCCTCCAGGGAGAACCCATCATACTAGAAAATTTTTCTAAGGCATGTTCGTACAGTTTGAATAACATTCGTACATGAGTTTTTGCTGTATGAACAGCTCAAAATTGGGTTCGTCCAGAGGTTCGTACGGGACGAATGTATCAGACGATGCTCACTGTTCGATTCGTCCAAGCGTTCGTACGGGACGAAGCGATCGGACGATGCTCACTGTTCGATTCGTCCAAGCGTTCGTACGGGACGAAGCGTTCGGACGATGCTCACTGTTCGATTCGTCCAAGCGTTCGTATGGGACGAAGCGTTCAGACGATGCTCACTGTTCGATTCGTCCAAGCGTTCGTACGGGACGAAGCGCTCGGACGATGCTTACTGACATGATCATCCAAGTGTTCGCACGGGACGAACTATGTGTACGAATGGCTCTGTTGTGTTCGTCTGATGAGTCGTTGAACTATTCGTACAGTACGATGGACGATCGTACGGGACGATCGGCACGGACTTAACTTGAAAATTCAGTTTTTGGACGGTTTTTCCTGTCCTAAGTATAAAAATGACTCAAAACTGTTTTGAAAAAAGATCCTTCTGCGAAAATTCTTTTGAGAAGTTAGAGGAGAGTGATTGGGAGAGTGTTTGAGAGTGAGTTTTGAGAGATCCTTCAAGAGAAAATTATGAGGAGATTCACAAGGTTATCCAATTGAGAGGATTTCTTTTACTTGTTCTTCAAGCATCTTCCTAGTTCCTTGGAGACTTTTACAAGAGTATTGTTCGAAAGGATTCCGGTTCTCTGCCACACTTGGAGAGTGAAAAGGACGACGGTTCTCTGCCACACTTGGAGAGTGAAAAGGACGACGGTTTTCTGCCGCACTTGGAGGGTGAAAAGGACGACGGTACTCTGCCGCACCGGGGTTGGTGGAAGAGAGTTTGTAAAGGCTTCTCCGCCTTGCTGTGGGGGCAAAAGGAGAGACACTTGGTTTTAGTGCAATACCTAGAGAAGGGATCTCTAGGGAGTGGATGTAGGTCGAGTTTGACCGAACCACTATAAATTCTGGTGTTTTCTGTTCTCTATTTATTTTTCTGCATTTCTATTTTTCTGCAGTTTATTCTCGTTGTGGTTGAATTTCTGTTTTAAAAGAAAGAGCAAAAATTATGTCTGATCATACTGTACGATTAGCTTTTAAATTTTCCGAATTATCAAGAGTAATTTTAAAAGGAACCAATTCACCCCCCTCTTGATTAGCCTAGAGACATTGAGCAATAGGTCTAACAACCTGTTTGCACTATCACTAGACTATTGAAAGCATTTCATTTATACGCTCTTTTATTTTATTTTATTTATTGCATTAATTAGATTGATTAAATGGGTTTTAATTTTAATTAAAGTTGAATTTTAAATTGTTCATTTCTCTAATTAAAAAAGCATTTTAAAATTGTTTAATTAATCTCGATCTAAATCATAAATTGGAATTCATTGTTCAAATTGATGTTATTTTAAAGTTATTTCATTTATATGGTTTATTAAATTTAATTGCTCATTAATTTAATTGAGTTGAATGTTATTTATTTAAGTATTATTTAATTAACTTTAAGTTTTAAATGAGTTAAAGTTTTTCAATTAAAGTTTGATTGATTTTAATTTAGGTTAAAATTTAAATTTGTATCTTGAAATTATCTAATTAAATTAGTTATTCAATTGGTTAATTGGGTTTATTAATTAAATGATTTTAATTTGGAATTATTTAATTTGATCAGTTAAATCAAGGTTTCAATTTAATTGATTAAAGCTCTTTTCCATTAGTTTAATAAAATTCACTTTACTGATTTAAGCTATTCAATTTTTAGCATTAAATTGGTTCAGCTTCAATCTGTTAGAGTTTTGATTAAATGATATTCAATTTCAAAAGAAAGTTTGATTTTTTTAGTTCTGTTCAATTAATCCGATTTTAATTTCATTTAGAAATGAAAGAATTTAGAGCTTACTTATATCTTTTTATTAACTGTTTAGGTATTCCTTTGATTAAAGTTGTGATTTTATATTTATTTATGCTTTAATGTTTAATCAGATTAATTTTTTGAACAGATTTAGATTTCAATTTAGAATGGAGCTTTAATTATTTGTTAATTAAGTTATCCAACTAATTAATCAACTGATTTTACTTGGTTAGCTCATTCGATTGGTCTATTAGTGATTTAATTAGTTAATGATAGGTTTCAATTGAATGCTTTCCAATTTACGTAAGTACAAAATTTTGGAGGAAATTTCGGCGTCCCCTACCCACGAGATGAGGTAAGAGGAGGGCACTTGCACTTTAGCTCGACTTAACTGGAGCGAGTCAACGGCAAGGAGTTTGGGAGAGTGAATCGATCCCAACAATAGTCTTTGGGTCTTCAATCCACTCGACCCGATCAACTCGATGGCCGAGGGTTTCGGGCAGTGGCGGAGCCAGGATTATTTATCTGCGGGGGCACAAATTTTTAATTTGAAAAATACTGTCAAGTTTTTTCATTCGAGCTTGAAATTAAAACTACATCTTATTAATATAAAAATATATAAAAAATTATAATTAGCATATTTTAAGCTACTTGATTTAAATTTAAATATTGTAATCTTTCTCTAGTGTAATTTGTTGGTTTTAATTATATAAATTTCCTATAAAAGAGAATTTGGAGATTTTAAAATAATTAAAAAAATTGATGAAAAATTTAAAATTAAAAAAAAAACTAGCAATGTGAATATAAATGATTAAAATGGGAAAATATATAAATAAAGAGAGAAATATAAATGAAAAAAAAAATTTAAGATGGTCTAATAAAAATCAATAAAAATTAGCTAATATAATAAGAGAGATAGTAAAAAATAAATTTAAAATTTAAATCACTCTCATGGAAGAGAGAGAGGGGGGGGGGGATCGAATCAACCCCGGGACTTTCTTGAACTTTTCCAAATGCCTTATTAGAATATTTTGATAGAATTTTTATATTAAAACTTATAAGAATTTTATTTTTACTGAATATTTTTTATAATATATGTGGGGTGGAATTTAAATGCTATGTATGCTGATAAAAAATAAAAAAATAAAAAAATAGAAATGCTCATTTCATAGGTTAAAAATATAAATAATGTATGCAATTTATATTGTATAGTTTATTGGAAAGCATAGGCTATCAATCAGAATATTTTATATTTAAAATTTGTATATATGATGTGCGTTTACAATTTAATTTGCTCAAAATTTAAGAAATATAAAAATATGTTTTAAAAAAGAAAAATACTATTTTTCCTATCTGAACCAACATTTTTTCAGCATGTAGAAGACCTGTGTTTTGATAGCCACTCCTAGTAATTTTTTTTATTTTTATTGAGGGCCTTTTGATTTGCTGAAAAAGAAATACTAAATAAAATAAAATATTGTATATAATATATTGGAAATGCTTCAAGTTATTTTGATAAATGTAAAATATACGCAAGTGATTATTTTTTATTTAACTTGAAGCAAAATGAGTGTGACGTAAAACCTAATGACACTAATGGTTGTTGGTAGGCATTGGTGCACACTGGCTGTCGATCGATGTGACGGTAGATGTGGTCGTCAATTGGTAGAGAACGGTGGCTAACAATGGCAGCGGATGACTGGTGATAATGGTTGGCAGTGGCAACCTATGGTGAATTCTAAATATAATGTATTTGAAAAATCGATCAAATATAATGATTTCCAAAGATATAAATTAAACAAATAGGTGAATTCTAAATACTATAAAATTTTACTATTTCAAATCAAACATCAATATTTTAATACTTTATTTGAATTACTTTTTTATTATAAAATTATGAAAAATGATGATTTTTCTAAATTATAATATTTCTTTAGAAATTAAAGTTGGACCTTATTTTATACAACAACAACAACATCAAGCCTGTTAAAAGTCAAATTCTCATTTAAATCTAATAAATAATGATCATTTCTAATATTTTCTAATCAAGTCTTTTTAGGTCTACCTCTACCTTTCTTAACATAAGTCAAATCTAAAATCTCTACTTTCCTAACCGGGTCATCGGGAGGCCACCGTTTTATGTGACCTAACCATCTAAGGCGACTCTCTCTAATCTTATCTTCCACTGGAGCTACTCCAACCTTTTCACGAATATGCTCATTTTGTATCATATCTCTAAGGGTAAAGCCACTCATCCACCTAAGCATCCTCATCTCTGCAACACTTAACTTAGAATTATGCTTCTCTTTTAATGGCCAACATTCGACACCATAAAGCATTGCAGGTCTCACCACAATCTTATAGAATTTTCCCTTAAGTTTGAGGGGTAGTTTTCTATCACACAATAAGCCCGATGCATTCCTCCACTTCAACCATCCAACTTGGATTCTGCTGATAATATCCCCATCTATTTCACCATCACTCTGAACAATAAATCCAAGATATCTAAAACGTGTACTCTTATTAATGACTTGATCGCCCAAAGTCACAATCCCCTCACTAGGTCTATTATTACTAAAATTACACTCCATATATTCCGTTTTAGATCTACTCAAGCGAAAACCTTTAGACTCTAAGGTTGAGCTCCATAATTCTAGTTTACCTTCAACTCCCTCTCTAGTCTTATAAACAAGAAGAATATCATCAGCAAAAAGCATACACCAAGGTACATCCTCTTACAAATGTCTAGTGAGAACATCCATGACTAAAGCAAAAAGATATGGGCTTAAGGCTGATCCTTGATGTAATCCAACCGAAATAGGGAAATACTTGGTCAAACCACCTTGTGTTTGAACACAAGTAATAGCTCCTGCATACATATCTTTAATGATTTGAATATAAGCGCTATTAACTCCTTTCTTTTCAAGAACTCTCCATAGCACTTCTCTTGGAACTTTATCATATGCTTTTTCGAAATCAATAAATATCATATGTAAATCCTCCTTATTCTCTCTATATATTTCTCCATTAAACCTCTTAATAAATGTGTGGCTTCCATAGTAGACCTATCCGGCATGAATCCAAATTGATTTTGAGAAACATTAGTATCACGCCGCAACCTATGCTCCATAACTCGTTCCCATAGTTTTAAAGTATGACATTAACTTAATTCCTCTATAATTCGCACAATCTTGTGCATCACCTTTATTCTTAAAAATAGAGATTAACACACTCATTCTCCACTCATCTGGCATCTTTTTAGTCTACAAAACAATATTAAAAAGTTTAGTAAGCCAAGAAATTTCTTTATCTCCTAAGCATTTCCACACCTCTATTGGAATATCATTAGGTCCAAAAACTTTTCCACCCTTCATTTTCTTTAAAGCCTCTCTAACTTCGGTTTTACTAATACGCCCGTAATTTTAAATTTTATAGATATTTTAAAATTTAAAAATAGATTATAGCTTTAAATTATTTGGTATATTTTATTTACCAAAAATGTCATTCTTTAGAGCTCATCTTCAGATCCAGTGCTCTTAAGTAGGGATGTCAAAATCGGGTTTCGGGTCGAACCCGAACTGACCCAGGGTTCAAATGGGTCAACCCTAACCCGACCCAGGTATGTAAACGGGTCAAAAATTCAGACCCGGACCTGACTCGTCGGGTTGGCGAGTTGACCCGACCCGACTTGGAACGGGCTGGAGCCTAGACGACGAACGGCGAGCGGCGGGCAGACGCTAGCGAGCAGCCGCGTCCGCGAGCGGCCAGGCACGCGAGCATCCACGAGCATGCGCTGGCAGCAACGCGGGCGACTGGGCAGGGCGCAGGCAGCAGCGCGGGCGGCCGGGCAGGGCGCGAGCAGCTTCGGCGGCACGCGGGCATCATCAGCGGGCGCGCGAGCAGGGCGCGGGCAGCCGAGCAGGGCTCGGGCAGCCAGGGCAGGTACGCGTCCAGTCGGGGTAGCTCATTTCAAATGGGTTTTCTGGTCAATCCGGCAACCCGTCGAGTCAACCCGAACCCAACCCGTTTTTTAAACAGGTCAATTTTGGGAACCCGAGCCTGACCCGTTTTGAAATCAGGTCGGGGCAAACCCGAAATTTACGGGTCTGGTTCAACTCATGTTTTCGTGTCGTGTCAAATATTGACACCCCTACTCTTAAGGCTTCATTTGCATATAAAAATTTTTTGAATTAAATTTTTCATGCGAAAAGCTGCTTCAGAGAAAAAAAAAAAAAGCTCACCCAAAAGAAGCCTAAAATATCTAAGCTTTTATTTCAAATTCAAGTCATTTTCATGCGGATAATAAAAATCTATTTATAATATTTGAAGTGACACATTTATACATTTAGCTAAAAACTCAAAACACTTTTTCATATATCCCAAGCTGATTTATTTGATTATAAATATCTTTTTTAGTGGTTAAGGATCTTACAGATCTCATAATTGAATGATCTTTAACTAATTAGACTTCTTTTGATGAGGCATACATTTTAACTATAAGCATATAAGTTTCAAAATTCATTTAGCCTTTTATTAATGTTTTGCAGTTTTTCACCTATGCTTCGAGTATTTGATTTAGGTATATTATGTTTGGATCATAATATTTTTGGTGTTGTTGGAATCATCTCATTGAAATATATTTTTTTTCAACTTTAATTTTGTTGAATAAGAGTTTGGATGATTTTGAATTTAGTTTTAAAAATTTTCTAATTTAAACACTACACCATGCATGATTTATGCTTGACAAAATAAATTTTATAATTATCTATCAATTCTAAAAAATTTTCCCATTCAATTTCATATTCTAAAAAAAATGAATTTTATTGAAATAATACAAAATTAAAATATATAAAGCTTAATTTTATGTCTTGAAATTTTATCAAACTGAATTTCGTATGCGAGAAAATTATAAAGATTATTAAAATTGAAGATTTAATGAAACCTAGTATTGAAGCTTAATGCAGCTCATCTTGATCTATTAGTTGGGGCTTTGATTACTAGCCAATTACTTCTGAATTTTAAACTTGCATATGTGGTAGGAGTTATTTTATAGAGCGGTTTAATTGATAAAATTAGTAGAAAAATATCCAATAATTAAAATTTAAATAGGAACAAATTCGTCAAATAATTTGGCTCATTCTGAATGCACCAAACAGTTGGGTGCACTCTGAATACCCTAAACAATTTGATGTATTTAGCTTTGATACATCCTCGAAAAATTATCTTGATCGAGCACGAATCTTGCGGCAAAATCAAGTTGGAAACTTCCAACTTTAAAATTGGGACCACCCGAACTCCGATTTCGACAAACTTATAGTCAAACTAAACGTCTCAGAAATACGAACACAACGACACCAAATTCAACCCAATCCGAGCCCAAATGAGTCCAAATCAAGGGCCTGAAGCGTTGTTGGATGGTTCAAACCATAATTTGGATTACCAAATGGTCTCCAAATATGACATGCTTATAGTAGAATCGAGCGTCTCGATGAGACAAATCCAACAAGCCTAAGATTGCCAAAATCCGATATCTCTAAGGCCTCCAAATATCCAGCAAACAATCCACGATCAAGGGATTCAACATCGGCCATCCATTCAAACCACTCCCTAATTACCCTTGATCTTCCACCTATTTACGGGCTATGCCACTCCCTAAAATCTATAAATAGAGCCCCCTCTCCTCTTGAAAAAGACACATAATCCTAAGAGAGAAAGAGAGAGCTCTTGCCTCCTTGCTCCTCCTTGACCACCGCCGGACTACCGCTTGACGTCGTTGCTCCGCCGGACCACCACCTAAGGCCCTGCACTTCGCCGGACCACCGCTTGACTCTGTTGCTCTGCCGGACCACCACCTGAGACCCTGCACTTTGCCAGACCACCACCTGAGGCCCTGCACTTCGCCAGACCACTACCTAAGGCCCTGCACTTCGCCGGACCACCACCTGAGGCCTTGCACTCCTCTGAACCACCACATGAGGCCCTGCACTCTGCCAGATCACCACCTGAGGCCCTGTACTCCGCCGGACCACCGCATGACGTCCTCAACTTCGCCGGACCACCACCTGAGGCCCTACACTTCGCCGGACCACCACTTGAAGCCCTGCACTCTGTCGGATCACCACCTAAGGCCTTGCACTCCACCGGACCACCGCCTGATGTCCTCAACTTCGCCAGACCACCACCTGAGGCCTTGCACTTCGCAGGACCACCACCTGAGGACCTGCACTCTGCTGGATCACCACCTGAGGCCCTGCACTCCGCCGGACTACCACCTAGGACCCGAAGTTCTGCCAGATCACCTGAAGACCCCGAAGTTCCGCCAGCACGACATCAGATTTTCACATTACCTCGACTTCAACCCGATGGTTGATACTTGTAATCTGATCGCCCTCGGAGGCGAGTCAGCCCCCTGTAATTAACTCAAGTTCTAGTGGAATCATTTCAACTAGGCCAGGCCCCATGGTTTTTTCTCTTTTTCAGGATTTTTCACGTAAAAAATCTTATGTTCCCTGTGTGTGAGCTGGATATTCATGCAATACTAAGACGTAAAATTCAATCTCTACTGCCGCGTATATTCTAGCCCGCAACAAGCTTAAAGAGCTGATGGGGGAGAGAGAGATTGTAAAGAGGGAGAGAGAGAGCTGAAGCTGGAGAGAGTGAGGCCTCGTTTTGTTCACCAGCTCCTTTTTTTGTTTTTAAACGGAAGTATCGAAATGGGAAACGGAGAAATTTTTTTTCTTCCAGATCGGCGAAAATTCGGAGGCTCGGGAGAAGGTATTTTGAAAAAGCCGTCTTAACAAACAGCAAAACAATAACTTTTTCTTCAATTCAAACTGGAGAGGAAGAAATTACGGCCAAACAAACGAGGCCTAAGAGAATTGACAGGTGAGAGCGAGCTAATTGGGGAGATAGAGAGGGTAAAAAAATTTAAATATAATCTTTAATTATCTCGTAATGTATGAATTTATCTTAATAATTTAAAGGCCCAAATAATAATAATAATAATAAGAGAGTATTAAAACTTGCTTCTAAATGCATTCATTTGTCAACGTCAATTTCTCTTCTCAACAACAAACAAAAGAAAAAAAAAAGAAACGCATACACGCACCACATTGCTGTGCTGTGCTTCAGGAGTCGTCTATTGGTCCCCACGTGCTTGCGGGAGGTGGGCCCAATACTCCTAAGCCGCTGCCGACCTTTCCTAGATACTTTGCACTAACAGAAAAGCAACGCTAATTGGCTTTATTTTATTCCGATTAATGAAAAATAAATAAAATTATGTCAGAAATTTGGAATAAATGATCATTAATTAATTTTAAAATTAATATAATATTAAAATTTAACATTTAACATTTATCTTAAGTTAGATCTACTAATATTTAATTTTTTATAATGTAATTATATTAAAGTATTCTGATATTTTTTTCCTAAAACAATTGCAATCAAATACATTATTTTCATAATCATCACAATTTAGCTTTAAAAGATGATTAAAACTTATAGTTTTTACATTATTAAATTCTTAATTTATATTTAGTCATTTTTTATAACAGCATTTCAACTAATGAGTTTTTATGGAGACTTTACAGCCAATCAGAGTTCACATTTAAATTTATTATTTGAATAATTACACTCAATATAACATACAAATCTTAGATTAACACTCGTAGTTTAATTTAATATTTTAGCCAAAAAAAGTACAAAAATAGTTATAAATTATCTGATCTTAAATTAATATTTCATAAAATTATAATTAACACTTACTAAACACAAATTTAATACTTATAATTAACACTAATATAAAAATACTGTCAGTTTAAATTTAATTAAAAAAATAAAATCTAGCAACTGAGACCCTATAAATTACTACCTCCCTATCCTACCCTATCATAACTCCGAAGCATCTTCTCCTCAAAAAAATAAAACAGATTTGTATTCTCTGTTTTATAAAAACGCCGTCTATTCGCCCACCGGAAACCTCTGGAGCCCTACCCCCACTCTCCAGCGACGCCCACCGTTTCCCCTCCCACATTTTAATTAAACTCCCTTCTTCCTCTCCCCCCAACCCTCAACCCAATCGCAGACATCGCTTAACACGATGGCAACCGATGAAGATCCCTCACCGCCGGCGACTCCCACGGCTACTTCTGATCCAAACCGAAAAGTTTTGTTCGGCAAGTACGAGATGGGCCGACTATTAGGTCAAGGCACCTTTGCTAAGGTGTACCACGGCCGGGATCTCCGCTCCGGCGAAAGTGTCGCTATCAAAGTCGTCAGCAAGGATCACATCCGGCGAGAATCCTGCTTGTCCGCACAAATTCAGCGCGAGATCTCCATCATGAGCCTCGTCGGCCACCCGAACGTCGTCGAGCTCAAGGAGGTGATGGCCACTCGATCTCGCATCTTCGTCGTTATGGAATTCGTGCGCGGCGGCGAGCTTTTCTCTGTCGTGGCCCGCGGCCGCCTTCCCGAGGTTCTGGCACGACGATATTTCCGGCAGCTGATTTCCGCCGTTGATTTCTGTCACTCCCGCGGCGTTTCTCACCGAGACCTGAAGCCGGAGAATCTCCTCCTCGACATCTCCGGCAATCTCAAGGTCTCCGACTTCGGGCTTTCAGCCCTTCCAGATCAGCTCCGGCACGACGGTCTTCTGCATACGCAGTGTGGCACGCCCGCGTATGTTGCGCCGGAGGTGCTCCGGAGCAGGGGATACGACGGCGATCGGGCTGATATATGGTCCTGCGGTGTTATCCTGTTCGTCCTCCTTGCCGGATTTCTTCCTTTTCAACACGAAAATCTGATGCGAATGTACAGCAAGGTGTTCCGCGCGGATTACCAGATCCCTCCATGGTTTTCCCCTGACGCCCGCCGGCTGATTTCCCGACTCCTAATCGCCGATCCGAAAACTCGTATCTCTATCCCTGAAATCCTCCGCCACAGCTGGCTCCGCTGCAGCGATTTCCCGTCGCCGATATCGATTTCACCGCCAATTTCTCCTTCGGCGGCGGAATCGGACTCCGATGCGAAGGAACTAGGCGATTCGCCCAGATTCTACAACGCGTTCGAGTTGATCTCGGCCATGGCCGGAGGTTTCGATTTGTCTGGAATGTTCGAAGGAGAAGGGAGGAGGAGGAAAAAGGGGACGATTTTCACGTCGCGGCAATCGCCGGCGGCGATCGTGGAGGCGTTAGAGGGCGCCGGAATGGGGCTAGGCTTTGGAGTGGCGAGGGATGATAGAGGGGGTTTTAAGTTGAGGATGGAGAGGAGAGAAGAGGGGAGAATGGGAAAGTTGGCCATTACCGCCGAGGTATTTGAGGTAGCGGAGGGTGTCGCCGTCGTCGAGTTTTCGAAGAACTCCGGCGATACCCTCGAGTACGCTAAATTTTGCGAGGAGGATGTACGGCCTAAATTGAAGGATGTTGTTTGGGCCTGGCCGGGGTGACGAGGGGACCGGCGATATCCGGTATTTTGGATAGGGTTTTGATGACGGGTAGGCCACTCGGATTCTGGGAATACTGCCGCGTGGCTCGTGTCCCGTGGGACCAATGGGCTGAAGGAGCTTTGACATTTTTTTGTAGATATCTTTTTTAATTTGTGAGATATTTGCGACGAGAAGCGCTGGACGAGTGACATATGATGAAAGGAAGAATCTGTATCACTTCAGAAATTATTATGTGCGGCTTCTGGGCTGATATAATAATTCAGATATATTAGTGTATATATTTTATATTATATATATATATATATAATATATATATTCATAATTTGAATGGAATTGTTTCAGTTCAGATTTTACACAGAATAATTTCTCATATCATTGAGTTAGTTAAATAGTAGTATGCAAATAGATTTGCAAGTAATTTTTTAAATATTCATAAATTTAGTATATTTAAAAGGAATGCTCTTTTATATATTATAAGAAATTTTATTTGAGCAAATATTTCTAAATTTTAAAACATCAAAATATTATGATAAAAGTTTTTAGAAGAAAACTATGAGATATTTTGTTAAATTTTCTCAGCAAATTTATAATCGAGAAAATTTTATTGAGATCATTTAAGGAGTCAAACATTATATAACTTATTTATTTTTATAGTTAAAATGAGTGTCTCAATGAGATGAATCTGATAAAATTAAAATAGTTTATTTTTGAGATTATTGAAATATTGAGAAGCCAAAACAAGTATTGTAGTCCTTATAAGAATGAGGCTTCGTGCAAGCCAGTTATTGTAGTCCTTCCAAAGAGAGAGATTTAGAATTTTAGATGACATAATGTTATGGCCAACATGAGATTGAAAACAATCAGAATGGATAAGCTGGATGAATGATTTTACGGAGTAAATTTAAAGCTACTTGGTGTTTGTTGAATGATAGACTCTTTCTCATTTAATTATAGTTTCCTTTCCAGCAGCCATGATCTAACCAAATTGTATCTTGCACAATGCCTCCAACTGAATGAAGTTGAACGGGTGACAAATGCCCAAAATAGGTTTGTGGTATGTTTTAAAATATTGAAGCTCATGACGTGCACCTTATAGGCAGACCCTAGAGAGTGACTAGACTGATCGTTTGCGAGGATTGTTAGACACCTGCTTTCTCGCCAAATTCTCTTAATGGGCTTTGATCTCCTATTTAAATCAGGCTCTTGCATTTAGCATTGCAATATTGGGACAACTCAACATCACGAGGACTATGACTATGATAGGCGAACAATTATGGGTCGATGCCCAAACCATCAGATGGGGTCTAACACTTATGCTTCGATCTGCGCTCATGTCAATCTTTCAAAATGACTTCCAACCGGTGTTTAGTTTCAAGTGCTACTTGGTTGATTTTTCTAGAGAGTGGAATATGAAGGTATTTTTATGCTTTTCTTACATTGTGGGTTAATCGAACATAAGGAGAACTAGTGCCAAAAGCCTAAGGGCCAATTGACTAGTCCTAAACAATTGCGAACATCACCAATTTACGGAGCTCAACACAATTCTCCTACCTCCAGTTCTAGGAAAACTAAGGACATTGATCACTGCAACACTCACATTAGTGTTGGATTAGTAGTTTAAGCCCAAACCGATGTCCATGGCCCATCAGTCATGCAGCAGGTCCTTCCCACGCTAGCTCTAATTACATTTCAGGAGGAACCTACACCACTAAAAAACTATCCAAAAGCCTTAAGGGGCAATGATGAGGCCTCATATGGTTCCTTGATTGTTATTTCTACGAGAAAACAAAACAACTTGTCGCCTAAGGCCAAATCCAGGAAGATTTCACCTAGCACCAAAGGCCATGAGTTTGGAGAACACAAAAATGTCAACAACTAGGCTGTCCAAAATAGTGAAACTTCCCAACTCTTCAACAATGATCGCCCTCAGAAAACGATCTTCAACTATGATCCTAAAAGCACATTTACTGAAAAACATGCGGCTCAAAGTGTTTTGAGCAATGATAGAAGAAACAACTCCTACAAGGCCTACGACCAGGGCAAAAAGATTTTCTCAAGGGCACTTCATCAAGAAGCTTCAACGTTTTGGTCCCATTGACCCTCTCCCTAAGAAGAAGAAGAAGAAGAAGAAGAAGAAGGAAAAAAAAAGATTGATGATTTAGGTGATAGGGAAGCTCCCTAATAGTTGTCTAATGAAGTCGTTTAACTCTTGGAGCAGTTGTGGAGTTTAGAAGTAGGTGACAGACATCCAGTTAAGCCACCTGGCCAATGGGCATGGAATGTAATTCTCTATTCTTCTTGAAATTAGAGTGATCCACTTGAGCAACTTGTCAATGTTGAGGTTTGTCATTGAGATCTTTAGAGTGCTTCACAAGCTGATTTAATTATTGTTAGTGCACTGGGAAGCTAATCATCCTTCACGGCTATTTCAACCCTTTATTTGGTGTCCCATACAATAAAGAAAGAAGCTACTTGATAGGAGAGGGAGAGGTAGCGATTGAGTCCATTAAATGAGAGGAGGAAACTACTTAAGAAGAGGGCCAATGACGAGAATGCATAATTCAAATAGGAGGCCCACATAAAGAAGGTGGTGGGGACCAGATGCTTACATCTTGAATGTTATGACTAAAGAAGCTAGGGTTTGTGTCGAGGAATGGATGCAAGCCAATGAAAAAATGAAGAGGTTCTTCAAGAGGATATGATGAGTATACACAAAGCAGCTCCCCCATAAGCGCCCCACCTTTTTAGCCTCCACTCCACTGTTGCCTTAAAATCTAAAGAAGAGCATATATAACAATTTTTAGGTCCTATATAATTTTAAGAATTATGCTCATTATATTACATACTTTGAATAATTCATTCTAGTAGATGGAGGTTTGCTCATATGGCATCGAGAAGTTTGCAACATAGTCTGATATGTAAATTGAGAATCATGCTTTGAGGGACCTTATGTTAGGCTTGAGTCAAGTGATTGCCACAATGGATACTCTTAAAAAAAATTTGCCTAATATTTTAACAATCATAAGTAGACAATATTTATATGAGATTAGTGCTAATCAGACTAATATACTCCAAAGAGGGTACAACCTTGAAAGCAACATGATCTCATTTCTAGTCCCCTTGGGTGTCCCTACGTGAAAACTTAGATGGTTATCATAGAACTCACCAACCAATCTTATCGAGTGAAAGACACAATCAATTGAGAGTTATCAAAGGGCTCATCAATCAATCTAGTGATTGAAAGAATTAATTGGGAGTTCAAGATGAGGGTTAAGATCACTGTATCTTCTGATCATGGAGTCTCACGCAAGATTGCAATAAAGACCAACATCTATTCAGTAAACCCTGGTCGAATTGAAGGGCTTATTGATATTATTAATTGATGTGTTGAGCTATAAATCCTCTTATAGAGGCAATTACGGAAACCTACGATTGGAGTTACTATTTTATGAAATAATCATCACAATGAGGTTGGTGGCAACAGTGCGTTAGAGTTGGTGATAATAATCATAGTCGGTGACAATGATGGTGATCAAGGTTGGTGCCAATGATGGGCATTAATGTTAATGGCAACAACATGACAAGATTGGGGACCAATTGGTCAACCCCACTCAAATTAAGGGCTCATTAATGTTGTTAACTGATTTGTAAAGCTATAGATCCGTATAGACACAATGAGAGCCACTTATGATCAATGGTTATCTGATGACATCATCATCGCAATGAGGTTGGCAAGCACAATGGATTAGAATTGGTTGTAATGGCTAGAGTCAAGGTTTATGATGATGACAGCAACAACAATGTTAATGGAAACATGTGTCATCATTAAAAACAATAATAAAAGTTGGTTTGTTTGTAACAACAAGCATCAATCTTGTTAGAGACATATAGCTCGAACTTATTGGCAATGATAAATGTTGTTCTTATTAACAACCTTATAGATGGTTAGGGGTGTCAATTTCGGGTCACAGGTCGGGTTCGAGTCGAACCCGAAATTGACTTGGCATTATTCAGGTTCGGGTTAACCCGACCCTTTTTTCAAACGGGTCAATTTTGTGGACCCGAACCCGAGTCGCTTCGGGTTCGGGTCAACCCGACCCGACCCGCTTTGGGTCGATTTCCAGCACCTGACGCGCGGCAGCGGGGCAGGCAGCCGCGACACACGGCAGCGGGGCAGGCAGCCGCGACACACGGCAGCGGAGTCCGCACTCGCGCGGCATACGCAAAGCGGGCAGGCTGCGCAACGGCTCGCAGGCAAAGCGGGCGGCGACACGCAACAACGCTTAGCGGGCAGAGCGGGCAACGCTTCGCTGGCAGAGCGACGCGACGCGCAAATTTGCGGGCAGGTTTCGTGGGCAGGGCGTGGGCAGCTCATTTTAAACAGGTTTTCGGGTTGACCCGGCAACCCGCTGGGTCAACCCGAACCCGACCCATTTTTCAAACGGGTCAATTTTGGGAACTTGACCCGTTTTGAAATCGGGTTGGGTCAAACTCGAAATTTCCGGGTCGGGTTCGAGTCGGGTTTTCATGTCGTGTCAAATATTGACACCCCTATAGATGATAGTGGGTATTGAGTGTTAATTGTTGATCTTCAAGTCTTAAGAATTCTCTACCAATCCCTCGCTTATTGGAAACCTTTAACTATATAAAAATATGGTATATTTAAATATTTTTTAAGAACATATTTAATGATTTTAATAAAAATTAGGAACTCAAGAATGTTCGGAGTTATTGATTGATTTGATAATAATGATAAAAATTTTAAATATGATTTAATCTCTTAAATATGCATAAATAAATAAAAAATATATTGAAAGTCATCCTAATATCATTTTCATCAAGATATCTTGACAAATTTTTTTCTCATATATTCTTAATTTTATTACCTTATTTTAAAAACTTTATCACTTAGGAATGCTTAACCATAAACAATCAAAATGTTCTTTTTTGTTTTTCGGAAAACCTCCCGTTCCAATATGTAAAATATTATGAAAATTTTTTAAAGTTTGTAAAATCGTAAAATATTGATGCATCCAATAAAATTTTGTAAATAATCGCTTATTGAATTCATACCCGCATTTTTGTAATTGAAAGTTTATATATAAATCTCAAAAGAGAAAAAATATGTTGCTGCCCAGGATCGAACTGGGGACCTTTAGTGTGTAAGACTAACGTGATAACCACTACACCACAGCAACTTGTCTACTGGTAAGGTGCAAATTAAATTTATAAAATCTACATTTAAGTTTTAAATTTGACTTCCATTTGAGTCAAAGTTTCAAACTTATTTTGCTTATTTCTAGTTCATATAAACTTTATTGCTAATATTTGTGTTAGAATGCGCCATCCGTTAATATATGATTGTGCATTTTGTGATTCGAGTTGTGCTTTAAATTAATTACTATTTTAGTATAGGCTAGAAATTATTAGGGAAGTATTTTTTTATTTTTCCTTTTTTCATTTTTAAAGTTCAGTTTTTTTATTAAATAATTTTATTAAAGTAATGAAAATTCACCTGTAAGAGATAATGGAATAAGAAGTAAAAAATTCATCATTTTTGTGCAATCATCAAACAAGAATTTATCTTTTCTGATATTCAAGAGAGTTTAAATAATATAAAAAAAAAGAGATTTGGTAAAGATGAGAGGAGGATTGTGTCCCAATATATTACCAAGAGAAATGACGACATGATTTTAGGAGAAAACATTCAATTTGTTTTATTTATCAATTTCAAAATTTATAGATTAGTAATCCATCGAAATAACATTTGAAGAAGAGGGTTATAAAATTGAAAAAAATAAAAAAAAGAGAAAGTCAAAGGGTCATCTCAAGCAAGGAATGCTAGAGAAGTGGATGTCCATAACACGAAGATATCAAAATTCTTAGTGCAAACCCTAATATGATTCCTTATAAAAACTCTATACTTGATTGGAACCTATATGTAGTAATCATGGCATTGTCTTATATTAATCTCACTTGGGATTCAAAGAACTATCACTCTAAGAATTTGCGTTAATTTATTCATTCAAAATACCATGAACAAGCACTGCTAGCTATTTAAGAAAAGATAAATGTCTTTGTAGGTATGCAACTATCATATATGTAACCTCTAATGTGATTATGTTATTCATTTCATGGAATGATAAAGACACTAGCAAAATAGACTCATATACAAGAAAGCTTCCCAATAATTAGTAGAATCCAACTCCGTTGTTCTAAAAAATATCTCAAAAGAAATTAAATTTTTAGTATTAAAAAGTAGATTAATCAACATGTTAGAAGGTGATTCTATGCGCTAAGCAATTAATCCAATTTTTTTCACAAGAGAAATGGACCATAAGCTTGACATGTAACTTTTTGCATTAATTAAAATTTTAAACTCTTCGCGTTTTTTCGGTTGCTCCGCTAGGGCTCTGCCCTAGCTTTTCCTTCGCGTGTGCCAGGCCGCTCTCCGGTGGGGCTAGCTTTCTTCTCGCTTCCAGGGAAGTTTTTTTTCCTCTTTTCTGGTTTGATTTTGTTTTGCTGGTGTTTTCTTCCTCCGGCGGTTGCCAGCATGGCGCCGAAGCTTTGCGACACTGGTTTTTTAGGGGGTTCGCCTTCTTCGCGCGCGTTTTTGGATGTTCTTTCGGGTTCTTCTTCCGGAAATATTTTTCCTGAACTTAGGGCATCTTCATTTCGTGGTTTTCCTTCCCTTTGAATTTCGGATCAGGAAATTCAGGCACTGGCTGTTCCTTTTCAGTTCTCTTTAATTGGTTTTTTTCCTACCAATTGCCCGTCTCTTGATACCATTCGTAGATTTTTTTTCAATCTCAAGCTCAATGGGGAGGTTTCGGTCACCTTGCTGGATCCGTCTCATGTCCTTATCAAGCATGCTAATGACCTTGATTATTATCGCGTCTTCTGCCATAGATCATATCTAGTTTATAATTGTTACATGAAGCTTACCAAGTGGTCTCCCCTTGTTGATGTCGGGGTTGAGTCACCGGTCATTCAGATTTGGGTCTCTTTTCCGCATCTGCGGCCTCATCTCTTCTCTCCACGAATTCTGCATGGTTTGGCTTCTCTCTTTGGCAAACCATTAAAAATTGATGTTGCAACTTCTTTGGGTTCTAGACCGTCATTAGCTCGTGTTTTAGTGGAGCTGGATATCACTAAATCCTACCTTGATAAGGTCTGGTTAGGTTCTGAGAAGCTTGGTTTTGTTCAGCAAGTGGTTATGGATCCTTTCCCTCAATTTTGTGCGTCTTGTCGGTGTATCAGGCATGCTGTGGGAAATTGTCGTCCTAAGGTTGCTCTCCTGGATTCAACGGATGTGCCCCTATCGGTTAAACCTCCTGTTGAGGTTTCTGCGAACCCTGTTGTGCCTGTTATTCCTGTGGACCCTGTTGTGCCTGATATTTCTGTGAACCCTGTTATCCCTTCTGTGTCGTTGCTTGTGGTGCAGGGATTGGGCTGTAACGCTGGTATTCTTGAGGAAGTTGTTACTGTTTTGCCGCCTGTCATTGAGCTGGGGTCTCCGGTGCCGACTTCTCCTAACCCTTTGCCTATTTTTTCGTCGAACAATGTGGCTACTGTTGATGAGGTTGCTGTCGCTGGGTCTACTGTGAAGGTTTTTGAGAATAATGTGGCTGATGTCTTACCTTCTATTCAGGTTTCTGATGATTATGGCACCCCTAATGAGCTGCCCCCTAGGTCTCGGCTGCCTTGCCCTTCGGTTAATTTGAGTGGGGATAGTTTGGTTTCTCCTTTGGGTGTGGTGAGTGAGGGATCTGGTGTTGCCCCTACTTTTACTTCTCCTGTTACACCATCTATAACTGGTCAGTTTGTTAAGGTCCCTGTTACTGTTATTTCTCCTTCGGCGTTGGCTGCTCATGTGGCTGCCAAGTCTGGGGAGAATGTTCGGATGCAACTTGATTGGCTTCAGTGCCCATCTGATTCATCTTCAGAAGCTAGTGGGGATGATGAAACTATGTAGGAGTTTTCCTTGAAGATTGATCGGCCTATTGTTTCTGTTTCCTCTCGTGGGAGGGGTAAACGTGGGAGGAAATGATTTGTGGGTTGATGCTGATGCCTTGCTGCCTCTCTATGGGGGTTGGATTTTTCATTGGTTGGATTTTGCTTATTGTCGATTCTGTGGAGCTTCGATTTAAATTTGCTGAAGCTAGTTTGATTTACTGGGCAATGATGTGGCTGGGGCTCACTTCCCTAGCCATGGCTCGTGGGCAACCTTTGGTGGTGATTTCTTGCTCGGTTGGGTTGGCTGCTTCGGTTGTTTCTGCTCTCCACCCCAAATTGGATGGTCTATGCCTGGCTATAGTGTTGTTGGTAGCCTCAACCAATTACTGAGCCCGTTGGGTTGTAACTCCATGTATATTCTGTTCATTTTTGGTCATTCTGCTGCTATGCTTCTTGTACGCTTTTTAAGTTTTTAATAAAGTTCTTATTTAAAAAAAAAAACTTTTTGCATTAATTGGTTGTCTGTGCGTGAACAATTACATGATTAAATGATTAAAACTCATGAACTTTTCTCTTTTATATTTGTAATGCTAGAATATCTTCCATTTATGACGCAATTTTTCTTTGTATGTATTTATGAATTATGAAAAACATTGACAAATGATGCAAAAAAAAAAATTTTCAAAATACATTTATGAGAAAGAAGGAATTTAATCTATTGGTTCCATAAATTTAAAGCAATGGGCAAACTTCAAGAGTAATTTACGTATAATTTTGTAGAAAGAAGAGTAATAGGTAAGCACACATGCATTATGCATCATACATTTGTGCATGTACATTAATGTATTTATATTTTAAAGCTTAAGAGCCTTTCTTTGATCCAATGGTAACTCTTTAGCACATTCACTTATGGAGAATGTCATTAGCTTCAGATCTGTGAGGTTGAACACACAATATATAGTTTGAATCATATGTGATGAGATGACATATGACTATCATACATGACCTATGAAAGAAGGCCATGGGGAAAAGATGGATAGCCATAGCATCCATGCTTTCTCTTTTACTCCCTATGTGAGTAATATCCCTGCTTAACCTATTTTATACTATCCATAATAATGTTGAAGTGCTTAATAAGTTTTTAGGTTTGTTGGAGTGGAGGTGGAATGTTTAGGGTTAGTGGAAGGCTAAGGATGATAGATACTATTGAAGCAATAAAAGTATAAATAATACATGAACTCGTGTATAAAATGAAAGAAATATACTAAAATCCTCAAATAAAAATTTCAAATATATATATATATATATAATTTTTAGAAAATTTAGCCTTAGTATTTAATTTAATAAAAGACCCTCTTATATATCCTACATCAACTATTGTCCAAGTAATAATATTGACTATGCATAGTTAAAAGTATTATAGTGAAATGAGAGTGCCAATATTCTCTGTGTCAATACAAGTGATGGAGTACCTATTGCTTTAGATATAACCGACGACATTATATATATAATTACTAAAACAACTAATAATGAAAATAATTGTAGTGGGGTTGCTTGCCAATTCTAATGATAAATCCTTTAGTTGAAAATATATGATATATCCTTAGATAAGAAGATACCATTTGTAATGAAAATAAAAGTATATTACATGCTTGGATGTAAAACTAGAAAATAAGTTTTATATCAAAATGTAATATTATCATAATATCATTTGGTGGATTCATAACTAAGTGATTTGGTTTAATATAAACAATATCGCTATTATTATTGTTGCGGACTCGAATATACGCGGCGATAGAATTTAAATTTTCGTCTCAGCGTTGTACGTATATCCAGCACACAAACAGAAGAATGAAAGAACACCAGAATTTTTACGTGGAAAGCCCTGGAAAAGGAAAAACCACGGGGCCACGCCCAGTTGAAAAAGTTTCACTAGTGTTGTATGAAATACACGAGGCTGATTCGTCCGTTAAATTCAGGACGATCAAATTACAATGAGTATCAGTTACAAGGCCAAGCAGAGTTCCGACGTCACTCGGGTATCCGGCAGAATTCTGGCATCACTTGGAAAGAATTCCGGCGTCACTCGGGCGTCGGGTAGAATTCCGGCGTCGGGTAGAATTCTGACATTACTCCGACGTCGGGCAGAGCTCCGGCGTCCCTCAGGCACCCGGTGGTGCTCTGGCGATGCTCCGGTGGTGCTCCGGCGGAGTTCCGACGAAGTTCCGGCGGTGTTCCGGCGATGGTCGAGGAGGAGTTGTTCCCTCCTAGACTTCTCTTCTCTTCTTGGCTTAGGTCCCCTCTTAAGAGAAATGAGGGGCTATTTATAGTTTTTCTGGAGTGGCATAGCCCGTAAATAGATGAGGGATCAGGGGCAAATAAGAAGTGATCCGGATGAACGGCTGATATTGAATCCCTTGATCATGAACCGTTTATTGAGCATTTTAAAGTCTTCATGGTATCAGAATTCTGCGATCTTAGACTCGTTGGATTCGTCTCGTCGAGCCGCTCGATTCGACTATAAGCTCGTCAAAATCGGAGACCGTTTGGTAACTCAAATCGCTGTTCGATGCTTCCAACAGTCCTTCGGGTACTTGATTTGGACTCATTTGGGCTCGGATTGAGTCGAATTTGGTGTCGTCGGATTCGTATTTCTGAGACGCTCAGTTCGACTATAAGCTTGCTGAAATCGGAGTTTAAATGGTCTCCGAATTAATTTTTGAAGTTTCCAACTTGAGTTTTTCCTCGAGATTCGTGCCCGATCAAGATAATTTTTTGGTGATATATCAATTATATTCTCCACATGAATATTTTAGAAAAATGATTTAAGCAATGCTATAAGTATTTTTATCAACTTGTTATAATGCATGCAAATAAAATTTATGTTCATGAAGTGCCAGTGAAAATGTCATATCAAATAATAAATGATGAGTTATTTCAATTAAGCAAAGAAGCATTTATAGTAAACCCTCAATGTCATAATACAACTTAAGGTGCTCAACCAAATGGGTCAAATTTGGTAATAGATATATAGTTATGGTGCTCAAAGAGTAGGATCTAATCAAAATTGTAAGGCATACTAATATGATGGCTCATCACACAACACACTAAGATGTAATTAATTAAATAAGTCAACCTAGGGGTCTAAGATTACTGTAGGTATGTGTCTCTCAAATGGAAATAATGTGTCACTTTTTTTTTTCCTTGGAAAAACTCTTACAAGTATGTTACTAAAGTTAAGAAAGTCAAACTAACGATTTTAGCTAAAATCAGATATTTACATCTTAGATGAATGCACTACATATTACTAATAAATCAGGCTTTCACAGAGCTTTTTAAGACCTAATGCAATGGTTTAAACATCTACTAATTTATTTACAACAGTTTAGGAACCCGCTGCAAATCTGTTGTATTTGCGTTTGTTGGATAAGCTTTAGCAGCAATTTTATGAGTGCTGCTGTAGACAGACTTTAGCAGCTATTAAAACCGCTGCAAGGGTATAATAGATTAAAAAAATATAATGCCAAAAAAATTAATTTTGTGACCAAATTATAAATATCAATAAAATATTATACAAATATAAATTGAGTGCATATTAACAACATATAAATCTAGAAGTACTTTAGTACTTGCTCTTCTGCAACTAAGATGCAGAACTCTTATATGTGCACCTACAAATACCGTTATTGTTGAAGTTAATTGCTTCTCACTTCTATATGCTGCATCCCAATGTAAGTAATATGTTGAGAACGAAATGAGAAAAAGAATGAAAATAAAAAAGAAATTCAAACAATAAAAACATTCAATGAATATGTCTTAATGCAGTATCATTGTCGTGCTAAGCAATTGGAAGAGTGTATTAAGGTTCTATGCAACGAACTTCCCAGGACATCCATACGTTATACAATTTTCAAATGCATGAATATAGCTATAGACTTGATGAAAGTATTAAAGAATTTTTCGATATCAGCAGAGCTTCTAATATAGATCTTTAAAAACTGTTTAAATCTAATGTTGAGGAAAGCAACGAGATGCTACTATCTGTTGATCCAAGCAACTCAGGCACCTTTCTAGAAAGTTTAATCTTCCTAAAGCCTATGATCAGGTCTTTGTGGAAAATTTTGCCTCAAGGAAGCAACTCTTATTTTCTGCACAGCCTGTAGTTCTTTTAGGCTACTGAACATCATAATGAGGAATCCACTAAAGTTTTTGATTGTTGATGAGGCTGCACAGCTAAACGAATGGAGGTAACAGATAAAGATGGTAGAAGCAAAAAAAAAATATTAGCGCGAATAGATGCACTAAATTTTAGAGAAAAAGACAAAACAGGAGTAACTGACAGTACATTGCACTAAATTTTCAAAGCAAGAAGGAAGTTTGTAGAGAACTTTCTATGTTCATGCAGTTGCTAGATCCATAGTTGTTCAGTCAAAAGAACCCAAACTCATCTTTATTCATAACAAACATATCAAACTTTCACTGATGTGGGGATTGATCTGATGAATCTTGAATAAAATAAAATACTTATTTTTAAATAATCCATCTTCGATTTACATAAAAAAAAAAAAAAAGAACAACAGAAACAGTGAACAAACAACACAAACTTTCCATTTGAAAGATTAAAAAGCTATTTTACATTCAAGGAAACAAAACACAAACACAAACACAACAACGCACCACTGCAAATAAGGACGAGAAAGAGGGGAAAAATATTACAGCTGGGATCAGTTTACAAGGAAGAAGAGGGAAGGAGATAAGAGAGAAGAGTTAAACCCTTTCTGAGGAGCAACTCAGATGACAATGATCTGGAAACTGGTGAAGGTTTCCTCTCCGAAGTCAGGATACATCTCGCATCTAAGTTTGAAAAAAAAAAACAATTTGTAAGACATCATAATCTCTCGAAATATCAATTTCTTCCGTAAAATTTAAGCAAAAAAAAGGAGATTAAAGAACAGAGGTTGAATCTAACATAAAAGATTTGCTTATTTTCAGATTCTTAACATTATTAGTGTGCTTGGTTTCAGACCAAAACCTAGCATCCGCATTTGTTAATGAAATGAATAGAAAAAGAAAATAAGCAGCCAAATCAATTTCTTTCATTAAAATCTTAAAACAGAGAGTTTATGGCTGCATACATATACCTTGACTACCGCATCGCAGTTCTTGTCCTGCAACTGCGACAAGTACGGCAGAAACCCTTTTCGAAAGTTTATCTCCGTCGATGTTGGCTCGCATCACAGTTCTTATCTCGCATTGCAGTTCTTGTCCTGCATCGACATTCATGTCCTGCAACTGCGACGATATTGGCGAATCCTTCGATGGAGTATATCTCGTCGGATTCCTAGGGGAAATCACAGTGCATTACCAAAAGTTTATCGTTTTCATACCGAAGACGAACGGAGTACCAGGCATCATCCTTAGCTCTGAAATCCATTATTGACGACACCTTGGCCGCATCCGCTTAGCGGTTCATTGACATCGACATGGTTTCTTCGATTGCAGAGAACCTCTAAGAGGAGAGACGGGTGGTACAGCTGGCTGTGCGAAAGTCCCGTAGCGAGGAGGTGGCATCGGAGGAGCGAGAGCTAGGGCACGGGAGGGAGAAGGAGGCAAAATTGGGAGACGGAGCGGGAGCTAGAGCACGGGAGGGAGAGCAAAAAGGAGCGAGAGGAGAGATTTTGAATGGAAAAATTAATACCATAATACTTTTAAAAACAGTAAAATAATAAAATTTTTGAAAAAGTATGTGTCACATTCAAACAGCCAAAAAGAAAAAATTATGACATTTTGAAACGAAAAAAATATTAGGAACGGACAAACAAACCAAGCCTTTTAACAGCGGTTTTTAAAATGATGTTATTGAAATGCTCTGAAATATTATTTTTTAGGAATAGTTGTAGTACATGTGAAAATCACTATTTATATATTTTTATAGCAGTGGTTTATAAACCGCTGTTATGAATCGTTGCGGAAATATCAAATTTTTAGTGGTGATATACAATTTCAAAATGAGAAATTTTATCAAGCATCATATTAAAAAAGTAATCAAAATGATCACATTGATCATATGTGACTAATGGTCATCTCTTATATAATATGAGGCTGATAAGTGAGCTCAATCTAGAAAGATTCAAATAACCCATTCATAGTTTAGATAGCATATTATCTAAGTGACTCTCACTAAGAAGATATACAACAAAAGACTCATTTACATGAATATTGAAATATATAGATAAGTAGTTAAGATAGGCACATTTATTTAGAGGGTTATAATTTTTATGTGCTTGGACGGATATATTAGGTCATCTTTAAAATCAAGTGAAGGTGTTTCACCTTATTTTTAGTTTAAAAAATAAAACTAATTTTTAGAATTTCACAAGGTGGTTAAAATTGCCATCCATATCATTGAACCTATCATCGATATTTTAATTTACTTCATCCATATCAAACACTACTAATTCTCCTTATATCCTTTTGTATAAAGTAGAAGGATATCTCGTGACATGAAATGGGAAAATCCTATTGTTATGGTGTAGTTTGTCTTGGACGACATGTAAAATTTATATTTTTTTTATCTCTACTAAATTAGGGTTTTCTCCTAAATCTTTATTCTTTTTTTCTTATCTCAATAATTTTATGAATGAGCTTCATTGTCTCTTAAATTATAAAAATGACAAGTTCACTTTTATTAAAAAATAAAATGTTTCTTCTCAAATAAATAAATTATCTTTTTTTGTCATTATTGAAATAATTTTTAATTTGACCAATAAATAATTTTAATAAATCAACCACATGGCTTAATTTCCCATTTTTCTTTTTCTCTATAGGTACCTATGTCATCCTCTTTTGCCTCTCATCTTTTCCATCCTTTGTTAATTGATGTTCTTTTAGTTCACACCCCTAGATCAATCTAGGCAACTAGCTCCATGAGTCTTTGACCATTGTGTCTCTACTAGTTCTATTCAAGGTTACAATTTCGCCTCTCATTTTCTCACTTGATAGAGATTAAAAGGGAGCTGATATCAAAAGCAACTAATTGCATGACATGTGATTAAGGATGATGATGATGGTGATAGTGATGATAATGATGATGATTATGGTAGTGGTCAGGGGCGGAACCCTGTTACTGTGAATTGCCCCCTTTGAAAAAAAAATACTTAGAAGAAGGACAATTTTGTAAATTTGCCCCCCCCCCCTAAAATATTTATTTTGCCCTACCCGACCACTCGCTGAGCTCGCTCTCGCTCTCTCTCTTTCACGAATTATCCCGCACGGCCGCCATTTAGTTGCTTCTGCACTTCCGATCTAGAGACGGGCAGACAGCTGAAGCCTCCCGATTTCCCACTCTTGATCGAAGCTGCGAGCTAGGGTTCCGTTCGCCGTTCGATTAGGAGCTCTCTCTGGCTCGTGCGCGGTACGCCCCAGTTTAGTCGATCCTCCTCCTTCGCTGAGTTCGCTCCATTGCTCTCATTTAGCAAGGGCATTTCCGTTGAAGCAGCCAAGTAGGTGATAACTGTGATATAGCACTTTTCTTTTAACCTTCTTCATGCCCAATTCCTTCTTTGTTTTTTTAAAGTATCGGCTATCTCCATTATTTTTTGCTTGGATGAGAAAATTTGATACTTTTAAGAATCAAATTATCCTGCTTCTCATAATCTCATCACTGTTTTCATTTCTTTTAATGTTTGGCCATTTCCATTGTTTTGAGCTGCTTGAAGCCTTGAATGATATTCATAGTTTGGTTTTAATCTTGCTAATAGATAAAACAAGACATGGAAACTAGGCATTAAGGTTTGTATCATATTAATAACTAATATTTGTAAAATTTAAAATCATCTCAAATCTCAATTCTATTACAGTTTTTTGCAGAATTGAGATTTGAGATGATTTTAGGGATCTAATAATTAGTACTAGGCATTCATTTCAAAACTAGGCATTAGACCTACTTCACATCCTGCAAACGTCAATTGCTTTCAATGTTTTGGATAAGTTCTAAATTTTATTTCTTGTTAAAAAAATGTAACATGCAATTGCAAAAGTTATAGCTATTAGAATAAATCTAATAATTAGTACTTTTACAACTGACATTGAAATAACTATCATATTCTGTTTGTCCATTCTATTCGTATTCTCCTAAAGTTCTATTTAAATACGAAACAACAATTTTTTCATAGGTTATATCAGATGGAACGTTATTTAAAAAGGAAAGAACGTTTGGAGATTGATGTTAATAATCTCCCATCTGATCCTGGAAGTCGACCTTCAATTTGGTCTTTTGATGTAAATGAAAGAGATAAAATTCGGAGAGCATATCTGTTGAAAAGACCCCATCAACTGAGAAGTCATCAATTCCCTCAAACAGTATTTGGCAATGTTGCACGTAGATTTAATCCAAAAGGGTTTAAGGAACATCCTGATTGGTTAGAATACAGCGTGTAGAAAGATGCTGCTTTTTGTTTGTATTGCTACTTGTTCAAACCTCAAGATAAAACTATTACAGGACAAGGTGGGGGAGACTCATTTATTGGAGAAGGGTTCAAAAATTGGAAGAAGAAGGAAAAATTATTAAGTCACGTTGGAGATCATAATAGTGCACATAATAAAGCAAGACACAAATGTGAAGACCTGATGAAGACTCAAATTTGAAGTTAACTTCACCAAAGGTCCAGAAAAAAAATTTGTTCTGCTGCAGCTGCAGAAACCTTGATATCAATCATGAAAGATATTGGTGACTCATACTATGCCATTATAGTTGATGAATCTCATGATGTTTCTACAAAGGAACAACTAGCTATTGCAGTGAGATATGTTGATAATTTAGGGCAAGTTGTTGAAAGATTTATAGGCATTAAATATGTTGCATCGACTAATGCAGTTGCCTTAAAAGCAGCCATTGAAGATATACTTGCAAAACACTCCTTGAGCATACATAGGATCAGAGGTCAAGGATATGACAGAGCATCTAATATGCATGGGGAGTTTTATGGTTTGAATGCCTTAATACTTAATGATAACCCACATGCATTCTATGTTCATTGCTTTGCTCATCAGCTTCAACTGTGCTTAGTGGCTGTGGCTAAAAATCATTGGCATGCAAAACATCTTTTTGAGATCACTTCAAGAATTATCAATACTGTTGGAGCTTCATGCAAGAGAAGTGATGCGCTTAGAGCCATTCAACATGATAAAGTATTATTTTATTTGTCTAAAGGGGAGTTAAGCAGTGGTCGAGGATTGAACCAAGAGATAAACTTACAACGAGCTGGTGACACCCGTTGGGGCTCGCATTTTCATACATTAATTAACTTGAAGAAAATGTATGCTTCAGTAATTGAAGTTCTTGAAATTATCAAAGAAGATGGGGTACATGATCAACAAGTTGTTGAAGCTGGTGTTCTAATAAATATTATGGAATCTTTTGATTTTATCCTTGCTATGCACTTAATGATTGATATTTTAGGTGTCACCAATGACTTATCACAAGCCTTACAGAGAAAAGATCAGGATATAGTGAATGCAATGAAGTTAGTGCAAATCTCTAAACAACAATTACAGATGATGAGGGATAAATGATGGAATTCCTTATTGGAAGAAGTATCTCATTTTTTGTAATGTTTTTGAAGTTGATGTTCCTGTTATGAGTTCTACATTCAAAGCTCACCGATGATCAACACGAAGAAATGATGACGTGACAAATTTACATCATTATCGTGTGGAATTCTTTTACTATTATTGATATACAACTTCAAGAGCTGAATAATAGATTCTCTGAAGCTAGTACTGAATTGCTTCTTTGTATGTCATGTCTAAATCCAAGCAACTCATTCTCTGCTTATAATAAGGAGAAATTAATTCAGCTTGCAGAATTATATTCAGCCGATTTTTCTATAGTTGAACTTGTGGCTTTAGAGCACTAGATATCGACATACATTCTTGATATGCGTACAAGCGAGGAGTTCTCATCTTTGGAGAGCATTGCTGATCTTGCAAAATAATTTGTTAAGGTTAAAAAAGCTATCGTGTACCCCTTAGTTCACCGGCTTCTTGTTTTAGCATTAACTTTGCTCATTGCCACCGTTACAGTGGAGAGAGCGTTTTTAGCAATGAAAATTGTTAAACATAGATTACGCAGTAAAATAGGTGATGATTGGCTCAACGATTGTCTAGTGCCATATATTGAGAAAGAAGTATTTGATTTAGTTTCAAATGAAGTTGTAATGCAACATTATCAGAAGATGCAAAATAGAATGCAAAGCTTGTAATTTTTATTGTAATATAATAGCTTGTTTGAATTTTGTTTTATATATATATATATATATATATATATATCTTTTTATAATTTTGCCCCCCCCTCCTAAGAATGAAGGCTGGTTCTGCCCCTGGTAGTGGTGCTGGTGGTGGTGATGATGATGATTTAGAGTATGATTTATATTAATGAAAATAACTATTATAACAATTATGTGGGAAATATTGCATTAATCTTTATTTATCTTTGTAGTTACACTAATTTAATTGTAAAATGATTACATAATTTGTTGATTTTTTTTGTTTGGTTATATATTTTTATTTACATGTAATATAAATTTAAAATGTACAAATTAAGAATTGTTATGTGAGCCATTGTGACCAAGTTGTTATAAGAGCAGGTTGTTAAGTTGCAACAAAGCTTCAAGTTTATGACAACTCCAAGCATTCTATGGTCACATGTTGCAACATGTCGAGTAGCTCTACGAACATGAAAGCGTTGTTATTGGATCCAAAACTTTCGCCGGGCTTGTAGTGTGGACTTTTTGGGCTTCTTGAATATATGGCCCAACATAGGCTAATGGGCCTTAAGTTTAAGCCTACTTGCCCTAATTGGCGAGCAGGATCATGAGCGAAGTTGTAGTAAGGGTAGCTTTGACATGCATATTGAGAGAGTACAAAAACTGTGGCAATGAGCATTTGCACATAGGATGATTTCCAAAGTATTTAAAGTTCTAAAGTTAAATCTATAAGGACAGATTTTGATAAGCTTAATAGTTCAAACTGATTAACTATACATAAAAAAAAATTATGTATATGAGCTATAAGTTTTTATTAGTGGGGCACAAATTTATAAATTATAATATATTTTTAATTTTTTAGGTGATTTTTTTATTTTTTATTTAATAATTAATAATCAAATAATATTTAAACTTTCAAAAATGTATGTTATTACTTATAAATTTATGACAAATACAAAAAAAAATTTATATTAAGGGTTTTTATATACTTTTGTAGGATTTAACAATAAATTAACTAAAAAATAATGGTCACTAAAGCTTTGAATGACTTACCAGTCTAAAAAATAGTCTACAAATATTAAAGGGTTACTCTTATTGAAGATAATTATATTAAAAAAGAACTTTTAGATGTATTTCTCCTTAAAAATATGCAATAAAAATATTTGCTCATTTATATATATTATAAGACATAAATAGTTAAATTTAATAAAATAAAAATGATTTAACTTTACTACTGGTGAGTTTGAGTTAGATAATTTTTTGTTAGAAAATATAATTAGAAATTTCTTTATAATTAATAGAATGATCATTTGATTTGGTGAAAATTTTGTTCAAAAATATAATTTGAAAATTTTCCAAAATCACAATGATAATTTTGATTCATAAAATTTAAAACTCATTTTTTTTCATTAAATGTATATTTTATTAACTAATGTTCACATGTTGATGCATTGTGGAACATTTAAGTATAAACATAATGTATGCAATTCTAAAATTTGAGTTATTTAGGTTTTGTTTGGAATAGCTTTCTTACTATTTTTAAAATAATTTTTAAGTATAAAAATTTCTTGAGTTAGAAATTTTTGTACTAAAAAATTTCTTTAGAAAGCAATAAGAAAACTGTCCTGAACGAAATCTTAGTTATATGTCTTCATATATTTATTGTCATGTTGTTATTTTTTTTTTCTTTTTACTCTAAAATAAAATCACATGTAAATTACTACAAATCAATCAAATATGTAAAATCAGTTTTTGAGTAAGAGACAATCACAAATTTGCTTAACAACAATCAATTAACTTTTCATCAAAATTTCATTAAGAATAGCTTGCCATCGCCATAACAAACAAAGCTTAAAATTTTATTTTAGGCACTGTAATCTTTTATAAAGGTGATTATAAAATTTTTGTGGATAAAATAATTTTTTTGAAGATTATTGTAAATATTTAAATTTTTAAAAAATAAAAATCAAACAACAAATTCCTTACCACTACCACATATTAATTCATTTGATGATAAAAAAAAAACTTCCCACCATAAATTCTTTTAAAAATTACAAAAATATAATATTCAAATAAAAGTATAGTAACCATTTAAAAAAAAAAAGCCGAAATAAGTAGTGCCAAATAGACCTTAAGTCATGGGTCAAACATATTGTGGATTATAGCGTGGATAAAATAACTTTTTGTGGATTATAGCAACATCTACTCACCGCAGATCAACTTGACCGTAATTGGCATGTGGAGCAGCCACCTCTCTTGCAGAGCAAATGAGAGCCACAGGATCATAACCATCTAATGCAATCACAACCATACACATGTAAAGCCACCGTCCTATGCAATACCACAGTGATGTACTAGAGCATAAATAGATCATCTTTATTTCTCTGCTTTACAATGTGTACAACAATTTTCTTCATACAGTAAATAGCGTGTGGTTTACATCATGGATGAAAAGTAAACAAAATGAAATGAAAAATGAATTGTTTAATACATCACAATTAATTCAAAAATTAATGTAAAATGCAATAATGTAATATTGCCTTCTAATACAAATATTCTTTCCACTTGGAATATCCTTTTAGCTACTTTTGAATATAATCAGCTGGAAATTGGATTATATAGCCAGTTGCAATGTTAGCTTTTTCTACTTTAAGGACTTCAGATAAGGTTTTGCCTGGTGCAGAGTATTTTGAATTCAAGTTGATGGAAAGTGGTTGACTAGTATATGATACGTTTGAGTTGGAGAAATTTGGTCTAAGATTATATTTTAAATTTTAATTTGAGTTTTAGGCTTCATTTTAAATAATTTTTTTACTACTTTTTAAAATTACTATAGGAAAAGTAACTTTTTAAAAATTATTATAGAAAATAATTTTCTAGTATAATTTTTTTTTAAAGCAACAAAAAAATAGTATCCTAATAAAAATTATTATTATAGCCTAAAAAGCAAAACAGTAAGAAAGCTGTTCCAAACGAAGTCTTAAGAAAAAGTAACTTTTTAAAACTATTATGGAAACCAATTTTTCTAGTATTAATTTTTTTTGAAAGCAATGAAAAAATAGTGACCAAATAAAATTTATTATTTTGATCAAAAAAGCATAGTAACAAAACTTGTTCCAAATGAAATCTTACGGTTTCTTTGGGACAGTAGCAACTTTTTGTAAAGGTGGTTATAAAGATGAAAATTCATTTTTTTTTCTTTAGGTTATTAGATTTATAAATATGAAAATTTTAAGTAATATGTTCCTAACTTTCTCCCAAAAATAATTTGTAACAAATAAAATTTAGAAACTCTTATATTTAATAATAAAAATTATGGTATTTAATTAGTCTACAAATTTTTTGAGAAAATGTGTTAGACAAAATTATCACCTACAATTTCTAATTTATTTGAGGCCAATTTATTTCACTACAAATGTAAGTAGTTGGATATCATTTAAAAATAAAAATAAAACAGTAACTTTCTGAGAAAAAAATATGTGAACATTTTGTTTAGAATAAAAATGATCAAAAATTTTAATGTGATGAATAAAATTCATTGTATTCAAATAAACATAAAAATTAGATTCATAATAAAATAAATAAAGTCTCTAACTCTCAAATCAACAATCGAGCATATCTAAAACCTAATATTTAGGGGTGCGAGTCAAGTTGGCTGGTCAGCTTGCTCAGGTTCAACTCAATAAATAACTCGCGAGTTGTAGTCGGTGAACTAATGACCAAAGCATGAACCAACCCTGACTTGACTTCAGAGCTCATGAGTCGACTCGTTTAAAAAATATTCATATAAATGCATTTAAAAATGTATTAGCATTCTGAATTTTAAGTATAAAGTTGTTAAAAAAGTTTAAAAATTATATCTCAATTTCTTATATTAATTAATTATTTATTATCATTCTTTTAATTTTTTATTATAGCAATTGTTTGAATCATAATAAATTTCTCTTATGAGCCAGCTCAGACTCGTAGAATAAAGCTCGAGCTCGAGCTCAAACGTGACTAATTAATCAAGTTTAAACTCAAATTATGAATGACTCGAGCTCAGCTCTTCTTGTTTAACCCCTACTCATCTTAACTGAGCTATCAAACTCCAAAATAAGAAAACTAATTTTTTTATTTTTTATTTATAAATCCGTACACTTTTAACATTAAATTGGCCGTTTTAGCCTTGGAATTTTCTTAAATAATTTGAGAAGACCGCTCCATTGGCATGAAGCTCTCCTCGATTTATTAAAAATATTGACTTTCATCTAAGAGATTTTGAGTTCTTGATTTATCTTAATTTAACTAAATGTTCCAAAAATAATAATGATAATTTGGGAAGACTTCCTGCCTTTTTTTTTATATATTGCAATTCACGTGAAATCACGCGTTTTCTAGTCATCCGATAGCAACCATTAGACTATCTGCCAAGCAAAAAGTCAAAAGCTTAGCTGCTTAGGTATTCCCCAAACATTTTAAAAGTGCGATAATTAAAAAATATATTTACATATGTATCATATAACTTATATATATTTATATATCTAATATTTAAAATTAAATATATTTAACATTTTAATTATATTAAACTAGATATAGATATATTTTATTGAAAATTTTAATATTGATTATATTTTAAAATTTTAAGTGTTATATAAAAAAAAATTATGTATTAGATATATAAATATATAAAAATTATATGGTATGTATGTAAATTATTCTAAAAGAAATGCATATTTTCTTATTTTTAGGTCCTAAATTATTAAAGTGCAATTTATAAATTAATATAAAAAAATTCATTTATTCTATTGGATATGGACATATAGGCATGCCAAAATGGGTTATCGGTTTTGGTTTGATTTCGACTCAAATCCGATCAATTCTAATCTGAATCGTCTAATAAAAGGTCAAAAAGATGAACCTGAAATTGACCAGCTAACAACTTGAATGATTTGAACCCGACCCAATAGAATTTTAGGTTAAAAAAAATTAACTATGTAAATATATAACTTAGGTTAATTAATAAAAAATAAGAAGATCAAACCAACAAGCATAAGAATTTTAAAAATATATATTAAATGGCTCACTTTCTAGTCAAAAGCATATTCCTAGGTTAACTCAAATTTAACCCTGTTTTAAAAGGGGTTGGAATTCTATACTGAGCCCAATCCTTTTATTTGACGAGTCAACCCGAACCCGAATTTTCAGGTCATATCTGATATAGTTGGTGTTTTAAGTTATTTATTGACACATCTATGATCATAGGCTTTATGTATTGTCGTCATTTCTTTTATTCCCAAGGGCAAATTAGTGACCTTCATTTATAATATCTTTATTTTGTTTGTAGACTTTGCTAGTCATGCATCCCTCTAGACGATGATAAAAGTATGTATATTATATTAAAATGAGAGAAAATAATATTTATATATTTTGAATTTTTAAAAAATAGTTCATTATAAGAAAAAAAATTATTAGAGGAATTTTCATATTATATGCATCCAATCTGCTCCGATTCCATCAACATATTGAGTCCTGATCATCATTGTCTCATTGCCCTTTCGCTATAAAATTTTGATTAAATAATGATATAATATTTAAATTAGATTAAATTTAAGAAAAAATTCAAAGATATAGTAAATTATGCTTATGAGGTTATTAGGACTGATTATAAAAAAGGTTATGAAGTTTAAACATTTGATGTAAAATATCTTATAATTATGTATTTTAATATAAATGTAAATAATATGCTTCAAAAAAATTTGGTTTGTAAATTTTAAAATAAAAATAATTATAATAGAATTATTTATCTTATTTAAATAAAATATATACTTAGGATGAACTTGAGAGAACTTATTGATATTGTTTAACATATTGTTCTATATGACAATGATAAGTTATTTTAATCTCAGCATAAATTTAAATAAATCATATCAGAATTTTCTGATCATTTTTTAAAAAGTTGTCATATGGCTTATTTCCTTTTCTTAAATACTTTTTTTAATTAAATATAAGTTGTTTTAATTTGTGGATTTTTAGTAATTTTTTTGGGAAAATTACATAAACAATTTTAACAATTTTTTACTTAACAATGGTCATCCTTGGACTACGATTGCCCAATTGCAGTACTTTGACTAGACTATCGCCAATCAATTACGCTCCACCAATACAAACTGTTGATACCAACTATGACTCCCAATGTTAGCACAAGACTTATGTTGGAGTTCTTAGTCTTTGATCTCCCCTCCTCAATAGAGAATGGCCAAAATATTTAAATAGCAAATAATCACTTGAAGACATCACCCATATCATAACTTTTCTCACCACAAAATAATTGGGCAATGCACTATAATATTTCCCATTTATAGATTTTCACATAAAAACTCTATTATCTCTATTGTGCATTGGTCCGATTTTAGTTAGAATGTTCCTCAAGACACCACACCGATATGAATTTCCTATAAACAGAGGTTGTACGATGATGTATAATGTGCCCTCGTTAAGATCTATTGAATAAAAACTCGTTTTCCCTGCCTCTCCCCCTCTCCCTCCCTCTCCCCCTCTCTCTTTCTTGCAAGAAAGCTCAAGAAGAACTTCTTCCTCCAATGACATAATAGTCTCTTACAACTTCTTCTTTATTTGTGTCTACATTGAATCATTGAATTAGGGCTAATTTAAACTTAACTTATTAGCTCATCAAATTTTGCTCGTAAGACATTTATTAAAAAAAGCTCTAATCGGCTCAAACGTTGACTTAATTCAGTTAGTCCTACATGAAAACAAATTTATATTTGCAAATAAATTATGCAAGTCATTTAACCTACATTTAAATCCTTCTAATAGATGTGATTTATTTTACTAACTATTTCCGTTGACCGACGTTCTTCCAAATGACGGCAGGTCGGCACGAAAATGGTATTGACCATTGGAGCTCGAATCCGCGTGGGGCCCTTAGGCCCGATAGTTGACTGCTCGACGTGACCTTCGGTTGCTCGCCTTCTTTTCTCTCTTCGTCGGTGGATAAAGCAAAAAATTGAAGAAAAATTTAGAGTAGAAATTAAAGCATGCATTTCACATTTATTTGCATGGATAGATAAGCCCCAAGATTTAGAGCTCAGTCGATTTTAGAAAATTTATAATTCATTCATTTTGGATTTGAATTTATTTTAAGCACCTAAAATTTTACATTGTGTATGTTCGACCTAATCCAAGTTGGCTAAGTCAAGTTAATTAGATCTCAACTAGAAAGTTATTCATGATTTTATTGAGCTGATCTAAAGCAGGAGATCATGATTTAAGAACTAGTCCCAGTTAGCAATTGTGGCTTATTAGCCGGTTCTAGCGACTATGATCTAAGAAGTCAACCAGAGTCATGGGAGGATAATTTCTCAAGGGAAGCTATTGATCTGCTACTCGGCTGTTAATGTACATATAGCGAACAATTTTTTTAAAGCTCGACAAACGGCTTCACCTAATAAAACATATTGATCAATCTACACAATAGTTATATAGTTATCTATGTAGCCATGCACTTTTGTAATACTCAATTTTCGACCCAAATCTATAAATAAGGGGTTGAGGGCTTAACACATAGTTTTGATTAACATATCATCCTTTCAATTTTTTTTTTATAATAAACCCCTAAAAGTATTTATCCAAACAACAGCTTACAGATGTTGGGGATGGAAGTAAAATACTGCAACGAAACAAACAACAAAATAGAAGCAGTGGAAAGTTAAGGATACCAGAATTTAATGTAAAAAAAATTTAAAATCGAAAAAAAACCACAAAGCCACATCACACAAAAAATTTAGTATAAAAATTGGGAGAAATAAGTACATATCTCTCTTCTCTCTCACTCTCTCTGCTTCTCTCCTCTCTTGCACCATTCTCTCACACAAGACACGAGAGAAAGTTAAATAAATAACACAAAGGGTTGCAACTCTTCAGAAAAATGAGAATGAAAACTATTCAGTCCACCTGGAAGAGTTGCAGTGCCAGTTTGGAGTGTTGCGCCACTTAAGACTGTCATCAGTCCATCTAATGATGCTGCAGAGCTCGAACCCATAGCAGTGCTGCATCACACAGCGTTGCGGTGCTTTGCACTTTGTCATTTTTCCTAGTAAACTCTATAGCACAGGGGCACTAAGGTGCACAGCGTCGGGGCGCTCGAGTGCACAACATTGGGGTGCTAGGGTGTACAGCGCCCGAGGGGGGGGGGGGGTGTACAGGAAAAAAATTTTGGATACAAAGCACCTGAACCAAAGCAGGGGGAGGAAGCATGTAATGCCTCAGAATCTATATTAAAATAATTAGATATGTCTTTCATTTTAATCATTTAACTAGTGCTTACCAATGCGCAATAGAAAGAAATATGATTGTATTTTTGTCTTATACAGAACCTCTTATCATAGGATCCTTATACTTTCCTGAAAATAAAATAAAACCACGTAATGAGCACATAGCCCAGCAAGTAACTAAAATATTATAACTGAAATTAATGCAAGATAAAAGAGAACAATATGCTATAACTCATATAAATAAATATATGTATCAATGTCTATACTGATTATTTATATCAATTTATCCTTCTATAATTCATTAGTCACAATATCAATACATTCAACAATACTAATATCAATAATAATATTAGTATCATGATCAATAATGTTAAATAGTATTAATGACATAAAATAGTATTAATGTTAGTCATAATATCAGTATATTGTTCGTAAGAGTGTCGGTATCAGTATTCAGATATTCAATAAGTGTATCTTAAGATTATCTTACTCATGCACTTATGACTCCCAACAGCCCCCCTTATAACTCCCAATCAATATACTCCTTATAACTCCCTTTGCATCTTGTGAATCAGTCACCCCAACTCCTTATAACTCCCAATCAATCTTCGGCTCATTATGACTCCCAATTAATGAATCATATGGATGAGTAGGGTATCATATGGAGTTATCATATCATGTATTTGATCTCATTCAGTACTTCATTTAAAATAAAATAAATCATATCAAATCATTTATAATGATCAAATCTCTATAACATATCCAAACTCGCACAATGAAAACTTATGAAATCAAGAGATAATATAATTTTTATAGATTAGGAGAGATAAGATTTATAGAAATCAAAATCATTAAAAACAGAAGTAAGAGATTAGTCACATACAATTAATAAAATAAAATCTGTAATAAGAATGACTGATAAATATAATCCAAATACCTTTCTCTCTGCAATTAGGTGAGGGAGTCAGTGGGGTAAAATAGGGATATTTATATTATTTATGGTCTAGCACCGCAACACTCGCTAGATCAGCACCAAAGCACTCTACTTTAGAATTTTTATATTTTTCAAAAAAAATTATTTCACATATTTGAGTTATTATAATCTCCCCATCTTCGAAAAATATCATCCACGATATTTCTATATCAGTCACAAAGAGAGCGAGAGAGAGCATGATCAAAAAAAAATTTTAAACTCAAATCAACTAATTATAAATCAAAAATCACATTTCTATTTTACTCATAAGGTTTAGTTATATTTCAATTCTTTCAATAATCATTACTCTGCTACCATTTGTCACACCCCAGAATCTATATTGAAAGAATTATATCTATTTTTCATTTTAATCATTTAACTAGAGCTTATCAATAAATAAGAGAAAAAAACATAATTGTATTTTTTTCTTATCTGGAATCTCATATCATAGGATCCTTACTCTTTCCTAAAAATATGTAAAATTATGTAATAAGCACATAACCCAGCAAGTAACTAAAATCTTACAATTAAAATCAATGCAAGATAAAAGAGAATAATATGCTATAACTCATATAAAGAAATATAAGCATCAATATATATACTGATTATCTATATTAATTTATTCTTCTATAGTTCATCAGTCGCAATATCAATACAATCAATAGTATGAATATAATTAACAATATTAGTATCATGTTCAATAATATTAAATATTATTAATGATAGAAAATAGTATTAGTATTAGTCACAATATCGATGCAGTGTTCGTAAGAGTGTCGATATCAGTATTCAAATATTTAATGAGTGTATCTTAAGAGTATGTTTCTCCTACACTTATGACTCCCAATAAGTCACCCCTTATAACTCCAAATTAATGTACTGCTTATAACTACCCTTGAATCACTTGAATCAGTTTCCCCGACTCCTTATAACTCCAATCAATTTCTAGCTCCTTATGACTCCTAATTAGTGAATCACGTTGATGAGTAGGGTATCACGTAGAGTTATCATATTATGTATCTAATATCATTCAATACTTCATTTAAAATGTAATAAATTATATCAAATCATTCAGAATGATCAAATCGCTATAACGTATCTAAACTTATAAGGTAAAAAATTATGAAATCAGGAGATAAAATAATTTTTGTAGATTTATGAGAGATAAAATTTTTAGAAATCAAAATGATTCAAAATAGAAGTAAAAAATTAGTCACTTACAATGAATATAATAAAATATATATCATAAATAGTTGATAAATATGATTTAAAGGCCTTTCTCTCTCCTCTCTCTTCTTCCCCTCTTTCAATTTCTTCCTGGCCAAGCAATCAAGTGAGGGAGTCGGTGGGGTTATATATATATATATATATATATATATATATATATATATATATATATATATATATATATATATATATATATATATATATATATATATATAGTTTATGGTCTAGCACCACAACACTCATCAATCAGTGCCAAAGCGCTCTACTTCATAATTTTTATATTTTACGATGTAATAATCTTTATTGTATTTGCTATTTCTTAATGATTATAATAGTTAGGTTGCTTTTCAACATCTACTAAATTATTTATTTGTGGAGTATTGTATTCATCTCATGCTTTTATTTTAGAAATTATCCCTAGTTCACTTTTATATTTTTATTTGGATAGCTAACTTGCATGACAAGCATCTCGAGCATATGAAGCTAACATGAATGGCTCATCGCCACAAAGTCTTGATCTACATTTAAATTAAATCAGCTTATCATGAACAACATTAATCCCTCTTCTAAAAATATCATGCAAATTGTACTTGAATAACACCTAAGTCTATCCAATATAATCTAACTCATTAAACTCATGTAGCATCCCTTAAAAATTAGCTCTAGTGTCATCATGCTCACTATAATTTACTCTAAGCATAATATAATTTCAACATCATTTGACCTTCTCTAATTATCCACATCATT